>VUYV01000013.1:27735-50173 GCA_008711295.1 Anarhynchus alexandrinus
CCCCCTTCTCCCAAGAATAAATGCAAAATGCTTTCAAAGGTCATATTCCACTCCTGTACGCACATCTAAAAGCTTCACCCTATGTTAGATTAATTTTTTTTAAAAAAAAAAAAATACATTAAGCTCCCAATGTAGAATTCGACACCACTGCTTTTGCCATCTTATCATAATATTCCATTACCCGCTTTAGATCCCCCGATGCTGCAAAAGCGATGCGTAAGAGCAGCCATTACCTCTTCTTCCGTGGTGGTCCTGGCAGTTCTCGTGAAGGCAGGGGCCCCACGCCGACCAGGCAGACACCACGCACTCGGAGGGGCACGGCACGTTACACAGCTGGGAGGCGGAGGGAGCAGGACCCAGGCAAAGCTTCCCGTCCACTGGTCTAGTAACTAAGAGGAAAAAAAAAAAGAAAGAAAAAAAAAAGAAAAGTAGGGTTGTGACTGTGCCCCGATGAAGGCACAGAGCTCTGCAGTTCACTGCTGGCCTTCATTTTCCAGAATCCAGTGCTTTTTTAGGGTCTTATCTCCCAGAGCAAAACGTTAATCCTCTGTTCAGCAAGGCACGTAAAGTTTTATCTAAATCGTCCATATCCGGCCGGCCAATTAAGACTATGGTGAGCAGGTGCTTTAATAATAAAGTCAATGCTGATTTTCTACAATGCTGGAGCAACAGCCTAAAATCTAATCCCCCACATTTATGGCCAAGGAGACCTCTTTACACCTTACTGAAGAGAAAGACGCCTAAGAAGAGAATCCGAAAAGCTCATGCTGCAATTAGGAGCCAGGCAGAGGCAGGTGACAAAAGCCTGAGCACGGGGGATCATCCCCACGTTCATCCCCTTCAGGGGCACCGCCACCTCTAGGTTGCAGGATCCAGAACTTTGGATTTTCTTCATCTACTTTAAACAGAACTGAGCGGAGCTCTTGGTTTCCTCTACACAGACATACACAGAAAGCATCTTTCCAGCCTGGGAGGTGAGACGTTTTCTTGAGTTGCCTGCACCCAAGGCAGGCATGGATCTCCAAACCTCTTCATCTATGAAATGAGCTGACCCCAAACTCTGCCAAAGTACCAGTTTAGTTGATATTGACAATAAATTTGGAAAGCTGATTCTCTTTGTATTTTCATTTATCATAGGAGATTTCTAGTTTCAATTAACTTCTCTCGCCTTTTTATTTGGGGCAGAGGGAGTAAGGATAAGAAGGGGAAAGACTCTTAAATCTATCTTCCGAGTCATTATATGAGATTGCATTTTAATTACATTATGGGCTGAATTTGGCTGTCCCTTTAGATAAATCAATATCAAAGCAGTCTTTCAAAAGGCAAAGGCTTGTTTGAGTTTACTCTGCCATGGTATTACCAAGACTTCATTAATTTTTATAGCTACTGAGTTTGCTTTATCCTCATTTTTATTTTTAATGTCTATTTTCCTTTGCTTCCATGCATGGAATTGACTTGAAAAGAATTTATAAAAATATGCCCAATATATGAGTAATCTTTTATTTTGCTGATATTTTACCATTTTCTTTAAAATGAATCATTTGAAGAGAAGCACAACTTTTTTTTTTAAACACAAGATTTCAGTGCTCAAAATCCCAGTAAATTTTCATTTGCGCGTCCTGAAGCTGAGACTTCAGACCAATATCAGTGCTTATGATTCCAGCTCATCAGAGTAACAGGATTCAACAACAGCTGTGATTTAATTCTGACCCGAAAGATAATATGTTAGTAAAAAAGACCATTTTCTGAATGATTTCTGAGACACTGTAAGGTCTTTGACATATTCATTTAGAGATTACAACAAGGTGGCATAAATCCAATTCACCTGAATGCAAACATAAACAGACCTTTTCTAGAGACTTTGCAAGTGAAGTGACAGACAGAATGAGATAAATATTAGAGTTTTAAGGATAAGAGTATTTATTTTACCAAGAAGTCTCATGCATGGCTTAACCTGCCTTTCAGCATCAAGCTCTGCAAAACTATCATTTTTTGAGAGTTCGCTTGAAGAAATGAAAGGAAATAAAATTGAATGCAGACGGTGAACCCAAGGAATAAAGTCCAGTCCTACTCTGCTCTAACTCAAGGCGTCGTTGTTAGCAATGGCTTTATCCTCCTCACCAATTTTTAGATTGTTTCTATATCGCAATTTAACTACTTAAATGTGGAAGCCACTAAATATAGCAGGTTGGCTCTCCTACCTTGAAAACAAACCAGCTCCAACCAGTGGGGCCGAGCGTATTTTAAATTGATTTTGGGTAAAAGAAAAACAAGAAAAAATGATTACAAAAAGTCAAAGAGGCAGGTTTTTGTTTGTAGGCTGAGCCTACCAGCCACCCCAGACTCATGGAAGACTCTTTCCTATCCTGGAAGAAATCCCTGCCTTCCTCTCCCTGCCAACCACCTTCCTGCTCCTCTTCCTCCCTCGGGCTGATGCCCTATTCAATTCTAGCACTGGGAGCTCTTTTCCCAGGACCAATATCCTACTTGTCATTGGAATAAGACTGCTTGTTTACTCACTTCCTTAAGTAATTCTGTATATTCTGTAAAATGTAAATCGGAAAATACACAGACTATTCTAATCAAATATCCAAATATATTCCAGGTCTGTGCCAGCTTACACTCACTCTACACCGGCTACAATCCTCCAGTGAAAGTCTTCAGGAATAAGACAAGAACAAAACAAGCTGCATTAATAAATGCACATATAATAGTATCCTTTTCCAAAACCAGGAGGATATAAAGAGCCACAATTTCCAGCAAAACAGCCAGAGTGACTGGATGGACCAGTTGGGTCCTCTATAAAAGAGCTTCATCCCTTCTTCAGCCATTTGATTGACGACTCTGATTTCCATCAGTTTTGTTTAAAAGCTTGATGTGATTTTCTATTGCTTTTCTTTCATACTGTAATAAATACTTTCTTTTTTTTTTTTTTAATGAACTAAATGTTGGGGGTTTTCTGTGAATCTTTGAAATACTCACACGCTCCAGCCTCCAAAGCGGTGCCAATGATAGCCTGGCTGGGGATGCCCTGTTCAGGACAAAAGCCTCACATAATGCACATGATAAATGAATGCAGCTGCTAGGACTGTCTTTACATACTGGACAACCTTCTGATTTTGCTCAATAATTGACTTTGCAATGGCATTTTTTTTTTACATTCATATAGAAAAAGTGCTTTTTGTGCAATTATTTTCCTTGGAAAAATTATTAGCCACTTTTTGAGGGGAAGGGGAAGGCAGAAGCCAGGGAGGAGAAGAGTGAGAGGGGGAGACAATATCTCTGATTCAAGTAGCAGCTTATTTATTACGCTTGTTCGTACCTTTTAAAATCCTGTGTTCTTCCCAATCTATAGAACAAACTTGGAAAAGCAATCAACTACTAATCTGGGAGCCCCTGAAACATTGCACATTTCTATAGCTGTTATATTGAATCTATCCTTTATAAATGTGACTACAGCTGTTCCCAGCACCAGTGTCTGCCTCAAGTTTGAATTTTACTATTTGCCGTTATTTTCAGGTTATTGCTACCAGCAGGGGATAATAAATTGGGTTCTAAAGTATCTTGTTTCCCTATATATTTTTACTGAGGTAGTGATTTGGAGGAAGAGTGGAAGAGGAAATCAGCTCTGATATGATTATTTCCATAATGTAATTTTAAGCCAATAAATAAATTATCTGTGAATATAGTCATACAGACACATACTTGCAGGCATACATACCAATACTATGCTAAGAAGTAATGATGACCAGACAGAGAGAAAAATGTATAGGACGGTATTTGGGTTGCAGTGATTCCTTTCAAATTTAGCTTTTCAGTTCCTCAGGAGGTAAATCACACTTTTTTTTTTTTCCTGGACCTTTACTTCATTTCCCTTGTAGAGTGAAAAAACAAGTATTTCTGATATTAACACCTAAATGAGACATTTGTAAAGATCACTAACATATCTGGAATACATGCAGAGAATATCAGGACTGTCTCTTATATACTGGTGCAGCCATATTTTAGCTAATATTCAATTCTCAAAGCAACAAATCCAGATGCTTACCATACATTTTGGCAAAACTGAGCCAAATTAATGATTGCCAGGGGACAAGAAAGGGATGGCATATCGTTGCAAAAGTTCTTACTGCCTTTGCCAGGACTTCTAAACCAAAGACACTTGGATCAATACAAAGGGAAATTACTTGAGAAAATAACAAAGGAATGAGTTGTGTTATAAAAACACCTACATGTGTAAAACATAATAGGGATAAACCCAGCACAACACTTGTAAGTAATTTCTCTAACCCGAAAGACTTGTTTTTATAGCAAAAACAAAAGATTAGACAAAGGAGAAGTAGTGAATGTAATTTAACTAGCCTGGAAATGGCACCAACCCCAGTCCGGTGCATCCTTCCATTAAAAAGCCTAATGCACCCCACGCCTGATGGAAAAGGGTGCCTTTATGCTTTTAAGCAGAATCAATTAGTTTTGAAGCCACAAGGCACAAAGTCGAAGTCCTATTTTCAATTAAAATCTATTTAATAGACAAGAAACAAAAAAGTATGAATAGAAGGCTAATCACAGCATGAAAGAGGGTTAATAGCGGATCGCCAAGAGCAACAACGGTTTAATGTATTTCAGAACAATAAAGATCCTCGCAATTTCGTTAAAGTGACACAGACTATTAGCACTCTGTGGAATAAAAAGTTCCCCTGCGTCCATATCCTCTGCTGTACAACGGGATGCTGATCCCAACTGGGATATTGTGTTGCCTCACTACAGCAGGATTTGTAGAGATTCTCGACAGAAACCGCAGGTCTGGCAAAAATTCAGAGTGAAGATGGGGCTTCCCACCACCAGTCACACAGCTCAGCAGACCAGAGGTGACAAGTCATTAAGAGCGTCCAGGAAACACAGTGGAGGCAACAGGGATGCTGGGATGCCAGTGAAGGCAATGATGGGAAGGAAAAAGGGATTCTCCGGGATGTTTGAGCCTTGTTGGCTGCTATCCGGAAAAGGCCACCAGATGCTGGAAATCACTGGGACAGACCATCAGAGAGGGTGAGAGAAGCCACAAGGAAAACAGAGAAGAAAACCCAAAGGTGGGGATATACTTCACGAAAGCCTCGCAAAAGCGTGAACTTTGCCCATGGCGAAGTTTAGCGGTCGTTCAACAGGAAGGAGCACCAAGGAGCAGAAATCTGTTCTGTGAATGCCACATCACTGCAGGACTCCTGGTACCACGAGAAAAGCACCTTTCTGGATGTCTCTATGATACTGGGACATGGTACAGGTGGCCCAGAGCTAAGCTAGTGACACGCTAAGCTAGTCCACCCGTGGCGTGGCCGTGCCAGCTTGGATCTCGAAAGCAGCAGGGCTGCTCCACGCACAGCTGGCCCAAGTTCAGAAGCTCGATTTATCTAAAATGCCTCCTGTTCCAGGACCAGACCAGTAACCACGGGCTTCATTATCTCTCCCCAGTGTCCCAGTTTGTGGAATAGCTTCGGACATACAAATCCCTTTATTTTTTCATCTGACTCAACATTATTGTTTGGACACAATGCAGCTCCCCAGCCTCATATCAACAACAGGACAAAACTACTTAGAACATACCATCACTGTTTTGAATAAAATTAATCCGGTTCCAGTAGCAGGAAATAATGACAAAAATACAAATGCAAGAAAAATCTTAGCTTTCAAAGATAAAACCCTGAACCAAAACACAGCATCTCATGTGTGAACTGACTGGGCAGCATATTATTTGCTGCATATCAAAGGCAGTTGTATAAATAAAAGTATTTATAAAGGGACAAATATTTCATGGTCACATCAAATAGCTTGTTGACAAAAAAAAAGGCATATTCTTTATAAGGCACCTTTTAAGAAGGCACATTTCATTCACTGTCAAGGTCTTTCATACATTATTCTCTTCATTTTACTTTAATTAGTTTCTAGACATGAAAGAACTGAAAATATTACACCTCTGAAAGACATTAGGGAAAACGTTATTTTCCCTAATGGATTCAAACTAAAATTTTTGAAATACACATTTAAACACCACTGTCAAGCACTGCAACGATCTGAATAAAATCATTTCCTCTCTTGCTTCTAAAGGGTTTCCCCCGAAGAAGCCAGCTGTTACATATTTATTTTTCCATTATGTGAGTTGTATCTCGTAAATTCTGCTCAGCGTTTGGTGAGCTTACAGATCAATAACTCGGCATCCCAGCAATATAAATCTGATGCAGACTTGCCTGAATATATTTTACACTTCAGAGGTGTATTTCTCATCTTTGCAGGCCAGTTCGGTCACCCCGATGATAAATAACGAGTTTGGGATGAGGGGGATCCTTAGGGGGGGGGTTTCTTCCACCTGAGAACATGGTTTCTGTGATTCAAGTCAACCAAGCACAGGCTGGATGCTCCTGTTGCTGTACCACGATCCGGTCGAACAAAGCTTTTTCCGTACCACTGCTGACCATCAGTTCTCTCCCCCCTGTGGTCCTAGTCAAGTTTTCTCATTACCAATACATTCCAACCTATTCCTTTTCAATTTCATAAACCAGACAAGGACAACAGGATTTAAACATCAAAGTCCCTAAATTCTAATTTCCGTAGAGTAAATCAATCTTCTCATTCCTGCAGCTTCACCAGCATAAATTTGGAAAAAAAACCAGCATGCATTTAATATAGGACTTGTACTCCACACGGTGTTCATATTCATTCCAACGGTGCATATCCCGCGCCAACTCCTACGGGCAGCTTATCTCCATCAACACAGTCTCTTCCCAATAAATATGCAGGATGATAACAGCCATAAACGACACCAACCTGCACAACCAACTTACTGTTTCTAAAGAGTCGGACCTGGTGGCTCACAAGACAGCTAGCACCCAAAGGGCTGGTGGCACACTCAAATAGGACTCCTCATTGGTATTTCTCCCTTCCTGAAAGCACTTCCATAGTTTATTGAACAGACGCCACACGTACCAATTTGAAACACTAATCCCCCAGAAGACACGTGTTGGAAGATCATGATGCAGCGCAGAACAAAGAACTTCCAGGGGGGAAAAAACAACGTGGCACTGTCATTAGGAAACAGAGCATACAGAGCAAAGAAGGCAAAACCGCGTATTTTAGAGCTAAAAAAGACAAAGGGGCAGAAAGAAAGGGATGAGAATAAATATGGAATAATACAAGATGTGAATGAAAGGAGTCCTCAAATTCATCTCTGTGCAACTCCAAAGAGGCACTAATTTCTGGAAAATAAAATACAGTGCCAAAACATCTCCCATATGGGAATTAAGAATAGTCTGAAAAGTTTACTCATCAGATAAGAAAGGGTTAGACATTTCTCTCTATCAGAAGTAGGGAGAAAGCACAATATTTTGTGGAAAACAAGGAAGGACAAAGGCCATAAAATTAGCATTTTGATACTTGTATAAGTAGGACTTAGATGAAAGTGCAGGGGAACACTTTCACTTTCAGACCATTTGGGGATTCTGCCAGTGGAGTGGCTTGTAAGACAAAAATACATAAGGGAATACACACAGAATGGTTACACAAAGTAACCATTAGACCTGAAAAGGTACTGGAGTATTTACTAAGTCCTGAATTGTAAACAGACTAAAGGAGTTTTTGCTGCCACAGCCGATAACGTGCAAGTTTATTAAAAAAAATCTGATGTAAGATGAACCAGGTGGAATTGCATCCTAAAAATAAAGCAAAAATGGGTATAGGCTGGTGAACTACAGTGGAATAAGTAAGTCAAAAAACTATGTCTACTAACAGGTGAAGACTGAATATCTCTCAAAGGAGAGAGGGGTATAAAACTAATAAAGACTTCTGTAAGAAATAGTTTTTCAGGGTAACACTAAAAGGTGTCTAAGAATAACGAAGGTGCAACTACTTCACATACCTGCTATTGAAATCCAAGATCGAATAAAAATAAATATATGGAGACAAATATGATGGAGACACTCATTAAGCAAAAAAATTGTAAACAAAACTTTAGAGTCTTGTACAGGTATGAGAATTTAATGTGGATTTTCAGATGAAAAATAACAAAGATTAAGAAGATACGAAACTGCAATGATTTGCTGGTGAGATGGTAATAAGAGATACATTTTATTAGCCGAGTTTACTATATTGGGCAAACAATAAAGAGGATTCAAGGAAGAACAGCATTTCACAAAGGTCTTTTCAGTCCTATAATTAATACTTGAGCATACAGGCTCCAAAAAACATTATAAGTAAATTCTGAAAGTGAAAAGTAAATTGGATCTCATTCAAACAAGTAAAAAAGAAAAAAACGTCAAGATATATAAGGCAGAAATCTTATGAAAGAATGACAGGGCAGGCAGATCCCTAGTTAGAAAGCTACAAAAAACATGGAGAGAACAGCAATCCCATAGGGAGAGTAGGTAACTAGTTCAGATAAGAGAGGAGATGCTTCTGGAGAATTTTATAAAGGATGCCAGCCGCCAGACTACTGATTACGAGTTGTAGTCTCTGGATAAATCCAAAAAGCATAATTTAATAAGAAAACAAAAGGGTACTCCCTGGCCTTCAGGAGAGAAGTTAAAAAATTCCTGAGGAAGATGATTAAATGTAGGAACCTCATATGTTTACTAACCTTTTGAACATAAACACAGACGCCATTCCCAGACTCTAAGAGGAATTTTATTTCCCATATTATTGGACTTATTCATTGTGATTCAGGTCAGAGCTGTATTGCCAAACAAGGAGAGAGATTTCACAAACTGATCATTGCATAATATTCTTCCATATTTTTACCAAATGCCTTTTTTCTTGGTACACTGGGAATTGATAGTTAGTGATGCCCGCCCAGATTAATTAAAATCTATTGTGGGAAAACACATTTCGGATAACATTTTATAAAATCAACAGTCACAAAATCTTATCTCAATCCAGAAAAGCCCACTTACAAAAGAGAAGAAAATATGTGTTCCATGTTAGACGTGTCTGGCTTTCAAAATAAGTTGAGGATCTGCATTTCTGCTTTATTTCAAAGAGCTTCCATAGAAATGCACAGATTTACGTTAAGAGGTATGAAGAGGGGTAACCACTATCGTGTCTACAGTTTGTTCCAGACATGGGACGTCCAGGCACAGGGATCAGGGAGTATCCAGAGATGAAGGGCTGAAAGGGCAGATGGGAGCTGTACCATAGGTACTTCGCTTGCATATTCTATGCTACTTTTTGTGCAAAATTTGTCTCCTCCTTAAAAGCAACATCATTTCAAACATGTAGATTCGCTGCTTCTATCTCTGGATATCAAAAGAATAATGATAAACTTGAAGTATTAGCTGACCACCTCTGTGAAAATTAAACATTATCATTTTAAATGTGTTAAAATTCAATGAGATACTTAAAGAGAAAAACACAAGGATCTGTTTAAAGCTAATTATGTTAAGGTTCAGTTTAAATTAACAAAAGCCTAACAACTGAATAGAGATGTGGACTCCTCGGACAGAATAGGTAACATCAAAAAGAGCGCAGCCTCTTAACTTAGGTACCTATGCATTGCCTTACCTACATACACAGAAATACAGGTATCTGAATGACACAACAATTTACACATTTATCCAGTGTTCCTGGCCAGCTTCATCGAGATGCAAGAGTCTCAGAATGCAAGAATATTACAAAGGACTTCAAAGACTGGAAGACCTTCTTCCTCCAAATATTCAGCATCCACGTTAAAAGTATGGACTTCCTCCTTAAGGCCTAAAAATATATATAAGTTCACCTGGATCAAGACAGCGGTTTCTTACTTAGGTCACTTCTTGGGCAGAAAGATATGAAATCTTATCAATGCATTTCCGGAAGTAATACCCAAATGAAAATTTTCCATTTCCAGTATCTTCAAGTTGGAATTTTATAATCAAAATATAGAAAGCTTTCAGCAGACTTAACCTTCTGAATAACTGATATATAGAGACTCAAGAAAACAGGGGCTCCCTTTCTAAATATAAACATTTTAATAAAAGAAGAAATACAAGGGAAGACTAAGCAAATGAAAAATGGGAAAGATATCCTTGGGGGATAAAAGAGCTTTGAGCAATATGTACAAATACATCACAGATGGTACCTGTCTCCAACTAGGATTCAACACATTTTATCCAAGAATGCTCCTGGAGAGACCACGGGACAAAATCTTCTTTCACATATGTCATTGGGCCTAGGTCCAAATTCTCATTGGAAGTAACCAGAAGAATAACAACTGTGATGGATGGTAATATCCTATTAGACTCGCTTGTTTGATTCCTGAATGATCCCTTTAAGGACACTCAAGAGGTGAAGAAAGAAAAATTACTGTATTTTTGACGGTAGCAATTAGACGCTATATTTGCTTATCCAGAGAAGGATCCTCATCTTCTCCCCATCACTTAAAAATGGTACAATAAAATATGAGATGCCCCAGCGATGAATAAAAGTATTCTATCAGTTCAGATGGCCAGAAGAGAGGCCAGAAAATATGTCATTCCTTATTTATTCAACGAACAAAAATGGATCAGTTAGTAAATGAGACACACTGAATATTACTGGATAAGGAGGGATTATAGGGAAGGCTTTCCCTCTTTCTATTTGAATGCCACCATGTTGACAGTAGATGGGGTTCTCACTTTCGAAGGACTACTGTAAATCTGCACTACTGGCTTGGACCAGCAGTAATAACTTATACCTTGTACGATTGCTCTGCATGTTTGGTTTCTTTAGTTGCCTCTATGAAAATTTTTTGTTTTTAAAAAACAAAGGGTTAGAACTGTAAAAACAAGGAATCCCAGCGTTTTCTTTTTGGTGAGGGAAGAGCCTGCAATTTTTAAGTTGAACTAAACTTTTAACAAGGGGAAAACCTGCAGGCGATCACACACTGGATATATAGCACCAATGCTGTTATGAATTATGTTGGTGTAAGGGTTCCAGATGCACTCCTCTGATCTTCTTGAGTAATTCACAATACTGAAGAAGAATAAAGCAGCGTGAATGAAGTCAGTTAAAGCTTGCTGCTCGCCAGCTTGCCGAACAGTGGCTGCATGGACCACAGAAGCGGTCAGAAGGATGAAGACAGTCAACAAATGTTATACACCTCTCAGCAACAGCACTTTTCTTACTTTGAAAGTCACGTGCATCGCATACTTGTGCAGAACAACAGAGGGGAGACTGTGTTGGGAGAGGAAGGTAGTGCCAGATGTTTGGGAGAGATGAAGCAGCAACTCTGCATGGACTGAGCAGAGATTAAAACACATCTGTTTTTTTATAACCTCAGAATCTGTGCGGGATGCTAGGACACACTGGGTGACCAGGAAACATTTGCTTTGCCTTTGTAAGTAAATAAATCTAAGATATGATATTGTGTTCTTATTATCTTACATCTCTGCTCAAAAGCATATTCTGCAAGAGCACTACATGGAGTAAATAAAACAGCCTAAGATGAATTATTCATCATGATTCTGTATCTACTCATTATTCTTCTAAAAGAAAGATAACTCACTTCCAGAGTCCAAAAAATGTCTGTCTGCTCAGAAGTTGTGACAATATTATTTTTGCTTTCCCCTTCAAATCACAAGAAAGATTGCGTATCAATCTGAAGCAGAGGCTAAAGCCATACCCAGAATGGAGTGTGACATCTTTTTTTATACTCTAAACCAGGACTACAACCACAGATAAATGGAATCAGCTACCAAGGGGATGGGCTACCTGATATATGAGAGAGGAAGAAAACTCAACTCCAAGCAAAACTTAGCTCTTTCATCCTTTGAAACCCTCCCATACAAATACACCTACAGAGCTGGCGTCAGTTCACTCCGTAAGACTGTGGCTCCTGGCAGTTCCTCAGGACCCTGAGGACCATGCCCTCCTGCTCCTCGTGATGCTGAGTAACACCTCCCTATGTAAGCATGGTTCCAATGAGGCCATCAGGTAGCCAAAGTCTACTAATGACTGCATGTTACCTTTTTGTTCCTCTCCCGTTTCTCTTACTCAGATCTCCTTGGGCCAGACAACTCAGAGCGACCCTACGCACGTACCTTCCTTCAGTCGGTGCATCCCGATTTCTACGGTGATTTGGACGCAGTAGACCTCCCGGATTTGTATGCCACCTCCACAAAGGCCTACATGCTTGTGATGATAAGGGTCCTGCTGGTCAAGGAGGAGAGACACTTGGCAAGCTTTCCATTCAGAAGTCCTCCAGGCAAACCTTTGGAAATAAAAGAGACCAGGTAAAACATGTTTTTGAAAAGACTACGTGTGAGGAAGTGGTACTTTATTAGATGACAAAATACAATTGGTTTACTCTTTATAGCAGCACTTCCCAGTTCAAAACAGGGAATGCTTTGAAACATTTTGAATGTTAAATTTACAAAGGTTAAGTATTTGTTATTTGCCTGGAGTACTTGTGTAAAATTTTTCACATAGCACTAATCTCCAAAGCGTTCTGAAACACTAAATCATCCTGACAAACCCTTTGAGCAGGGTGCAAAGAAGGAATGAAGATTAAGAGGTTCGATTAAGTGCGAAAACTAGTTTTCAAACATGCGGCTGAAACCACTAAACCACCTCTCTCTGCCAAGAGCTGAATGCCTCACTCTGAAATGCACTTAATAGCCAAAACCCCGCATACGTCAACGGAGCTCCAAGCACCGGGCGGCTTTTCTACAGGTGACAGCTTTATAAACACTGAGGGCACTACCAATTTCTTCAAGGGATTGGCTAAAGTAACTCACGTTCTCTCATTTTAGTTTCCAGAAGTTGTGATACACAGCAAGCTCTAGCTAAAAACATTTTCGTTCTATATTCAGTTCACACCTGACCAGCATTAATGGTTTTCAAGGAAGGATAACGTTCTTGGGTATGGATATGTGAATGCTGTACAGACCGTCGTCATTGGTATGTACCAGCTTAAATGCCAGGAAGAACTTCTCAAAACTATAGGGAAAACAGTATTGTGTATCAGCGGAAAGCAAAAATTATTTCCCCATCATGTCTGAAAATGCAGGGCATATTTCTAATAAATACAACCGTTTTCACAAGCATAATTCATTTTGATTCACAGGTCACAGTATCAGTGAAGTAAATAAGAGCCTGAAGTCTTTCTTCAGCTTCCCAAACACAAATCTTAGGCAATATTGTTTTTATAACCAATCTGTTCACACTTCTGCTGCTTTATTCCTTTGCTCCTCTAAATTTCATAGTTTACTTTTTCCATACAATCATTGTTGGTTTTGTGTAATGTAAACTATGTAAAATAATTTCCTTCTTTTATCCTCCAGATAAATGCTCTCTCCTCTTACAGCAGCTCCACGGTTGTTAAAACGATGGATGTTTGTTAGCCTGCTGACTGATCACTGTAAGCTGACGTGCGATGGGGCACCTCTGCAGAAAAAGCCCTCCACGTTGTAATTCTGTGTATTCCCCATAGCGAGTATCTGTTCCCTGACTACAGCGATGGCAAGGAAACATGTATCTCAAAATTATACGAAAAATAAACTCATTAGTTTGCCCGAGCACACATCCATGTTCTCTTAACTTCTTATGTTGTAAATATGGGCATAAGAATGATTTCCAGCCACTTACGAATTTTGTAACTTACTCATGGAAAACATTTGTGAATACTGCCAATTATCTTTAATTTACAGGTGCTTTTCAGATGAGCCGTCGTGCTCTCTTAAATAATACACAGTAGCATGTGCAAATCTGGATACACTCACAGGGTTTATTACCAACAGAGAAAAAAATAAAGAACACACTTTTCACATGACAAGCATGAAATACTTGAACTCCCACCACATATAAAGCACAGCCATGAATTTTTTCTTCTATTAGTTCCTTCTGGGAATTCCTAATCACCTTTCCTGGGCCTGCAGTGTTAAACGCAGCCTTTCCCTTATAATAAAGGCAATGAAAGTGCTCTTCATCAAACACCGGGTGAAGAGGATTCCTCCTCCACACCACTTCAGGACATCGTGCTCTTCAGGTCTACACTTTCAAAACTAGAAGCTTAAATACAGAACACACATATCTTTCCACAGCCATGGAAAATTGGTTTAGGGAAGTATTTTTGAAAACAATAATTGACTAAAGAAAAACTGATTATCAATATCTGGCTTAGGTAGTCAGCTGTGAATGCTGGATTCTAAAGACTCATCATTTCCAGAGGTGTGAGCACCTGCTTCTCCTATTGAGCATGAGCTGTGGGAGTTAACACCTATGAAAATCAGGCCATCAGTGATTAAAATTATGCAAAATAACTAAATCTGAGCTCAGAGATAATTAAACTTCATCAGCCCCTGAATCTAAAAAAAATTCCTTTAGATATTTTCACAGAGTAACTGGATACTGTGCTACACTGCAGAGCAGTCTTTAATGAAGAGCTATCGGGTGCCCCCACTAGCACCCACTCTTCTGTGAGCCTCAGCCCTATCAGCCCATCTTGCTTCTTCCCAGCTGGACATGCCCTCAGCTGTCTGGAGTTTTCCAGAAACAAATCCTGACCCCAAGCATTTGTTGTTTAAGATGTACACGTTTTCACAGCCATTAACAAGCCCATGACACCAGAAACATATCCAAGGGATTGCTGTCCCGCTGAGTGGGAAACCTAACGCAAGACCTTTCCAGATGGAAGCAGTGACCTCAAACAGCTTTGTGCCAGACTCTTCTCAGGGCTTTAAGCAGCATGGCCGATACTTGGTATTAGTTTGCCCATCTATGGAGTACACTAAAGACAAGGAGAATTAACATTAATATAATCACTATTTAAATTTAATCAGAAGCTTTTTGATAGCCATCAGGAAAGAGCAGAGACTACTGGCTGGAAAATACCTGGAGGGGGGGTTGCAACTTTGGCAACCTCAACCCAGTACTTGCAAATTATTATCAATATCCACAGCAGGTTTACCACATGACTGCAATTTCTCCAACTGAACGAATATGACCAAAGCCACCGATGCCACTTTGGACGTTCTGTCGTTAGAGCTAACAGCACCAGAGGTGTGCTGTACCAGCATTAAGCTAAGAGGGCAACACCACTCAGCTGTCCCATCCACCTTCCCTAGAGGGTGAAGAGTACGATAACTCCAGAAGTGGGAGGGCCATTACACGTTTAGATCATCAGTTGGTCAGCTCCAGCATACTTTTGTGATCCCTACACCAAAACCTGTTGGTGACAACAATTTCAAATGTCAACAGATTTAACATCTCATTTTAACTCCTACCAATATCTAGTTAAATTGATGCAAACTCAGTATAGTTGCAGTCCCAGCTGTGACCGACCCATGTTGATCTGTACGTGTCTTACTATAGCTAAAAAAATCTCAGCCTTTCCCTTTGGATTCCCAATAAGCTGCTTCCGGTTTTTGACAATAGTGTTTGAGCTACAGGAGGTCTAGCTACTTCAAAGACTGACAGACCCCATTGCTGAGGTTAGAGGACTAGCTAGATAACGTCCCAAACAGGGACCTCCAGAATCCACAGAGAGTTATATCAGTCTGCTTAAGGAAAGGGGCAAGGAAAAACTGCTAGTTTAGAAGCAGTAAAGTGCACGCTTGTGGTATCTAGGAGGGAACTCGGCTGATAAAGCTGAATAGCTTTAACACATCGTAAGCAGTGCTCTGAATTTCCCTGCTAAACAGTTGAGGAAGCAGAAGAGCAGGTGCCGTGGGTTTCCATTATGATCATGGCAAAAGGTGCTCTCGCACTGCGACACCCAACTGCAGCCATGGGCGAAGTGTCCAACGTGGAGCTGGAGAACCAAAGCTTCACCATGGATGAGTCCTGAGGGGATGGAACGAAGCTGCCCAGCTGAACGGAGGTCATCGCTGCATGCCCAAGACCAGTGAAGGTCAAAGGGTTGAAGAGTAGTGTTGCTACCACTCCCCAAGCGGAACTCCGGCAGCCTGCAGGCACAGTTCACTGCGTTTCCTTTTAAGTCTTCCTACTTCACACTGATCTTTAATTGGGGCACATAATGGGCCTCATTTACAAAGTGATACCATCACACCCATATCTCAGCAGTAACCTCAAGCCTTTTGCAAAAAATAGGTCTTAAAACTTCCCCATTGTCCATCATTTAACTTGTGAAAAGCTTTGAATTTCCAACAAAGCAAAGAGGGTTTTTTTTTCTAAATCCCTGTCTTGTAACATAGCAACCACAACCAAAATGAAAGATTTAAAGACATAATCATAATTCTGGAAAATCTATCTATTCCCAGTGAACACGAAAGCTAAACATCAAGGATAAAAATGATATAATACATTGTTTTAAAACTGATGACTCAGTGACAGCTATGCAACAAACGAGTGCTCAAGATCTTTCCAATTTATAGTAACCTCTTGGTCTCTTCAGTCTATAGGACTTATGCTCTTACTGCTTACACAAGTTTTATACCTGTATATACCCATTCACTTTAATTGAACTATCCCAAATTTATATCACAATAAAAGAAAGAAGAATCACCTCCTATGTATTTAAGCTTTTTAAGCGCTTAATCTAATCCCTTCAGAACAAATAACCAAAAGTAAAACAAAGCACAAAGCTCTGGAGTCTTACATGCAGTTAAAGTGTTTTATTTTCTTGCATTTAAACTATTGATTAGAGAAGTTATTGTAAACTTCGGCCATAAAATTAAAAGGCCTTCCCATTTAACAGCAAATTTACACTAATTGCCATGTGCCTGTGATGGGACCTTTAACTTGCAGCCTTGCTGTGGACATACAGGTAACACTTGCCCAAAGAATAAAGCTAAAGGAAAAAGAATAAAGCTAAAGAAAGGTTACTTGTCTTAAAATCAACAAGAAATAGCAAAGAAACTATTTCCAGGAAAATAAATAGCACTCTCACCTTAAAATGTTTTAAGACTAATCTCATTAGGCAAACACAAGCCAGAAAGAAAGAATGAACGGTTTGTGTTGAGACGAGACAAATGAAGGAGAGCGCCTTTTATTTCTACTACTGAATCTCCTTAAATCCATCATCTCCTTGTAAGGGGAAGAAAGAAAAGATAACTGTTTGGTAAGCCTGAGCAAAGCCACAGATGAGGTGGCATATATTTAAGGGGAGAAAAGCATAATCTTTCCAGGTATTACACTGCAAAGAGAATACGCTCAAACAAGGAGAACGGGAGCATGAAAGACTTCTTATATTATTTCATCGGGATTAACACTACATCCCTGTGTCTTAAAGCTACTGCTTTCGGGTCTAAAGTACTTCCAGTATCTCGGTCACCAGTTCCCAAACACCATCACCAAATCGCCAGGCTTAAACTATAACATGGACCCGTAACATCCTTTACCATCCTCTGACACTTAAATAACGTACTTAAAAATGTTTGACTTCTGTTCATTAATACCAAATTCTGGCTTATATCTGGCAGACCCATAGCACATACTGCAATGTTATATAGCAATATAGATTCCTGCTCATTTCTGCAGTACTGAATGGCCAAATCAAAGTCTACTATACTAACCAGGCGCCACTGTAAAATTCTTCTCAACACTGTGTAGTGTGAGAAGGTCATAGCCTACCACCTCCATTTTGAGATATTACATCTCTAGAAATAACAATTAACTAAATACCAGAAGGGTTTGTTTAGGGGTTGGTTTGGGGTTTGGTTTTTTTTTTTTGCTATATTTTTGGTTAAGTGGCTCTATTAACCTGTAAATCTAATGTTACTTTTCTGGGTGAGCTCATTATCCCACCTCACACAGCCGCTTCGCTGGAGATGTTGCCTGAAGGATTGAAGGTGTGCAGGTATGGCAGGATGGGGAAGGTTTAAGAGTTCATAGGCACGTGAAAAGCTGAGCATACAGCGATATACCGAAAGAACCACAGGCTTCCTTCTAGAACAAGAGTGGCACTTCCAGAAAATTATCAGTGTCATGCAGCTTCTCACCTTTTGGGCTCTCCTGGCTCTACACCGATCCCCTACAATCGTTTTGCACTTTAATACAGTGCAATGGCAAAAAGTAGAAGTGAGAAACCAGGGACAGGCATACGTCTGTTCACTCCCTGATTAACCCGTCTACCCCAATCAGGTGTCACCTGCACCCACGCTCCTATACAAAATCAGCCAGACAATGTCTTAATCTATTGTCTTTGAAATTGATGTGCGTTTGGGCAGGAGCAAAAATCACTCCGTAAGAGCCTTTTCGTAAGATGTAATCAAGCAACAGAATGTGTTTTTTATGCTTCCTCTCTTCTGCTAGCAGGGTGCATAAAAACGATCAGCATTTGATTTTGAATGAACCCAACGATATCGAGACATTTTTACAGGTTACGCCTTCCTAAGAAACGCACCTTGCAAAGGCTTTATCAAAGTTTTTGGCAGTCTCTGGCGAAACCCCAGAAACTCATGACTTGATCGCTGAACAGACCCTCCTATTAACAACACTCATTCCCAGACAGGGAGATTTGTCTGCACGCGTATAAAATTTTATCAATCTTGAAGCATTTTACAGTCGATCTCAGAACATGTCACATGAAAAATTAAGCAATATTTTATTTCCTTCGCAAAGCAAACTACGGAGCTCCTATGCTAGCCTGGCCATGCAGAACAGCGTGGATCTGCAGACCAGAAAGGAGAGATCCTCACCTTCTGCCAGAACAAAGATTGCCATAAACCACACAAGCGCTCAGGGACTGCAAAGTTTCCCATTTCAAGAAGTACCCAGAGGGAAGCTGAGTAAAGCCCAAGCTATTACCTCTGATCAGTTCCCATCTTCCTCAAGGAGGACTGGGATTTTTTTATGGGGAGATGAAGGGGAATCATTAAATCTTATGCAAAAATTACAATTTCAAAGCCAATAAAAGCACAGCCACGGAGACCTGCCCAGTCTCTCTGCAGCTCAGGAAATTCTCCGGAACGGCAATCAGTATGAAAGCCCCTTCAGAGAACAAGAGTATCTCCTCTCAATTTGTAAAATATGAAAATATAAACTGTAGCGGGTGTAATTTAAATTTATTTCTATATATAAGTGTAATTATTGTAATAGCAGTAACGATAATAGCAACCATTACAAGAACATTACTAACAATAAATAATACCGCTAATCACAGTTAATAATGATCAAATCAATGATCTTTTAGATGCAGAGAGAAAGCATGACATGCGACCCTCTCCACGCACAGACACTGAGCAAGGAAGATTTGCTTTCCACGAGTCAGTCGTCAAACAGGGGCTTCTTTACTTCCAAAAACTGGGCTAAAAGCACTGGCTATACCTGGGGCAAGGCTGCAGCAGCTCTTTCCCTCCCGCGCTGCACGCTTCCCTCTCTTCCAGCTCCGGGCATTGCTTCCCGGCGCCCACCGCCACGCTCCGCACACCGCGGCGACGGCTCCGAAAGCCCGGGCCGAGATCTCCCAAACCGCAGGTCCGTGAGCAGGCGCTCCATGGGGACCACTCCGATGTTTCACAGTCTTTAGCGACGACACAGGACTTGAAGGTCAAAGGGATGGGATCTTGCACACAGTGGCTGCGATAAGAACACAGTGAAACAACTCATGAGGTGTTGCTTAATAAATTTCCTTTTTTTCTTTTTTCAAGCCAAACCCCCAAAGAAGAAATCCATGGTCATTCAGGGTAAATCACAAGACCTGCAGCAACACCAATACAATGAATGTAAGAGGAGCTGGGATGCAGCGCACATCACGCATTTCCAGGGAGTTCTGGGTGCAATCTTGCAAGCCGAGGAGTTTGCAAATAATACACCTCATTTATTTCAAGTTAAAAAAGACGCAAAAGGCACCATAATTGCTCCTGTACAGTTAGAATTGCAGTTTATCCAGGATGGAAAATAAAAGCCAAGCCCAAGAGAAATACTGCCACTGGTAACCATTCCCCATCACCTCGCACACAGGACTAGCTGTCTGCCATCCGTCCATCTGTCCAGGTGTCAGCACATCCTGCTGAGCAACTCCGCTCTTTTAACAAATAATTAGTCACACACTAATAAGAAAGGTATTGGTTCTGTGAGGCTGTTATCAACAAACGCTGTCAAACAAGGACAGAGGGTTTCCAAACCTCCCAGACCACCAGAGACCCAGGAATGCTGCAGCTGTGGCTGTATTTTGGGACTCAGTTCCTCCTGCTGATATGAGGACACGATCCTCATTCATTCTGTAACACATCAAGACACCACACAAGGCTCAGCTCAATGGAGAACAGAATTTTAAGAGCTGCCAACTGTTGAGGTTTGGTATCACGATACAAAGTCCCAAAATAAAATTTTTAAGAGTTCCAAACTTACAATAGCTTTTCACAATAAAGAAAAGTATGGCAAATGTAGCAAATGGTTCTGGGAGTAGACAAACCTCCAGACTAAGGCCACCATCCTTCCTTGCTCTTCTGCTTCTGTCTCAGCCAGCTGATGGCTCTCCTGCCCAGCACACTGGGAGGGACCCCGCAGAGCACGGCTGCTGCTGCTCCACCTCACCGCAGCCACAGAGTCACCACTCGGCTCCCAGAACAGGAGAAAAACCTTTCTTGTCTCTCAAGAACCTTAGATAGCTGAGGTAACAGAGTGGGAAAGGATATACCGAAAGAGGACTGAGGTATGCGCAAGCAGAGACATCACTGAAACACCACGAAGGATGAGATGGGGCATAAAAAGATGAAACCTCTAGAAAAGGAGTCACCAGGAGAAAAGGAACAAGGATTTTCTGACTGATGCAAATTGGTCTCCAAAATGGAGATTTTCTGACTTCTGCCTAGTGTTATACAGATGATGTAATTGGCCTCCAAAATTAAGACCATACAACACAGCGTGAACTCTCTCTACGTTTGTCTTCTTGAGCCACCAGTTGCTCACGGTCAGGCTTTTGCCAACTGTAAGGAACAAATATGGGTACACTTAAAAGGTGTGAAATCCAGAGCTGCTTCCAGGGAACCAGCCATTACCTCACTTGGTATTACTTGTAGCACAGTTTGACTAACCTAACTTTCTCTAAAGAAAAGAGACCGGGGGAATCATTTCAGGATTGCAGGGCAGTCTCACAGGGGGAGCTGAGAAGATAAAGGACATTCACTCACTTCTCCTCCAGTCTAGAAATTGGTCCTGTTTTCACAAAGGTCAATAGGAATATTCCCACTGGTACCTGATGAAGTTTAACTAGACCCTCAACTACCAGCTAAATACAGCATTTAGGGGCTTAAGTTTATAGCTCAAACTAAAAAAAAAAGTGTAACAACCTTTTGTCTCAGTTTCTTCACCCAGAATAAAACCCATTAATCTCACAGGCGCTGTGAGGATGAATTTACTGAGGTTTATTTTAACAACTTCATAGGGTAGAAACAGCCTGTGATATAGCCCCCTCAAAATAAAATCATTCTTGCTTATAACTCAAAAAGATGTCTCATTCCTCTATTACATGTCAAATGCAACTGATTGCAAAGCTGTCTCTGGTACAAAACGTCCATACTATTGAACCAAGGACTGAAAAGTAATAATCATTATATCTGTACTTACAAACCCAGGGATTTTGAGTCCTGTTTGGAATGTTAGCTCAGGTGGAGTCACATGAATGGTAACTTTATTTCCCTTTTAATAGTTTCTCAACACAGATAACGGGTGAGCCACCCGCGCCACGACGTTAACAAGATTTCCTGATTTGGAGTAGATAAAGTAGTGGAAAATGCAAATCACTGCCCTAACTGATTGTATGAGAAACCTAGAGTTAAACTGAGACCACCGCATGGAAGGTAACCAATCTCACATGTTAAAAAGTGATCAAAACTTTACATTCAGATACCAGTAACAAACCCCAAATCCGTCTTTGGGGTTGCGCCACTGCAAAGGAGATTTAAGTCTAGCCTGATCTTTACCGAAATCCAAAACAAAACGAAGCCTTTAAAAACTGCTTTGGGGTCTTCTTTAAAATTCCTAGCGCTAGCCCCAATTCTTAGCGAGACAATACCTACAATACCTCTCCTAATGGATTCAAACCTATGCCGACACTCCATCCGGGAAAGACATCTCTGCTCAGCAATGATCCTTGCTATTCGCAAATGCCTTTGAAGTACGAAAAGACTGAATAGCTGTTTCTTTGCCTGAAAACCCCTCCACCGCTCCTACTATAAAAGGCTAAAGAGATAACTTTGCTGACCTTAAGGTGAACAAGGCGCAGAGCCGGCAATTTCCATCCTTCTGCTCGAGTAGATGTTTTTGAGGGAGAATTACATGCAACTGCCTACCAGAAAGCAAATCTAATTAACTTGCACCTACTCATTCAGAGCCTCAAAGTCAAATTAATTGTGACACCGAGCAACACAAAGACAAATGTAAAAACACACTTTTGCATGAAATTCAGACAGAGTCTTTCATGTCGCAGATGTATTTAGGACAATCTAATACAGATAAAGCCCAGACGTGCGAGACACTCGCTGGTCTGAGGCTGCGAACCAGCCGTGTATTTGCGCTGCTGAGGCTGTATCCTTACCGG
>VUYV01000013.1:50836-174195 GCA_008711295.1 Anarhynchus alexandrinus
TGAAGAAGCTATGACCATGACCATGCTGCTGGTATGGAAGGCAGCATCAGGAGGACAGGGTACCTCTCCAGCAGCCAGGCTCTTCCCCGGCAGCAGAGGAAGGCTCCTGAGAAATGCCAAGCCTGACCAGGAACACATGCTCAAATCCATGCACTGCAGAGCAAGAAAATCCTGAACTAAGCTAAGCTACATTGACACAGATGCATTTTCATTTTTTCCCTTTTTCTAATGTTGTCTTCTATTCTGTAATTAATGACCCAACCTTACAGGCTGCTGGAATAAACACTACCTGCTCTTTGCACTTGGCTTATAGTATTAGGGTCTAATAACGGACAGTCTTGCCATGTTTCTGACAGCATCCAAACACCCTTTTTCCCTTAGGAAAGTGGCAATCAATGTTAACAGGCATACTGTCATAATGTGTTCTAGGGTCCCCCAAGGGCTGCCAGAGCTATTTTGGATACTGGTGATACCATACACTGAATCGGTGCAGCAGAGGCTTCTTTGGCAGAAGAACCACCATTCCATCCCCTTCTGCCCCAGGGTGGTAAGGAAGATGGGGAATATTCCCCTGCCATAAAACTGACCAAAAGGAAAGGGAGCTGGGAGACCTATAATCCAAACACAGGGCTTTGGTGTCTAAGATGTCTAAGTTTTCATGTCTTCAAAACTTAATGCACCAGATCCTCTGTTTCAATTAAAAATAAATGCTGACTTACATTTGCGCTACCCAGGCAGACACTAAAGTCTCAGGGCTACAGAAGCAGCTGGATTTCAACACGATTTGAAAACAGAAGAAAAAAAGCCCAATTATTATTGGACACTATTTCTAAAATGTTACTTATTGAAATGAAAAAAGCAGTCACAGTTCCTTTGTTTCATGTGCTTTTAATAAAAGCAAAGGAAACAAGACAAGACTTTCTAAAAGAACACTAGAAAATAAAATCTCCTTCTTATCCAATAGCTCAGGGATTTGTTTTCAAGCCTGAGCACCGAGGCTCCGTTCCTACATCTGCTGGGAGGAATGTGAACACGCATCTCCTCTCCCAGATCAGAATCGTAACCATCAAATAGCATATTACAGCACAGCGTTTCCACCTCCGGACTGCAAAATTTTGTATTCATCCAGAGAATAGAAGAATGTCAACACTAGAAACTGCAAATACTTTTTTTCGTAAAAACGTCCAACAGCACAGTGGTTAAGCACAATCCTCTAGGAAATGGATAATGGAAATTCAAATTACAGAGGCAAACAAAAGAGCTGAACGCTGCTCTACCTCAGCCTTGATGGATGGGTTATCCCTTGACTGAGTTTGACCTGAATTTTCACTTACAAAGGCAAAGTAAACAGAAACCCAAATCCAACTCTATAATATCATTGTTGTCATCTTCCACGTAGAATGAAGACTTTAAGAAATACGTACTTAAAAAGACTCTTAATCCAAATAATAATAATAAAAAAAAAAAACTAAAAATGTTTGCTCTTGAATTCAACTTCTCAGTATGCTTAGAGAGCACACGCATCAGGTTAGAAAATCAGGTTGGATTTCAATATCTAGCTATGAGCACTCATTTTACTAAATTACAATTTAGCGTCTAGTGCCGGTCTCTTTTCCCAAGTAGCCAGTGATAGGACGAGAGTAAACGGCCTGAAGTTACACCAGGGTAGGTTTAGAGAGGATATTAAGAAAAATTTCTTCAAGGAAAGGGTTATCAAGCATTGGAACAGGCTGCCCAGGGAAGTGGTGGAGTCACCATCCCTGGAGGTATTTAGAAGACAGGTAAATGTGGTGCTGAGGGACATGGTTCAGTGGTGGACTTGGCAGTGGTAGGTTAATGGTTGGACTTGATGGTCTTAAAGGTCTTTTCCAACCTAAACAATTCTACGATTCCAAATAACTTTTGTTTTGGTTTGGTTTGGTTTTAAAAAAGGACCATGAGTGCCTTTGTCTCACTGTTCAGTAGATTTTTACAACCACGACAAGACAGAAAACCAAAAAGAACAGAAGTTCTAGCACATATATTTCTTGCAGCATTTTCAGAGTTTTGGGGCTTTTTTAATGCATGAAAGTGCTTATGTTTGAATTTGTTACTGGATATAAGATTTAACACAAAACTAAAACTTTTTCTGAAATAGAATGAAATCTGAATTCTATCTGAAATAGTATGAAAAAAAATCCAGCTTTTTAAAATAGTCTTTAAAAGCTTCAAATCAGATACATAAAATCATCCTGTTTTGATGTCATTCCTTTTATTTTCACGAATATAAAGTATCTATACAAAAATTGTTTCTGAGCAGAAATGAACCTGTCTCAAAGTCTATTGATATTCTGCTGTTCAACTGTCTTCAAGTGTTTTCAAAAAGGTCTGTCCCTCCCTTTTCTCTTCCTTTCTCCCTTTTCTTTTGATTTTGACAAATGTAGAACCTCCAAACTGAAAAACATTTCGTCAAAAACATTCCCCAGCTCTCTTTCTCTGATACAGCACGTCCAATCCTCCACGCGCTTGTGCTTCTCTCCAAGTTATTCCTGTTTACAGTTTTTACCTTTAAAAATTGCTACGATTTTTGCTTGCACCTTTAAGGTTGATATGGACATAGAGATCTTCATAGGACCAATTATTTAAATGAAAAAAATAATTTCCTTATACTACCAAGGATTCTTCAGCTCCCACCTGAGGGTCCACTGTAAAACCAAAGGATCCTTTTTGCAGGGTTCAACGGCACAACTTAAGCATCGTGAAAAACTGAAAACAAATATCAGGTACATTTCCCACCGCTGCTACCTGTTTCACAAGAGAAAGGACACCCCATCTGCCATTCCCATAAACAGCAGAGTGGTTTGTGAAGAGGCCAAAATGAATGTCCTGCCAGTAATCCGGCATCTGTAAGAAATGAATGCATTCAGTCTTTCAGTCTTTTAAAACCAGCTTGCACCCAAGCCCACCAAAATCCAATTTTTGGCTAAAGACTGTTCTCTCACGCCGAGGAACATACCCAGTACCCTTTGCCATCAGTGCGCACGACGGTTAATCCACCGCCCTGAGATTAGACACCAGTAGATTAAACAACTTTGATAACAAATCAGGCATCTTTGCCATTGCATTATAAATTAGGAGGCGAGACGAGCATTGGGTTCCCTCTCCTCACACGGCCTTTGGCCGGCCCGGGGTCATGAGCTGACCGCTCCCGTTATCCGCTATTTTCCCGCCAGAACCAGGCAGCGGCGGGAGGCAGCGTGGTGGCAAAGCCCTGGCAGACCAGCAGCTTGGAGCCCGCCGTTAAAGCACGTCTTGGGACATTCCTCTCTCTTGCCTCAGTTTTCCAGAAATTTAATTTGTACCTCTCATCGCTACTTAGGCGGCGGTGTTAGTCGAAATAGGAAACCTTGGCCGGGAAAGTGAAAAAGCACAAATAAGGCACTTCTTTCCCGGTTTAGAGCAGACTCTTGGCTGCCTGCCAAACCCTGCTCCAGGGTTATGCAAACGTGTTTATTCTTCTTTATCAGTAGCCAAAATATCATCGCTCTTGGAAAGCGGCATCTGCAAGATCGGGTCCATTCTTCAGAAGAATGGCAGCACATACGCTGCACAACAGAACGAGGAGGACGTTATCGGGGGATGCTTAAAGGGAGCCCTGGAATTAAACATGGATTGGATTTTAGGTCCAAAAGGAGAAAGGAAAAGTGTGTGACTATCTGGACATCATAACATGACGTGAACCTTTTGTCCTCTATTCAATCAATGGGCTTTCCTCTTGTATTTGGAGTAAGAGTAAGGGACGGGTCAGGCTCAGCCCTCTGCAATAAATCTGAGACGCAGCCTCAGCAGGAAAAGTCTGCCAGGAGGTGGCTAATGGAGTTGTACGCTCCCAAAAAGGGGGCTAGATCAGCAAAAAACCCAGAAAGGAGCAAGAAAGACGGCTCGATCAGGGGTAGAGTCACTAAAACTGAAGCTTCCGGGACCCTCTCCAGAAATTCAATGTATAACTCACACAGGAGCACAACAAAAAGAAAACATTTATAAAAACAGTGTCTTCCGTTCCCCATTTTGACAGCGAATATAGGAGTGAGCGTGTGAGGGCAGAGCAAGCAAAATTTTAACAAAGTCAGGATCCCCTTCCCAGAGCCTCCGATAAGCAATGAGATAGAAGAGGCAGAAGAACAGGGAACAAGTGTCAGCAGACATAAACCTGCTGCTGGTCGGGCGGTGGCATAAATCACAAGTGACTCCATTAAAGTCAAGCAGCTACATGAGCATAAAATCTGTATATTTGGAATCAACATATATTCAGAGACAGGTAATAAAGTCAAGATGTTAGAAACTGCTGGAACAGTTCGAAAAGCTTGACTTTTTTCCAACCGATAAAAATCCATACTTTGCTACAGGTGTATTAGGAGGGGGTAAGAAAGAGGCTAGAATGTATATTTTCACCTCAGTATGTGTGCAAAACCACTGCAGACATTAACAGGGGTAGAGAATTGGACGTAAAATAACCCTTTCCCTCTGCAATTTGAGTTTGCGCAGGTGCCAGGAGCTACAGATTACTGAGAAACAGATTGATTTCTGCAAAATTCAGAAGCAGGATTTTTCAAGAACTTCTAATATCCTTGAAAAACGAAACACAAGAAGTTCTCTAGAAATCTTGACTTTCTCCGAACTCAATCAATTTCTCGGTCATCTGTAGCTCCTGGCACCTGCCCAAATCCAACCTGAAGTCAAATGGCAGAGCTTAGAGAGCTTAAATTTAAATGCGAGAAACGGAGAGAATAAATCTTCCCATTATTTGCTGCACATTACTGAAACCTTCACATTTGAACTACAGCAAAGCAACGTACATAGACTAAGAGATATTTTAGCAAAAACCCATGAGGACAAGAAAGCAAAGCAAGTCACGGATCCAAGAGCTACACCCAGATGGGAAGGCTCCTCAGGAAGCAGCAGGACAATCACAGGTTTGCCCACTGATCTATCTTTCCCAGAAATATCTTCTAGTAAATTCACAAGACCAAACTTTTCAGACTTATTTCATCCAGTGTTGATTTGTAAGAATGAAGGAGTTTAAGCTGGTGCAATTTTAGCCTCTTCTGCCAAATATATGCAGTACATGACTGAGAATGAAACCTCCCTCTCCCACAGCCAGTGCCCAGCAACGGTCCAAAGTGATATATAATTCCATTTCCTCAATGTTTTCTCAAAACAACAACAAAAAAAAACTCAGAAGAGAATTATTAAAAACATAAAATGAATTAAACAGTCACAAATCGTAGAAGTATGCAAAATATTCAGCATATGCTAGCTTTGCAAGAAGGGAATTAAATCAAAAAAAAAAGGACCATAAAGAAAACACATAAAAATTTGCATTTAAAACTCAAGAACGGGAACGCATTCGCCGTGGTGCCGCCACGCAGAGCGAGCGCTCCGTCAGACAAATCCACTGGGGCTGAAAGAGAAGTCGAAGCACCCTTACCTCAGGGCTGCGTTTTTTCCATCGCTCCTTACACACCTGACCTGCCTGGTTTGGTAACCGATCTCCACCTCCCCAGGACGATGGTGGGGTTTATAGCCTTGAAGTCCAGACATGCTTCGCTCTCCAGAGTCCCAGCCGAAATCCGGCATAGTCCTCCCCGCCAGGTCGACGTCTTTAGGATGGGGCAGCCGGCATTTGCCCCAAGACCCCACTCGGAGGCTGTAGATGTGCTCCTCCTCCCCGAGAGGACAGGCGGGAGCGTCGCAGGCTCTGGATTCGGTCAGATTTGGGCACGGGGCACCCCCGTAGAGGGGAGGAGCGATGACCGCCCGCGTCCGGTGCTGCAAGCTCTTGGCGCAGCCCGTGCCACACTCGGACCAGCCGGAGAACTCGGAGACGACGCAGTCCCGCGGGCAGGGCACCAGGCAGGCTTGCTCGGCGGGCGGCTGTGGAGTGAAATACTCACATATTTCGTTGGCCACGACGGTTCTGTTCAGCTTCTGGAGGCAGCGGACGCTCCGGCGCTGCAGCCCGTGCTGCGCGGTGACGCAAGGCCCGGCTCCCACCTCACCGCCGGCAATGGGGACGAGCCCACACCTGTCCCATCCCGAAACCTCCCACTCGAACAGCTCCAGGTGCCAGTCGCAGACTTTAAAGCACCTCCTCTGGCTTTCGGGTTTGTCCTTCTGGTGGCAGTTCGCGTGGTACGTCGTCCAGCCCTCCGCGTGGGTGCACCAGATGGCCCGACTCCGAACGCCCCCCGTGCCGCAGTCACCTACGCACCGGCCCCAGTGACCTGCAAAAGAGAGAGTGTTGAGAAATGCCATGCAGTACTCCTGCCACAGATCCATCCGGACGCCCGGGAGCATCCAAAACACACCCTGCCATGTATTAAAAAGTAAATAACTACCAGCCGGTCCCTAAAATTGTCTAAAAGCTTCCTAAAGGCTGCAATTCATTTCTTGCCCTAGTGTACCCCCATCTCTAGACCACTCGGAGAAACTTGGAGGGAAAATAAAAAATGCCCCACAACATCTCATATTAAAGGCAAGCCAGGCACATTTCTGTAGCAGTAAAATGCATCCCAAAGCCTGAGGAAATATGAATTTCACTTGTACAAATGAATATAAAAATGATCATGAAGGAACAATAATCTAATAGGAAAAGAAAGTCAAGTTAGATAAGAGGAAAACAGTCTTAATAGAGCTATTAGTCAATGGAATAAACTGCACTGGGAAGCAGCTGAATCAGCATCTGCGGTGATAAAACGGTGAGGATAAATACTATGAAAATAAAAGCGTACTCTCAATAGGAGTTCAAAATCACAGAATGGTTTGGGTTGGAAGGGACCTTTAAAGATCATCCAGTTCCAACCCCCCTGCCATGGGCAGGGACACCTCCCACCAGCCCAGGTTGCTCAAAGCCCCGTCCAACCTGGCCTTGGAAACCACCAGGGATGGGGCAACCATAGCTTCTCTGGGCAACCTGGGCCAGTGCCTCACCACCCTCAGAGTGAAGAAATGGAGGGACTGCCTTGCTGTGATAGTGTATGTACTGCAGGACTGGTCCCGCAGGGTGCTGCTCTGAGAGCAGAGAAGGCACCTCACGTGCTGCATCGGCTTCTGAATTACCCTGAGATGCACATCGCGCAAGCCGTTTCCATTTGCAGCACGTGGCACTATAAGAGGTGGTAAAGCTAGTTATTCGGGAAGAGAAATGAAACCAAAATTAAACCCTGCAATGTCATTTTTAGTTCTGGAGCACATGAACATATATATGTAATCGTATGAATCTTATTTGAGGATTTGCAAGTAGATGTAATCAGACAAGGCTAAATAGAAAGATTTTTCTGTGACAATATTATTCAAAAAAAAATCCACCAAGCCAAAAAAATAATCTGAGGGCTATAAGGTATAAAATTGCTTGCAAACTGAAGAGAAAAGGTAGAGAAAAAGCACTCGGGCCGAATCTTAACATATTAAAGGGATTTTGATGACCATATCTCAAGAGGGGCTCATCTCGTTTCTAACTTTAAAAACTTTCCAATGCCTCATAACAGAGCCATTTCACTCGGTGAGAACATTGCATGTGTAATTCTCGCTTGAAAATACCTTGTAAGTACCCTATCTTTTGTATTTTTTCCAAGGCAGAAAAGGTACTTACAATAAATAGGTCGATTTATATTAAGAAATGCTACTCCAGTCAAGTTTCTTAAAATTGATTTTAAAACTACCGGAATCGGTTACATGCTTACACTATAAAACCAAACACACACACAAAACCCCATAATGGCTGCAATTATAATACCAGGTATTTCATCCAGCTGACGGCAGTTTTGTTGATAATCCCATTGTTCTTCGTGAATAGAGGAGTTAATCCTCCAGAGACCGGGGCTCGACATCGTGGAATAAAAAATAAAAATCAATGAATAAAAAAATCCTGTTCTTTTTTCATTCTTAATAAAGGAGAAAAAGTAAATAGGAATTGGATATAGCCGAGCTCCTCCTCCATCCCATCCCGTGCCCTTGCCACGTCCCTTCTGCCGGCGCTCTCCTCCCCCACCTGGGACTGCAACTCTGCCCTCGGTCCAGCACCTTCTCCCGTGGCGGACAGACAGGGGCAAGAGGGGTTTTTAGAGTCGTCAGGGTTTAGACAGCTCCAGCTTTTGTTGAATCCTTCAGGCTGTGTGAAAAATCCTTGTCCCTTTTATGCCTCTATTTCACACCAAAAGATACCAGTGCAAGGCAAGGGCTCAGCCGTGACACACAGCTGGAATGGGAAAAGGCAGCATCAAACTATACCGTGCTCTACGAGCTGTACCACACTAACGACAGGCTTTCAACAGAATCTCATATGCTTGAAAACTGAATATCCAAAAAAACCGAATCTTTAAATAAGCTTTTGAAGTTCAGTTACATGAAGAGGTCCATTGACAGTTTAAATGTTCATCCTTGATGCTTCACCTTCATCTAAAAGAATATTCTTATACAAATGCCAATGAGATTCAAAACCAGACATCGGATTATGTATATACCATCATCTCACTGAAAAGAATAGTCAAAATTCAAACGTCAAGTACCAGGCAGCTTTTTCTTAAGAGAGGAAAGTAACTATCACAAAGACTACGCATCACAACATAATAGTATCATGAGCTTATTTCAGCATTTGTTTCTCTGAAGAAGTTCAGCAAAGGCAGTTTAATTTCTTGAGATGTGGAAGTTTCAGTACAGGAAAAGTCTGGTTTTCACCAGGTTTTTTTTTTAAAGCAAAAATTCAAGAGTATTATTGTTTCATTTCAGCATTGACCATAACAGTATTTTACTCATCAGCAGGACCCTGAAACACATTACGCCAATTAAGGATTTACTACTTATTTCTTAGGATAGCAAACAGCATTAAAAATAAAACTACAACCCCCCACGGAGTAATACAAAGCAGTTGTAGCAGAGGACTGGCCAAATTACATTCACCAAACCTACCACCGCTCTTTCACGACTGCACAGAACTCGTCTCATTAGTACTTTTTATACATTTCTGCGTGTTGCTTGTGAACTACTCTGTAATAGCTGCAGATTTACCAATCCCTACATTAACAGGGGAGAGAAAGAGACACAGCAGAAGCAAGAAGTGGCCATTATTTAGTATCAGATGTGAATTTAGAATGAAAAATCACACAAAAAAAAAAAAGCAAGGGCTCATAAGTAATTACACTATCATTACACACATCACAATTTGCAGTTCTCTGGCAAACGTAGCCTGCTCTTGGCATACCAAAAAAAAAAAGCAGCATGAAAAATAAGGTTAAAAATCAGATGCAAATCCCATTACTATAGATTTTTTTCACTTCCTGATGATCTCTTCAGGACGCGGCAGTAAACTTATCCGCAATGTTTCATTGCTTAGTTAAATATCCTGTTCGGTAGCTTAAATGAGAAGAAGGATGTAAATACTTCCTAGTCAATAGTCTGCTTTGTAATTGGAATTTAATTATTTTTAGCAGAGTCATGTTAAATTTACACTTTCCTTGAAGTAAATCCGAGTCAATTAAAAGAAACATCTCAGCACAATGTGAATATTAATATTAACTACATTTTATTAAAAACCCATGGGAATTTCGGCATCAAAAGCCCGAATTTCAGAAGGATGCTTTGTAACTCCTGATCTGGAATGGGTAACTAAAGCAGAAGACTAAACAAAATGAAATATATTTCACAGTGATCTGTCTATAGAAAGTACAAAAAGATGAAGATAAAGGATAGATATCATCCGTCTCCTAACCATTGTAACCTAATCGGATACCGGGTGGATGTTTGATCTCATCACAGCAGGACATGGGTGGGAGAATGAGGACAGTGGATGTGTGTTGACACAGGGGAGCTCCCAGCTGGATATAAGGAAAAACCTCATCACTGTGAGGATAACCCTTGGAACAGGTTGTCCCGACGGACAGCAGAATCTCAGCTTTGGAGGTTTTCAAGATCTGACTGAACAAAGCCCTGGCATACCCGGTGTGAATTCAACATTGACTCTGCTCTGAGCAGGAGGTTCACCCAGACGACCTCCCGTGGTCCTTTCTGACCTGGATTACTCTATGAAGGAGCATCTAACTAAAAGTAAGGCTTTGTCCGCTAGGACTTACTACCATGACAAAAAAAAAGTTTTTCACTAAAAAATACCACTGAGATCTGCAAAGTACCAAGGAACCTGCAATGGCACAAATAAATCCATTAGTCAACCAAAGCAAAGAGAAATTGGATCAAATCACTATTTCCAAAAATAAGAAGTTAAGTAAAACTTGCTTGACTTGTACAAAAATTGTAAGAGACAGTGGGATGTCCTTGTTTATGAAAAACTGTCAACTAAGACATCCCACTGTCTCTTACAAGACATCTATAACACTGCAGGTAATAATGACGTGAAAGGCATTAATAAGTCAAGTCAATTTAATAAAGAAAAACGACACATTGTTCTGTTTGCCATCTTTTATCGGACAGAAAGAGTATCGTATTATTATCCCATACAGCTTCTCTAATCCCGTTAAAAGCATGCAATAACATAACAATTGTCGTTCATTTGATGTAGTGTGCACTGATTTGCTTTTCCTGCCTGCAAGACCTACCTACAATTATGCAATAATTATGTCTGAAAGGATACAGTGACATCTGCTCTTTGACACACAGGTCACAGAAGCATAAGGCAGGCGGGCTATTCAGACAATAATTACATACTAGAGACAAAATGAAACACCACTAAACATCAAACCTAAAACAGGAATCCCAGTAAGAGCTGCTTAATAAGTATGTTATTGCTTAATAAGGATTGCTACAATAATTATGCTCTGTTTAATGTGACATTTAGCTTAATTGCAACCATTTCTCCATCTGAGAATTCATTCAACAATAAGCATCTTCCACAATTATTCTGTCCCTGTAGCTACGTACTAATTTGCAAACTTAGGACAAGATGAGCAATCAGTTAAATAAGAGTACTGTGTTAGTAATTTATTTCGAACAGGTAATAGATATTGTCCAAGTCAAACCCGATATATAAGATGGGCAAAGAACACTGAAAAAATTAATGGACAATCACTGCAATAGTCCTCACTTTTTCTTTCCGTTTCCGTATCAAATTTAGGAGCAATTGTTCTAGACCTTAATAATTTGCTTTTAAACAAAATGTATTAATTCTTGGACAAAGATCCCCAAATATCATAGCAGAGACGTACGTCTTTGTTAATGCCTGGCTGAGGAGTAACTCCACCAGACATGACCATAACTCCAGAAGATCACTGCAGTGTCCACTTTAATTGAATACTTCTGATGAAATGTCATGTAACCACTCTGGATGTCATTCGAACATCCTTCCACCAGAGTATGTTCATACAAAATGGAAAGCTCCAACTCATTCCATGATTTCTGAGAAGAGATAACAACTGATTCAAACAACACATGAGCTTTATCCCTAACGGCGTTACAACCAATTAATTGCAACTATTAGTAACGGTGGAAAAAAATAAACTCCACTGAACTGCTTTCCTCAGAATTGGTTATCAGCAACACTCTGCCTATCGTATGAGACATTTTAATGAGATTTATGTAATTTTTATGTAATTTTATGAGATTTACAGACTTTTTAATGAGATTTGGATGTATATTTATTTATTATGTACCAAACTGATAAAGATGATGTGCAATACCACCTATTGTCTAGCCACTACATTTCTTTTTCAGTATGATGCAAAGTCATTCAATATAATGCCAAGTAAAATATTTCTAATGATTCAGGCAAAGATCTTACTATGCTGATGAAAGTCATATCATTCGCATACCATGCTCTCTCCATGTCAGTGTACTCAGTCCAGTCGCATCTCTTCTTGCAGACTAAAATCTTTGGGACCGAGATTCCATACAGAGTTTAGGATACCAGACCTGATACGTTTAGGTATTTTATATCACAAAGTAATATTAGTATAGCTGCTGTTAGCATAACAGCCTCTGCTTTCTGGAAGAACCCTCCTGTATGCCTCCCTACATCTACCGCCACATCTCAGCCAAAGTACAGCTTTTCCTCCTTGCCTGTACTTAACTGTCTCAATTATTTTGCTATTTATTATTATCAGCAATTCAGTAAAACCCTTTCTACTACAATTTGTATGAAAGATGCTATACAAAATAAAAGACTATTGTACTATTTGCAATGTGTCACACAGGGCATATAAAATTCCTCTGATTCCTGGAATTAATTTTAAATACCTGCAGCACTTTTTTAAACTTTCATGACCTACGCAAATGAGTGATTCAGCAACTTCGTTATTCATCTTATTTTAGATCTGAATAAAAGTGAAGTTTAGTGACTTATGGCCATGCAGCAGTTTGTTCCCATTCTACACTTCAGGTTTTCTCCTTATTATCCACATGCGGTACCACTCAAGACACACTCCAGCAAGAAAGACATTCTGCAGCAAAATGTAATGAACACTGCTGTTTATGAAAATTCAGTGATTTACTAACCCCTTGGCACTTGAAGGCAGGGCTTCTCAATATTAAGCACTAATGTAAACTGCATTAGCCGAGCTACTCAATCATGTGCCCGCACCCCGGAGACAGCCCAGGGAAAAATACTCTTTTCTTTCAACTCTTAGCTTAAAATAAAATAAAATAAAATAAAATACAACCCACACATTCCAAAATATTTGTGTCATACTCATCTGACACATTTTGAGGGTTTGTGAGAACAGATTTTTTGCCTTTATAGCAACTGACATTAGGAGATGAGGCCGTGATGTATATAAATTTATGTACACTATAAAAACAAAAAGTATAAATAGATGTTACCAACAGATTACAGCTATGAGTAGTATACTGCATGTGAGATTAAAAACCTCTCCGCACGGGATTATAGATAGTTATAATCAAACTCTGACCTTTTTAAAATTCTAAACATCTATGAAAACCGATTCCTTTTTAAGCATAACAGCCTTTATAAGGTGTTTGTCAATGTAACCTTAATAGAAAACAGAGCTGAAAAATGTTTCTTCAGTGACTCCACCTTGACTTTGGGGCTTATATCCCCCAACAGGAACCATTATTTCCCCATGAAAAACACCCAGGATCGATACAGCGTCGGTTACGCGCCATCACCCGCAACACAAACCGCCCGGCTTACCAGCGGGGAGCCAGAGAAATACACGGGCGCTGCTGGACACCCATCTCCACCGTGCCACCTTCTGATCCCCAGCCGCCTCTCTAGGTACAGTACATCTTCTCTCCAACCACAGGAAAGCTCAGATCCCTTCGAGCACAGCCAAGTAAGAGGTTGAGGAGGTCTATTCTGATATTTGCAGGGAAGCAGAAGGGAGCTTGATATATTTATGAATGGGATTGCTTCATATTTGCCTGTAGGAACTGGGCCACCCTTCACCTCGGCAGTCACTCCGAGTCATTTTTCCGGCACGCAAAGCCCAGGTTTCACACCAGCTCCACCTTCCTGCTCATAGCCCAGCAAAAGGTAGGATCTGCGGAGGGGCGATACACTCAGCTCTGGAAGGGATCACCTCACCCACATCTCCACAACGAACCTTACCACACAACGCCAAGATCGGCGCTAATGGATTCCTAAAGGAACCACACCGGGAAACTCGCCGTCAAAGGTTCGCTGCTCTGAGATGGGGCCTCGGTGGGACAGCTGGGGGTAAGCGCTGGCAGCGGTTCAACATCTGCTTGGTATTCGAGCTCCGAGACACAAAGAGAATTCTTATATGAGTTCTGCAATAATTCGTTACCTGGCCAGCACCAAAGAGACTGCCATCCCTTCTTCCGAATTGTGACAACTGCGGTTTCTAATTTTCTTGCTCTTTCATGAAGCTTAAATTACATTTGTTCATTGAAATAATAGCAACATTCTGTTTTTCAAAACTTTACAAATTTAAGTCATTTTTTTCCACAAAAAAATTGTTTCACAGAAAAAGTTGTGAAATAATACCGCAATTTGCACACCTGCAAAACCTTTACGTATCGGAATTTACTTCACACGCACATAATCACAGAAACGCGTGCATCCTTTAGACATCATTTTAAGGGAGAACTACATTTTTTCTGCTCAGCTTCATGCAATTCCCAACTTACAGATTTTATAACCCACTACAGCACAGAAGCCAGATACTTTTCCAGATACTACAGCAATCAACACACCATGGTAAAGGAATTAAAATCCAGAACCACAGACTGAGATGCTCCCGAATCTGGCTGGGGTTAAATTCTGGACCTGCATCAAGTCTCCCTCGGCCCCCTGCAGAGGTGGTGTGATGTCCAGATGTGTTACGGGGGATGTTCTCCAGGAAGCTCTGAGGAGCCCCGGCTGGGGCAGCCCCTCTGCCCGCGGGCACTTGCTCCAGAGCAGAAGCGGAGCTGCCCCAAGCTCTTGGAATATACTTGTACAGAAGTACCTTCTCAGCCATACAGGGCAGACAGTTACTGCTTTTAATAAGCATTACGGAAGAGCTATACAATGGGCAGGATTTCCCATGGTGCCCAAACTGCTACTAATTAGTATCTCTGCATAGATGGAGAACGCCAACGATAACAATTCCCTGGCAACAAATAGCATAATTAATTCATGTGAAAAGCACTATTTTTAAACATGTGCGCAATCAATTTTATAAAAACTGGACAGAGGTTATTGCAGAACTATGCTTTTAGTGGGCATTTTCTCTCTTTTTTTTTTTTATTTACAGTCCATATTTAATTACCCACTTTTAATTTTTTATAATTAAGTTTCCATTTACTCTAGACGCTCTTCTTAAATGCTCCAAATTCTGGAGGGAAAGTATCTTGGAAAAGCACAATTCTCTGCAATACCTGGAAATAGCTGTGCAGGAATAACCCATACGAGCGGCGACGCCAAAGTTTCAGACTGGTAAGTGCTCTCCAGCAGTAAATCAATCCGCTCATCTCACAGACGCTGCGAGCACAGGCTGCTGACAGGAGGAAAGGCTGAGCGCTGAGCAGCGCCTAATCAATCTAAAAGGGCCAAAGAGCTTAAGTTTCCAGACAGCGTAAATCAGGATGAATGGCTTTAAGATGCAAGTGGTTTTTACTTCAGGGAGGAATGATAGGCATATAGCATATACCAAAAAAAAAAAAAAAAAAAAACACCCAATAAAAACCCCACAACCACAAAAAAATACCAAACCCTAAATAAGTAGATCCAAGTCACAAAAATTCAACTGGGGAAGGGGGGGATTAATAGAAAAGGAAGGCAACGACAAAGACATTTATTTTCCAAACTGAAATAATCTCCCATCACATCATAAATTCAGCTTCTTGATTGCAAGATCCAGAAGAACAGAATAACTAAAATACTTGATTTTGCACTCAGAGAACATGATCACATTACCTCGTTCAGACTTGCAGGTGTTAAAATTAGAAAAATCTTGGGAATCTTGTGACAAGAATTACAAAATATAGGTAAGCATAGCATACCCAGATAAGTATGCAAAGAAAGAAAAATCTCCATCCCATCTGGAGGCAGATATTGCCAGGCATCGTTCCAAATGACTACACATGCAGGTGAGTGAAAGCAAAATATCGTCAGATTCAGATCTGTGCATCAGGCCAGACTGCGATCCAGGCATCTTGCGAAGAGGTTGTATTATTCCATGATGCTTTTGAATATTTTTTTTTTTGAAGTAGCACATTAGACATATTTAGTTGGAGAATGGGACATGGCATTCAACTAAATCCCACCCAGAGAAACAGCCCCTCCGCTGCAGTGCTTCTCTGTAGACCTTCCTCCCAAATGAGAGCAACAAAACCTAGAGCTGGGGCAATACAGCATTATGACCTAAAAAGCAATTTTCTACTTGTTTTATTTTTTAATTTTGTTTTTTTTTCTTTTCCAGTCAAGTTTGATTTCCCGGACAAAAACCAGTAACGCTCTAAGGATAAACAGAGAAGAGGGTACTGTAGTCTTGGCCATAAATCAGTGTCAGTCCATTACCACGAGCCCAAGGGTGGCAGGTGCTGCAGCAGGCAGAGGGCTAACCCACCATCTCGGGGTGGGAACCAGCATATTTAGGGGAAGGGGCAGGGTTTGGGGTTTTTTTCTTTTTAATATCTACACTGCTGAAGTCAAGAAAACTGAAAACAGAATGTCAGTCCAAATAACTTAAAGATGGAAGTATTCAAACATTAAATCAAGCCCTAAAATTATTCAGAGGTCAGCCTTACAATACTGGTAGATCTTCACTACCTTTTTGGCAGATGTTTTGCTCACATTATTCTGAATTTATAGTGGTTACATATTTCTGAATAGTCTTCAGCTATCACTGAAATCCTAACAGACATGCACCTTTACATACATTTTCACAAGTTTCAGCACAAGGGATAAAACCTTGTCCTTTGAGATGCTTAAACAGCTGAGAATACATATCCTGAGGATGACTTTGCCAGCACAGATCTATGTTTCCTTTGAAAACCACAAAGAGATGTGGCAGGGTGCAGGGAGCATTCAGGTGCTCTGCTGGGGCTGTTTGCTGAGCAGAGATGAACAATTTTGAACTTGGAAATCTGGTCACTGTTGCCATAACAGATATCACGCTATGATTTTTTTAAGTAAAAGAATAGTAACATGGAAAAATATCAGTTACAGATGCACATATGCTGCACGCATATTTTACATCCAAACTTAAGCATCTGCTTTTACAATATTAGCCCACACTTGGCAACTGAAGATTTTTAGAAACAAATGTTCTTCTACATAAGTAATCATTTAACAAGGCCTCAAAAAATGTAGCCCTTAATAGATTTAATTAACAGGTTAATGATGTGCATAGCATGCATGCTCTCAAAAGTAAAGATTTTCACATTAAGCTTGTTTCTGTTTCACAGAAGCAGCGTTCTATACAATATCTGTGCTAATGTAATTACACATCTGGTACTTCTGCTGCTTTCAATTGCAGAGATATTTATAAACAGTGCTACTAATTTACACAAGAGTACCTAGCCGTTCTAATGTTTTACACTACAGATATCTGCATGAAAATTCCACTGGAAGGAGTTGTCTTTTGTAGCCCTGAGTGGTTCTAGCGAATATATAAAATGATCATTTAGCCTGCAAAAATAAATCTAACACTTGCACGACTGTCATGACTGCCTGTGAAACCCACATAAACTGAGCACGCCTCAAGTTCACCTTGATATAAAGGGGTCAAGTACAAAATTTTTAGACAGTTTTAAATTAAACATCAGCACTGGTAATCATCATTGTTCCACTGTGTCACCAACATGGCAAAACTAATGTTTTAAAATATCATTTCTTGGCGATGTTCAGTCATCAACCTCACTGTAACCGAGAAATGATCGAAAACCAGGCTAGAATAATGGAAACCCCACACTATCTCTACCAGCATTGTCAAGAAAATGCAGTGGTTATTAATTTAAATATGCTTCAAAGAACAATCACAACTTCAAACATGATTCAAGAAGATAAAAAGCCACTCCTGCCTCAAGCTGCTTTCAGTTCAGTTTAGGTCACACTTAGGTTCATCATGATAGCACCTGAAATCCCACAGCCTACTAAACATTGACAGAAGATGCTGCTGCCCTGAGTGTTTAATCACAGGAGCGGATGAGTCCCAAGCCCCGGTGGGGAGTTCCCGAAAGGCGATGCTATCACAGTAACCTTTCAACACCTGCGTGCTCAGGCTCAGGAATTCCTGCCTGGCAGAAAAGATAAGCCAAGACAACAACGGCTTTTTGCTTCATATTTTAAGGCACATCCAATTAAGAAAAATCATAAAGTATTTAATAAAAGGAAAAGAATATATGTGCATAACTTTGCCGTCAAATGTGTATATACACGCTAGGAGATATTTAATTCCAAATTATCCCGTTTCGCTCACATTTTGGAATCAAGCAGTGTTTTTTCATAGAATCATAGAATGGTTTAGGTTGGAAAGGACCTTGAAGATCATCGAGTTCCAACCCCCCTGCCATAGGCAGGGACACCTCCCACCAGACCAGGCTGCCCAAGGCCACATCCAGCCTGGCCTTGAACACCTCCAAGGATGGGGCCTCAACAACCTCTCTGGGCAACCTGTGCCAGTGCCTCACCACCCTTAAAGTGAAATTTTCACGCAGTCTGTACCCGATGCAACAGAAGCGTATGTAAAATGTCACAACTGCTATATCATGGCTTCTGAAACACCGGAGCCGGAAACACTTCCAGTGTCTTGGAGGTCACAATGGAGGTTCTGGATACTTTTGAAGGTGACATGATGACAGGCAATGGACAGAACACTGAAATCTGCTCATCTAATTACTCCAACCCCCCGACAGTAATCTGGACAGGCAGAACGAGGAGCTATTTGGGGGGACAGGGGAATAAAAACACTTGGCTAATACTCCTGAACCACAGATTTCAAAGGGCTTTTAGTTTTGCTGCTTTTATACAAGTAAGCTGTTTCCATATGAACCAGCCCATTAGCATGTCCCAGCTGGTTCATTAACCAGTACATGGGGATTCAACATCACCATAAGGAAACAATAAACTGTTACAGAAAGAGCTTTCTTTGAAAACAGAGTGGGCTACCCAGCCTCTTCCAGAAGGAAATCCAGCTCTTAGGCCTTCTCCCCAGGTGGGTTTAAAGAATTACAAAGTTCACAGCAAAATTGGCGTATCCATCCACAAACTGCAGCACTAATATATCTGTCTACACCCTCCACTGATGGACAACACTCAGCTGCAGATAAATCAGACTGGTAGTTCTGTGAAATAGGAAAAATCAGTTCTTCCACTAAGGATACTGAACTAACTGCTCTTAATTGACTTTTCATTCCAGTGGGCATTCTTTAATTCAATCAAGCCACTTGGACATAGTCTTCTATTAGAAATGTCTATTTTTTCTTATGATTCCCATAATAAACATTATTCAGAATATTCTGAAGTAAATAAAGCAAATTTGATTTGAGGTCCTTTTAACAGTAAGCCACATTTTACATATACAAATAGAAATGACTGGTCGAAAGGCAAAAATCAATGAAGAAAAGGGAGCTAAGAAAATGTAATCCATATTAATTAAATGTTAAAAACATTTACAGTCTGCCCTATTTGAAGTCTAGAAATTCAAGATATTCCTCATCTTTGAAAATTGACCTTAAATGACTCGAGTTCTTTCTTAGATGATGAAGAAAGATTTTTAGTTTACATCAAATCTTGATATTACTACAGATATAGAAAGTGGGTTCCAAAAAGTATAAACAGAATGCATGTATATGACTAATAATGGGCTAATAATCTTCAGGTGATTATAAAACAAACAAACAAAATTTAGATTTCTTTAAAGAATATTTACTGTTCTTAGGACATTAAAAAAATCACATTAAATTCTTTCTTACACTAAAACTGGTATGCTAAGTTTAAAGTGTTGCTACTTTACTCCCTTAAGATAAAGGAAAGTAAAATACCTCCTGGACCTCTGAGCTCAGTCCCTAAGAAGGTACTGTTGGCAGGTCTGCCATAGATTCTTCTGCTTAAAGGTCTCAAACAGCTCCATCATTTAGACCAGTTAGGTTTATTGTCCCATCGCTCTCCCCAAACCGTTTCACTGCACCATCTTCCCGTTCTCCCAAGTATTCTAAGTCAAACCAATAAAACAATCTTGACAGGCAAACTAAGCAACTAAGTACTTTCCTACATTCATTTTTACACATGCAAATACATATTATTAATGATTACACAGCCGGCATTTCCATTCATCTAAATTTGCCTGGTTACAATAGCTGCTGCCCAAAGAATTTTCCCCTGATAATGATGGATGTGTGATCACACACCATATCCACGCGATAGCCTTATTTATTTCCACATGCACTCAGTTTCCACCAGACTCAGAAAGCAGAAGCTTCCCACCGTGCGCCCAGACAGCCTCGCATCAACCTCTGCAATAAAGCCAGAGACTGTAACAGCGTATGTACTCCTAAGCTAAGTTTCTCCCACAGCACAGCTTTGGGGACTTTTTTATGGATCACATTTTCCTGTACCATCTTTGCCCTTGAGGATATCTTCCCACAGGATCCTAGCTCCCTAAACAAGCTATAAGTCCATGCTCCAGAGACCAAGGGAGGACCTTTAATCCACTACTTGCCTTCCTCTCTTCCCTCAGGATCTTAATTTCTACCATCTCATGGTCACTGTGGCCAAGGCTATTGATTACCACATTCCTGACCAGTTCCTATGTACCTGCAGCCCATCTAGTAGATCACCACCTTAGATGGCCTGTCCAGTACCTGCATACAAAGGATGTAGTGGAGAGAAGTAGAGGCAGGAATGATACATGATGGGGTGCAGGCTGGCACTGGAGACCCCACCACTGCTGCTGACTCACTAGTGATAAGTTAGAGAAATCCACGCCTGGAGCTGGATAACATTGCTTTGGGGAGAAGGAAAAAAAAAAGTAAACAGAGAAGAGAAGAAAGAGACAGTTGTAAAACTGTGTCAGGAAGTTAGTGCCTGTGGATTAAAAACTGTGTTAGGAAATTAAGGACTCCATGTGAGCATTTTCTTCCTCACTGTAGGAAGAAGAAACCACCACCATGAACTCCGTATTTCTCCTGGGAAGAGACTCCAGATGCTGCCAACACACCACCACCAGGATGAAATGACCAGGACACAGAGCAGCAGGGCGAGCGTAACACCAGGAAAGATGGGAATTGTATATAACAACTTCAACTGCGTTACTCTTGTTTAGGTTTTTTTTTGTTACAATTACATCTGGACTAATAATGATCAGACTCTTAGGATTTCAGTTATACTAACAATAATTAATTGGCTGCACTTCTATCTAAGGTATGCTTCCTCATTGCCAAAGAACAAGGAGAGAAAAATTTACCTTAAGACAGACGCACTTCAACTTCTATGAGAGACAGACTATTTTCCATACAGATCCGTGGATTTTCATTCCTGCAGCTATAGTCCCAAGCCCTATCACTACCACAACGAAACCAGACGGAGAATCACGTTCCCCCAAACCAGACCGAGCAGAGCACTCTACCAGAACGCTGGTAAGAAGACAAGTGCCTGCTGTAATGCAACACATTCAAATAGCTCAGTCTCGGGAACACAGCAGCTTCAGGTATTTTTGTCTAAGTAGAAATAGAGACGTTTTGCATCAGCCCTCTTAGAAAGATTCTTCCCATTCATTAGATGCTGCAATGCCTTAGAAAAACAAAGTCACTATGGCTCTCCGACTGCAAAATTCAGAATCACGGGTATTGCAACAGACCTTAATCTTTTCAAATAATTATTTTCTTTTCACATGTAATAACTGAAGAACACTACGCATGAGAAAGATACTTATGATAACAGCTGCTTTTAATTTTTTTAAATACCAACTAATCAGAGCATTTTATAAAATCTCCTTAGATTAAGGCTGTACTAAAGCCCTTCTCAAGTTTCGTATGTGAATAAACCCATCCATAACAGCAAGTCTGTAGGGTTTTTTTTACATTGATAAATTATGGCCAAACAGATTTGCCCCATCAAAACTTCAGTAAAGCTCAGAAATACCTTTTTATGGCCACCTTAAACTCCTAAATCATGCAATTATAATGAAAATGCATATACAAGCTACATGAAAATATTAATTCAGCATCAAGTATATACATAAATGGCGCAGAGCAGTAACAACAGCATATGCCATCTGACCCACAAGGATTACAGCATTCAACAGCTGGACTGATAGAACAAGTCACTGGGTGCCAATCACCCTGATAAAAGATAGGGGGTTTACTGATCACGATGCGCATCCTTTGCCCCAGGGAGGAAGAAGAACAGCTGCTATTTCCTGTAAAATCCTTCACATTTCCCCTCTTTAGGGAATTCAAGCCCCAGACAAATGGATTGGTTGGGCAGGCAGGAGAATTCATTAATTTCTTCCAGTCTACTTTTATGTATGTGTTTGCCAGCTTAAGGAGAAAAATTTTTCTACAAGACAACCAAATATCTTCCCCTACAACGTCCACGTGCTCCACTCGGGGGGTTATGAGCATCAGGACCTGCAGTCAATTGAAAAAAACACCTATGACATCTTCTTCCAAAGGAGAAGACGGGGCCAAATTCCGGTCTCTCTTACACCAGCATCAATTCAAGGTGAGCAGACTGAGTCCACATTCCTACTCTGTTCCTCATTTATCTCTGTCCTACATTTTGGATGTCCAGCCAATTGCTAAGTTTCATTGATGAACGTCAGTTTGCCAAGAACCATTTTAAGCAACATCTTTGAATTTCCAAACGGATATCAGACTGTTAAATAATTTCTTTTAAGGTGTCACAGGAAAGAATCCAGTATCGACTCAGACTCGCTTCCAACTGATGCTTAATCCATATTACAATAATAATGTAAATTATCACTAAAAAGTGGCGAGCCGTTGCGGTCAGATCCCACGGCAGGCAGGCAGCTCAACCAATAAGTAAACTGTGAGGGAGAGTGGTAAATGTGCTGATTATGTAAATGTAACTGTTTGAAGTCAAAGATGTGGGGCTGTATTTCACTGATAAAATGAGTAAAATAGTAAAAGAGACACTGCATAAGCAATTAAATTTAACTTTTTAATCAATAAAAGGGAAACTGGGACCTAAATCCACTTTATAGGATTTAGGAATCAAAGTCTTCCTGCAACTCAAAGACAGCTGTGATGCCCATTTAACTAGAGGGGAATCTACCGTAAGACAAAAATGTCACATTCTATCTTGATACCCCACACAAAAGAGTCATCTATCATTAGATCAAGATAACTTGGTGGTAATGATGCTCCTGATCTTACGTTCTGGTTGGCATTCTTTGTAAATAAAGCTGTGCTTGCAACAGTTTTGATGGCAGTATCTCACAAGAGTTTGAGAGATGAGCCCACCTGCCCTTGTTCACACTTTGGATTTGCTTTTTGTAGGCCCACAATTTCTCCAAGGATTCCAGAAACAGGAAGCATATCGTGCCTTTAAACTTGCATTTCATTTCAAAAACCCAAGGTTGGCAGCGGTTGCATTGGTACCAAGGTGTCTACAGCTGCAGAGCATCAATTCTTCCACCCTGTCCTGTGAGGAGGCAACCCAAGCTATCAAACGCAGTGCCCCAACACTGAGTAGGAGAGTTTTTTAGATTTCACTACTGTCCGCCAAATACAGAGTCCCGTTAATTCTTCTTTCTCTCCTCATTGATTCATTTCCCTATGTTGCCACTCAAGTGTGACACAATCTGCCACCAAACATCAACTCTCCTCACAAAACTTCTCCAAAAAGTCAATGGTTTCTACAAGAGCTGCTTATGCCAAACGTCTTCCATTGCCCTTACACTCAACTGTATGTGAACTGCTGCTCAGTATTTTATCTTTCAAGGACTGCAGCCATATTAATGTATCTGTATTTTAAAGTACTGTATAGTGTTACAGGCTTATTAAAGCAATCAAATGTCTTTACTGATACTTCCACATACGAAAAGCAACTGAGAATATATATGTAGCAGATAGGATAAGTATATAAATACAAGTTCAGCTGTATTTACTGATGCAAGAATAACTGAAAAATAAATTTACCACACATAGTCGAGGCTGCGATGGTCAGGCTTCATTCCAAAAAGCATAGAACAACTACCATCTGCAACGCCTTTGATAGTTCACTAATTAATGATCAAGAATGCATTTGCTTCAGCATAATTTTCTGCTTTTATATGGATATCTTATTTGATTATAATTATCACAGACTGTAGAAGTTTATTAGGGCCAATCATTTCTTAATGCAATTAAAATCCCAAGGGAACAATATGAAGTAATTTTTATTGGTGAAAATGATGAGAGTTAATGACCAAAAGGGAGCCTACTCATCTACCGCAATTATTCCAAAATATAGAATGAAAACAAACTGCATGAATTTTTCAACACATTTTCGTGAATACCTGAGTTAAAACAATCAGTGGGTGTTAGAAGTTGCAGAATGAGCTGATCTTCAGGCTCCTTCTACCTCCTCCAGCATTCACCTCTTTGGGGAAGGGATTAGGCGGTCTTTTTCTCCTCCTGGATGAAATCACCCATTCTCAAAATAGCTCTCTGGGCTATCGCCTCTGCTTCCCAACCCTGTTAACACAACACCTCTAATTCTTTCTCTTTCACAACACTCTGACACTTCCTATTAAAATGAGTCTAAAAACCATTTCTTTACAACACAAATAATTATTTGTTCTTTCACCCAAAGGTATTAACATGAAGATTGGAAGGTAAAAACAATAAGAAGTCTCTATGAATGGATTCTATGTACATACATCTTATCCCGCTCTTTCATACGTTTTTAGAATACCTCCACCTCGGAGGTGGTAAAACAAATTATTCTCTTTCCCATTCTGTCATTCTCTCTCTATTGTCATCCTAAAGGTGTTCCCTTTCTTTCTCTGCCCAGACAAGAGCCTTTCAGGTTTTAGTAAGCTCTTTACCCCAAGACCTGCTTAAGAAAAGTAATACATAGCACGCTGATGGGTGCCAGAATGTGATTTATTTCCCATTTCACAGTTTCCCCACAGTTTCCCCTGAGAACCTGAGTAATCACTGCGAGAACATCTCATCACTGCCACTGTTTAGTCCCATTTGCTCCCTCATAGGAGTGCCTTTTGATTTAACATCTTGTTTTTAAACAAGATAATATTATACTGTTCTGAAAATGTTGAATTTTGAGAAATAAATCTTAAGCAAGTCAATCTCCACTGGATGGCTGTTTACACAGCTGTTTCCAAACAATACAGACAAAGTTCCACTGTTGCTTACACCATTTTGTCATCAATTTAAGCATTGAATAAGACCCAGTATCTGACATACCAGACAAAACCTGGAGAGAAACTAACTTTAAAAAAATAAAAAACCACCTAGTTCTGAAGAAAATATCTTACATTTCCTTAACATACACAGACCTAAGAAAATCATCTGTAGAGGGAGAAAAGGCAGATCAGGAAAACACCAGGCGGCATTATCTGAAGCGAGTAGCCTCTTTCTCCGGACTTCTGCACCGAGCCCAGAAAGCAGCACGCTTCTGCTGGGTAATACACACCTCGAGTGTTGTGTCCAGATTTGGGCACCTCAATACAAGAGAGATATGGAGGTGCTGGAGCGAGTGCAGAGGAGGGCAACGAAGCTGGTGAAGGGCCTAGAAAACAAATCATATGAAGAGCGGTTGAAGGAGCTGGGACTGTTTAGTTTGAGGAAGAGGAGGCTGAGGGGAGACCTCCTCACTCTCTACAACTATTTGAAAGGACACTGTAGAGAGCTTGGTGCTGGTCTCTTCTCACAGGTAATTAATGACAGAACAAGAGGCTTCAAGCTCCAACAGGGTAGATTTAGACTGAACATTAGGAAAGAATTTTTCCCAGAAAGAGTGGTCGGGCATTGGAATAGGCTGCCCAGGGAGGTGGTTGAGTCACCACCCCTGGATGTGGTGTTGGGAGATATGGTGTAGGGGAGCACTTTCTAGAGTAGGGTAGATGGTTGGACTCAATGATCTCAAGGGCCTCTTCCAACCTAGACAATTCTATGATTCTATGATTCTGTTTACACTGGGGAAGACTTTACACCAGCAGGTACGGGCCTCGGAGCGGGAGCTCGGAGCCAGGACAGCTTCCCTGCCGTCAGCAGGAGGACAATCACCAGAGAGGCAGAGCGGAAAAAGGTTGGCTTCAATATAAAATCGGCTTCCTCTGATTGTTCCTACGAATTGCGTAAGAGAAATATCATAACAGTAAACCGTGACTGGCAGTGAACTATTTTCCTAAGTACGCTTAACAGCACAGAATATACGCATTACTTCTTGTGTCAATATTCCACTGCGATAGCTTTTCTCCCAGGGCTTAGAGAAATCCTTCCTCCTCTAATCCTGTTTTCCAGTGACAACTTAAGAACTGAAATGGCAACAATTTCCCATTTCCAGTGCTAATTCACAAATTGCCAAGATTTTTTTTCCCCACTGTTCTACCCGTTCAGCCGCGCTCAGTACCCTCCCGGAGCACGGGTTTGAACTGTTCAGCCCCGCCGCTCCTCAAGGGGTAGCGCCGACGGGCAGAGAAGGATGGCAAACCACTTGTTTTTAAATCATATGTTTGCTGATTTTTATTTCTCTTCTTTGAAAAGAATATCAGAGTAATCTTAGATCAAGGCCACTTAGCTCAAAGCAGTCATGATTAACCTCTCCAGCCCTGCTGGACAACCAAGACTGGGCATCTTACTTTTACAAAATAGCCATTTACTGTAGTTTGCAACGTACAGAATAGCTATTAATTTCAAATACTTCTGCTTGTCTGGGGGGAAAAAAAAAAAACAAACCACTAAGCAAAGACTTCTAATAAATCAGCATTGCCTATCAATTTATTTGCAACAGCTAGTGAGCCCAACAAGCCCGTGCCTTCGCGATGGCATCTGGAACAACCACTGTTGTGTTGTTAATTACAAGACTTGCCAATTATGAACTGCAACAAAGTATATTGCTATTTATTGATTAAAATATTTCAGCACTAATATATATATATATGAAGAGATCTAGGAACAAGATACACACTTCAGGCTTCGTGCATCAGGTAATTCTGTATGGCAGATATTTTAATGGCAGGTAAGGTACTTTTTTTTCCCCTCACCTTTTTATTTTTTTTTTTAATTTAAATGACTGGTGCTAATTCCAAACCAGAATACTATTTCATCCCAAAATGGAATACTATACAGTCTGAGTCAATGCCTGTGAAACTCACTGGAACGCTTCGATATATTTGTTCTGTAATTTTAGGATAAAAAAAAGCAAAGAAAATTCTATGCCAGCAGTATGACTCTGCCAATTAAACATTAACACCTCAGGCATTTTCCTTCTGGTTTGATACTCAATTCCACAAATGTTCAAAGGGAAGAGTTTTTTCAAGCCCACATTTGGGCATATAACGTCTTCCCTATGAAGTGGAAATCACTCGATCACCTTCTATTAGTGTCTGGGTAGAAGCCAAAATGAACTGGTGTTTTCAAAAGGCAAAATATTATGTTTAAATGTCCGACACAGATATTCAGGAATTTGCATCCTACTACTACCCTGCCATTTCACAGTACTTATTTTACATGTTTTCTGTGAACTGGCTTACGTGAGAGTGCAGACACATAATGAGGAGGAATCATACGTAACTGCTTTTTATTGCCTAGGTGTCAGGACCTACAGACAAGTCTGTAATAAATACTTGTGATACTTCTGTAAGAGCAAAACACTGCTGCTAAGAGGACGGGGTGGGTATTCACATGCGCTCACTGGCCATGAAGAGCCCTAAAGGGAAGAGCCCGTTCCCATTAACAAAGAGCAATAGGTTTCTCCAGTAGCAAACTGGGAGCGCCCCGGTCATGCCCACACGTGGACCGTCTCCCCAGAGAAGCTCCTCTTTCACCAATACAGTCAGAGGTGAGGTTAAAGCTAATCCTTCTGAATACTCCTGAATTTTCTGGCTGTTTTGGTAGGAATCTGTGCCTTTAAGTCACTCCTAATTTAGGACAGAATTTGAAAAAAAAAATATTTTGTAGGCATTAAGAATATAAATCCTTGCTCTTAAGGAGGCATATCCCATTAATTACCTTAAATGTTTTTGAGCCTCTGGCTATGCCCAAGAAGTAGATGCTGAAATGGTCTACTGAGCCACAAAATGCTAAAAACTGGGAAGGTTCATAGGGATAGATGGGAAAAGACTTAATTCAGTACAAGATGTTAAATCAGGTTAAAAAGAGAAAGGAAAAGCACACACATACCTTCCACTGTGAATACTTTTCTCAGCAGAAACCCAACTATCGGATCACCTTGAATCCAGGTTTCAAATGTGATTTTCACCTCTGCAATCTCTCCGCTATCCATCCACACCAAATATTAAGCTCCTCATACAGCACAGGTCTCATTCGTAATCCTGCCCTAGCAGTGCTATTCTCAGTCTCTCTTTGTGCCTCAAAAAAAGTAAGCGAAATCTCAAGTGTTTCTAAATACTACTGCCCCAGTCTCGTAAGAAACATTATACCAACAGAAATCAACTGGGTGCACCAGAATAGCAAAATCCTTGACTCGCCAGCTTAAATTGATTCTTTTCTCCTTCATACGTATAATCTCTTAAACCCTATATTCAATATGTTTGCACACCCTATAATGTGTTCATAAGACATACAAAGCAACTCCTCATTCCCCGCTCTTCGCCACGAAGTACACTTCAGTACAGAGTAACAAATACCTCATTTTAACCGAAGACCCAGGGAAAAGGGTCCCGCGTGGCCATGGCTGCAGCCGCCTGCCTGAAACCAAAGCCCTCCCTGCCCGCCCCTACGTAAACCTCAGCCATCCGCAGCGTTCATTTTTCTATACCCACTTCCCTTAGCTGAAAAAAAAGTACATAACGTGCTTTCCAGCCTGAATATGTTTCCCCTTGCCCACTACCAACACCGTGCATACTCGTGGTTTCCTCCAAGTACGTGATTGCTATAAACTCATTAACACCGTGTCAAGTTTCTCACTGGCTTTGGGGGAAGTCAGCATGAGCCAAGGTCTTCTGTCCCACTCCTGTGAAGAACAGAGGTATGAGGGGTTCTCCTTTCCCTACCAAGGGAACAAATTCCTAAGGGACAAAAAATTTGCTCTTGGCCATGGGAATGCTTTTCCTAAAAGAATAAACTCAGACTGAATTTGCGACGTACACCGGTCATCTAACCCGAGACAGAAATTCCTTGAAAATGTTTATGGCAAAGCAATAGTTGTGTTGCTCAACCAAATTTACAGTTACAATAAATCAAGAGATCAGACAATATTTAGTGACTACCTTATTTTGATTGCTGCTCAACCTTTTCTGAATGCAAGAGATAATGACCAAAGCCCCTTTTAACCAAAAAAGTAATGAAACTAACAGTACGCAGAAGGAAATAGCTCCATCCCCAAACTCCATCCTTTTTTAAGTTCATTTTCCTCCGATGTCACTTGATTCCAAATTCTCTCGCAATGACAGGTGTCACAACAGGAAATAGGAACTTTTGGGTTTTTTAATTGATCCTCTCATCCTAGGAGCAATTTTCAAAGTGCAGAGACTTTTGTCAGACAGCATTTTTATGTATTATACTTTCATCATTTAAAAAGGTCTTGAATGTTGTGAGGATCATTATTACACGACGAAGAGCGTTAGGCAAAGCTTTTTATCTTGGTTGCTATTAAATGTCCTTTTATTGCTGTATCAATCAACTTAATGATTTCCAAAGTCGGGTGTAAAATAGCATGTTGGTAGAGTGGGCAAAGCTGACAGTGGGTAAAACTGTAATCTGTTTACATCTCTGGAGTTGATGGCTCATCTTGCTGGTGAGGCATTTTCTAAAGCTCTCATTATTGTAGTGACTGGAAGACAAAATGAAAATGAGTAAGAGATTGCCTGGTGTGCATACCACTCCTTGAATATTTTGAAAACCAAACTGCTACAGTGCAAAAATAGGGCCCATAAAAACAGTACTAAAGAACTTTTATATGTTTTAACTGTAGATACGGGGAAGAGAGAGAGAGACCAGAATAAGTTAGGAACTAACTGGAGCAAAACTATGATGACGCTGATGGGAGGCAGCCAAAAAGAAGATGGACAGAGAATTCTCCATGTGGTTTTAGTAAATTAGGTGAAAAAAAAATGGATTTTGAGTTAACAACTTCAGACTTCAAATTCAACAAAAAATCACGGCTTTTTCACACCAATACCATGGCCCAACGTTGCTTCCCTTTAAGCAGTTATGCACTTCTGTCATTGACTTAAAGCCAAAGCACAATCAGTTTCTTTTATTAGACATGGTTGCTCTCTTTCCCAAAAACTGAATGTTCAGCAAAAAGTAACCAAATGCCGTTTATTAACACACTCCATGAAACATTACAGTGGGAAAAAAAAAAAAGAAAGCGTCAGGTGCATTTCTTTAACAAACTGCATTATGCAAAGCACTGAATTTATAAACGCGTAAGCAAAGCAGCAATTTGAAACAGATGGGTCACTGTTTATAAAAGTTTGCTACAGATGGAAAATTAGTACAAATACTCTGCCACATCACACTTGGATCATAACTTTGCATAAAATAAAAATAATTTTCTCTCTGTGTATTGCTCTGTTCTTTAAAAATACATTTTTGCAATTATTTTGCAATGTCAGAGAACTTTAATTCTCTGAAGAAACGCCCGGCATATACTAAAAATACACACCTCTGCTGAAAGCTTCCCTTTCCATGAAGGGAAGAACCTCCAGGATCCTCCCTTACTCTGCCCATTCTGTCCAGACGTATAAGATCACACATCTGCCACCACACGTGTATGAGCACAAGCCCTCCCACCAAGCAAGAGTTTGCGGTAGCTGAAACCAGCAGCAATATCACAAATAACACTAATCTCCTGCTGTTGCGGGACTGCCCCGGTCCTACAACCGGTATTGCCCAGGCAGCTACTCACTCCATGGCAGTGGCATGGAGACCTGGTGATGTCCGTGAAGGGCACACATCATCAGTCCCATGGCTGGAACAAGGTCTTTATTTTGAGGTAAGTGTATCCCAGAGTGGGGGCCTGGCCTTAGGCCATCTATGTTATGGAGATGGATCTCTCCTAAAACTATTCTCTTGATAGAGAACTATTCTCTTGCCAGGCTGGACGTGGCCTTGGGCAGCCTGGTCTAGTGGGAGGTGTCCCTGCCTATGGCAGGGGGGTTGGAACTCAATGATCTTCAAGGTTCTTTCCAACCTAAACCATTCTATGATTCTATGATCTAAAGCCCTGAGTAAGGCAATCAGGAGTCCTGATGTTTTCCAAGCGCAGGTGTTCCTCAGAACGCAGAAAAAGCCCTCTTTAGACTATTTTACAAGCTTTTTTTTTTTTTAATCAATTTCCCGCATATATATCACAGACTACATGTCAGTTTTCATTAAGCCTACCGCCACTTTTATCAGTGAATTTTACTGCATATAAAAGTTTCCTATACTTCACCGTAGAGTTATTTTGTATTTGATTTTATCTTTGACTAGATAAGTTGTCAAGAAAATTTCAGATAGGCCACCTGCTTTATAAACGAATTAACAAATAGCAATAGCTTTGGGACATCATAGGTAAAAGAGTAAAATACGAGACTCAGAGGTCCACAGTTATTTTACCTCTCCTAAAGGCAACTCGCACTCTTCAGGCAGTGAGTGGTTCAACAGACTGTTCATACGTCTCTGAAGTACGGAGGACTAAATGCCTCCCTTTATTTCCTGAGTTTAAATGCCAATGGGAACAGAGACAGAAATGATAGTGTGTGCTTTCATCACAAAATTCTTGCAAAATTTCTGAACCGCGGGTTATATCAAAAGCAACTGCACCCCAGCAGGCAGCATCCTGCTGTAGCCGTTTCCACCGCTTTTGCACGCTCATGATAAAACAGTTTTACAAGAGCTTGTAACACAATAATATTTGTATTAAAACACCTCACTACTACTACACACGCTACTGTCTTGAAAGTCAAAAACTCAAGGCCAAATTTTACTAGTCATTAACTCCAAATTATTCCACCTGTTGAAAGAGCGTGGCATGAGTAGATTCAGATTTACCGAGAGACTCAGGAGAAGTTTTAAACGTGAAAAAAGTGAGCAATATCCCCACATCAGTATCACTCGGGAGGTATCAGTCAAGTTGCAGAGACTGCCTCGCGGGGCAAGTATGACAATACAGTGGGACGGGGTGATTTTATTGAGTTCCTCCAGGAACAGCAGACATAAAGGCAGGTCAGAGATGGACATCTCCACCCAACCACTCTACCCCAAGCCCCTGAGAAGAGAGAGGTGTGATGGTGTCAGAGGTGAGTAGATACACGAAGGTCCTCTCTCCCTCATTCCTCCCAACTGAAAAAAAACAACTCCCAGAGGCCGGGAATAACATCAACCTCCTGAAGCACGCGGCACCGCAGCAGGGACAAGCAGACCCCCAAACACCCTGGCATCCACCCCCGCAAAGCAGGAGAGGTGATGTGCTCCCACACTGAGAAGAAAGGCCCACACAACATGCATGAGAAAACTACTATTTTTTCAGTGTAATATATGAATGTATGACACTGACGGCAGTAAATCAGTAAACATTATTTAGATTGCCAAGCTCTAACAACATTCATCCCCTAAAAATGCACTCCAAAGCCATGGTTGCACAAATTAACAAGGGCAAGGGTACGACGCATCGGTGAACGTGCACTGGGATGAGTAAACATGGTCAGAGAGCCTAAATTTGAAATACTTTCCATAATACTGAATGAATTACAGGTTAATTAGGATTGCAGGTGGTTTTTAAATACATCTTGTCAAACTTTTGGCTCAGGTTAACATATAGCTGTGGCCTTGGTAAAATAACACGTTCACCATAGAGTTTAGTTTTGAATAAGAAGTCTGTAAAATTTCAGCCCAATAATTGATTTGCAGTTCTTGTATACTGTGCATGCATATATATATATATATAAAAAAATATTTTCGCACTTCAATCATTGGGAAACTGAAAACACAATTAATTTGAAGTCTGAAAAGGAACGATACGAAGCAGACTATACCTGGCGCCTCGGATCAACCCTCAGAAAGCATTTCATTTGCAGATTGGGCTCTCAAGATCTGTTGGAGGGAGATGCTTATAGACTGGATTTTGCAGCCTGGCTTCTACTCACGCAGCTGTATGAAACAACCGGTGAGCCTCTTTTAAAAATGCAGTTGTAAGACTGGGCTGTTACGAAACGAGGATTTTAATAAAAGATTCTTAAAGTTACTGCGCCTTAAGCAGAAACTGTGTTTGTTTTATGGAATACAGGTAGCACAAATATTCTGAAATACACAACCAGCCGCACAGCTTTCAATTCGTAAGTAGTGAAAATGCTTTGGGTCATAAAAGGCATTTTTGGAAAACGCTAGTGAAGGCTTCCCCAAGACATCAGTTTTAGCACACACTGAGCATCTCGCTCTGCCTGACCAGGGAAGCTTTGAGTAGAAAACTGCTAACAGATGGCAATGTTTTACTTTATAAGACTGATTCCAGTAATAAAGAATGTAAATTTTGCCTCTTCATTTCTGCTGATGCAAATCCGTTAGAAACTCCAACATAAAAAAAAAAGCACACTTCTCGTAACGATTTAGGTGTGACTGCTGAAAATTCAACATAGAGATAAACAAGTGTTATCTGGACCTCATCTAACCTCAATCACATTTGCCCAAAGAATTAGCAATACTTCAACTTGCATTGCTACTCTCTTTTAAATAAAACCATATGAGATTCGGGAAAAGAAGACTTCTCCATGAAGACTATATGAACTGCTCTAAGGGTATAACATGTATAGCTACCCAGCACACACATGTGTGAGCATTCTATTATTTTTTTTTTAATATACGTGCTTTAAATGGTAACTTTACATTTATGTGTGTATTCTATGACATACAATACACAGAAAAGAAATTTTCTTTATTACAACAGCACTACACATCAGTCAAAATTTATTAACTAGTATTTTCTGACAATTCAGTCAGTCAGTTTCAATTATTTATTATTCAGCGTAAAACAGATGCTTTTCACTTTTTTTCTGAGACCGTATTTTTCCTGTCTTGTCAATAGGAAGTCATATTTGCTATTCAATTTACATAATGTGTAGGCTCTCCTGAATCATCAAAATAAGCTGAAGTAGTAGGGAAGTGACTTACATGAATATCAACGACTCCTATTTTTCACTCTGGGTGACATCCACAGGGAAGCCAAGGTATGCCCAAAGAGTTGAAAAATAATACCAAAAAGAAGGACAGGGGAAGAAATTTCCCCCCGGAGCCCACACGTGTCTATGCGCCCACTGGTACTGTATCCAGCCAGAGGGTTTCCCAAAGACAATTTAATCTGGACCACTGCGCACCTCCGCTGATCAGCGAAGGAACGATATCCCAGGTCTAAACGGCTCTACAGACGAACAGACGGCTGCGGCCCCGGCGCCAGAAAATAAAACTAAATAGTTTAAAAAGCAGCACGCCAAAGCATTGGGTGTGCAGTAGCTGAAACGGATGACTCAGCCCAAAGAGGAGTCCTTTCAATCAGCACGAACACCCTGCTAAAATTACACTGGTGATAACCATTATAAAAGCCAAGGAAGTAAGAGTGACTTTTTCAATGACTTCTCTGAATGATATGCTGAACCTCATCATTCTTGCCCAAAATTTTGGTTATAAGAAATACATTTGGGCACAGAAAAGGCAAGTTAAAGCTTTCTGGGAGGAAAAAAAAAAAAACCAAAACATTTTGCGTTTCTCCTAATTTATCAGGAAATACTTTCTTTATGCAATGACAAAAAAAGCAGTTATCCATGCTTAAGTGTAAAACACCACCAGACATAAACACATATTCACCGGCAATGAGAGTGTGTTCCCCTTTTCTGCACAACTCATTACTGACAACACCCAGAGAAAATCTTTATAATGTTCTGTTTCTCATTTCATGAATTTTTACAGCTAATGTGTTCTCAGTCAAGAACAACGTAGTGATTAGAACAGAGCTCAGTAAGAATATCTGGCAATGTAATACCTATAGAATTTAATGAATTTCTCTCCAACTAGAAGAAAATTATTGATCACCAATTTTTTTTCAAGCTTTAGATCAATTTTTACATCATTTAGCATAAAGTTTCTCAAATTAATTCATGAGAAGGTACACATAACAAGCTTTGAAGGTAACAAGATATTGATTTGTGCAACCTTCTATGCTAATTTTAGGATTTGATCACAGCTAATTTAATTTGACTAGCGCTTTTTTACTTTTAGATACCAACAAAATAACTTGAAGATGAAGATTCCCTTTGACAATAACTTCAGAAGACTTCATCGGAAGATAAATTTGGGAGAACTTTGGGGTTTTTGTACTCAATTGTGCGCACATACTTATGCATGATACACACACACCAGCTTGCTTCGTGACACAAATATGGTCTGGAATAACCCGACAAGAAATGAAGCAACAAAGGTCTCCGTGTGTAGCTACCTTTTGATTAAGTTTCCACTTAAAGCACAATTTGGGGAAAAAAAAAAAAAAAAGGGTAAAAGATGCAATTTTACTTTGGTAGTGTTTAACATTATTTCATGTTGCGTATAAAGCATTTTGTGCCAAATCAATGCAATTTCCACATTAAAAAGGCTGAGCCGCGATTTTACGCATTTGAGCTTTCACATGCCTTGGCACTCCCTCTCTGTTTCCCGGGACACCGCAGTACTGGACGAGACTATCGGACAGGGATTTGTTAAAAGCACAACTCCTGATCTAGGGTAATAAGTGTTTGGCAGCCAAATTAAATAAAATCTAGAAACCATCTGTTTTAGAAACTTAAATGATTAATTTTAGGAAGATGTTCTAAAAATGAGGTTATTTTTGGCATAGCATTTATTTATCAGACATATCACTAGCAATCCAGCATTTTTCATACCAGGCTTATAACTACATTTTCCAGTTATCCATCTGGGCCCTTTTCAATTCAGTGGTTTAATTAAAACTCAATGGTATTATCAATCTGTTGCATTTTTCATTTTGATGGTTATTACATTTACAGTACAGCAGGAGTACAAATTAAAGTAAGAAGATAAATCTCATCTAAAAATTTCATTTCTGTATCTTCAGTAACTTTCATTGTCATAATATTTTCTAGCTCATTCACGTTTATGAAACACTTTTAATGATTTTTTATGATTACAATAAAGGAAAACAGAAAAAAATATTTTTCAATAGCTTTACACATCTCACAGGGTATCCCTCATCATTCATTCCATCGGTCTGGCCAACAGATGGGCATTACACACCGAGGTTGGGAAAAGGTCCGTGACACAGTTGATATTAAGAGTTTTCTTTTCACCTCTTAAACATGTAATTTGGCAGTAAGTAGCCATATCTAAGTGACAGACCAGAGACGTAGGAAAAAAATAAATTGGAAAAAAAAAAGAAATGAAAATTGCAATGTTATAAGTTACAAGTAGTTTCAATTAATATTAGGGAAGAGCACAGCTGTGCCTTCAAGCTACCTGAACGGTTCTGGAGGACTCTCGCTTTAGGTTGCAGCATCCAAACGAAGCTTAAATTTCGGGTCACCATTTTGGCTTAGGATTTTACTAATGGAGATTATTTCAGAGATTTTTTTTAATTTTTTTTTAGTGGCACATAACAACAAAAACAGTGCATACTCAATTTGCTTACAGTTAGAAAGTTAATTACAGCAAGCTTCATATGGTCAAAAGGAAGGGGGGCGGGGAAATCCCATAGGTCTCAAGTAAACTTCCTGGAAAAGTGGAAACAAGAGCCTCTGCTACTCTTCAACTCTTTACCACTGCTACAGAAACAGAGACAGGTATAACTGACCTGGACTACACCTCTGCCCATCTATGCTCCTGTGAAGGTCTCCAAAGCTTTGCCCGGCTTACAGCACTTCAGGAAACACAAAAGCCAGTTTGACATTGGTGCTGTCTGTTTTTCTAGCAGTTTCTTCTTTCCCCTTTTTATAGCAGTAAACTCCCTAAAATTCCAATTACAATCAAGAGAAGACACCCCTGCAGACGTGAGAAATTAAAGAGACACGTCAGGTCCCCTGGCCTGTGACCAAGACATGAAGGAATCCGTTTATCATCCCCTTTCCCTGGGCTGTGTGCAGCACTCCCAGCGCACCCACCGTCTCCCCAGGGAGACGATTCCCCTTCTCCTTTCCCAGCTCCGAGCCCCGCAGCAGAGCTTCTACCATGCCCGAGCCACTTGCCTGCCTCTGCAAACGGCAGAGCATTGGGAGCAACACCCTTAAAGACTCGTTAAACCAAGTCTGAGAGCTGGCTTTGCTGCTTCTGATTGCAACCCCAATCAATGAAAGGGGAGGGGAAAAAAAAAAAAACCCAAAGCCTCTCTGGGTCACACATTCAGTGCCACTGAATGCTTCAGGTTTTCAGGAAGAAACATTTCAAATGCTGGCTATAGACATAGCAAAACAAGGTTAACTCCAGCAGGTATTAACAAAAGTACATGAAAAACCTAAGTTATCTTTATTAAACGCTAAGCAGAACTGTTTGCAAACAATGTTATTTTCTTTCACAAACAGAACAAGAGGTATTTAATAGCAGTGGGCACAGCAGAAGGGAATGGACAGGCAATGCCAGCTCTCCGTAGGTCTGTTCGGCTGCACTGCATGGGAATAAAGAGCGTTACAGACTCGTGCCATCCAAAAGCAGACAGACACACACTTGCCTACCTGCTCCTCTCCCTCCTCTTCCCCTCTCCTTGTCTCCGGTTCTGAGGAAACAAGGTTTGAGGAAATCCGTTACCTAACTGACATACACCCTTCCACTTTCTTCCTCCGTTCACTGCAAAGCCAGGAGAACCGTAGCTTAATCAAATATTTGAACTGGTAGAAGCTACAAAAATCAATGGAATAAACAGATACATAGAAGTGTAATGGGGAAGAATCAACAAAAGTTTTATTAAAAAAGCCACACTTCAAAAATAGAGTCTTTGGAGGAATCAGAAAGCTCACAGATAAAAATGTATTGGCTACACGAAGCAGGACATTACCAAATTCCCTGGCTCAGGTTTGCACTCAGCAGCAGTCTAATTCCTCCGCAGACAGAAGACACAACCTTAACTATACATAACTAGTAACGTGCTCCATAACTAGTAACACTTCAGAAAAAGATCTTGGAGTCATTTGAAGAGTGGTGCGAAAACACAGAACGTTCAGTTCCAATGAAAGACACCCGAACTTCAGGAAATACTGGAGCCCAAAGCATCCCTGGGCAGGGTGCGGTACGTGGGATAGCGCGCTCCCATTTGGGAGCCTGCACATAGTCCTAGTCCCCATTTCAGAAAAGGACAGTAAAATTAGGGAAAGCCCAGAGAAGGGTAGCAAGGATTATGAAGGCTCTCTTTCAAAAGGGGGATTACATAGACTGACTCATCAAACTGGAAAAAAATAAAACGCAGTTAATGTGCGTATGCGAAATGTCTGCAATATGAAAATCAGAAAGAGGAAAGGAAAAAAGGAAAATATTCACCTGTCCTTGTACCATTAGCTGATAGGCAGTAATCTTAAAACCTTACAAAAAAAAAGGGCATAATTCTATTATAAAGCAAGAACTGTAAAGAAAATGAATGTAATTTATTAGACCAAAGGATACAGTTAGGAAAAACAAACATGCTTTCACCATATACCATAGGGCGTTTATGTAGAATTAAATCTTGGACCTTGTTGCTCTAGGATCCTTGGATGCCAGAAGCACAAATTGTTTCAAAAAGTAATTTAGAGAGATGCTTAGAGAAATGTCCGTCAGAGCTATTAAGGTTATTACCCCTACGGTGCAGGCACCACGTCGAGCTCAGGGTTTCCTAAAGCTTCAGGATGTCAGAAGTCGAAAGGGATGCAAGGAAGTCTCTATATTTTGCCCTTTTCTTACACAGTTTCCCCCGGCAGCCAGCATGGCCAGTGCTGGGGACGAGGACAGCCTCAGTGGCACCGTGGGGCTGCTCACTGCAGCTGCTCTCAGGGGCTTATTTGAAGAAAGGGGAAATCAAGGTTTGCAGAAGGTCAGTAAGAAACATACGTTTATTCTCATGCACCTCATCTTCTGGCCTTACATCAAAGAAGAAACTACTCAGAAGCATTTATCTGATTAATGTTTTCCAGCAATCAACCTGTCCATTGGGACGTCATTCGTTAGAAGTTGTGTCTGGATTTGTGGTGTTCATCTTTTTTTTTTTCCGCAGACCTCACACAAAGTCAGTGGAAATTCCTGCTGACTCAAACGCTGGATCAGGGCCAGCGTTTCCACAAAAAGAAGTGGTTATACAGCTCAAGAGAGGAACTTGGTCAATTGAGATTCCAGCTTGGGTGCTGATCTTGATTACTGAAGGAGAACAAAGAACAACACAGTAAACGCCGATAGGCATCAGGAAAAAAATCGTGAAGTCCAAAAAATAGTCTGTATCATAACAAGCAATGTCATCTCTAATAGCTTTATGTCTAAGGTTTGATGTCTGGCTTTTCCTTTTATTGTCAGCAGAGGGTTCCTTCGGCTAAATAATTATAACACTACTTTTTTTAAAAAAAAAAAAAGATTTAGATAACACTCTTCAAAAAACTACATGCAAATACTAATTTTGCAGCTGCTCAGTTTTGACACACCTGGCTATCAAAACGTTAAGCCTTCTCTGAAAAGACTGTAGTTAGCTGAGAGGAGCCCACCAGCAGCATCTCTTCAAGTCGACATTCCCAATAAGGATTTCAAAAGCACCGAGGCAGCCCTTAGGGTACCCATCGCCCCCAGCCAACGCCCCCGAGAGACACGTCTTACTCCGCACACGCAGAAGCGTCACTCACTGCAGCCAACTCACATGCATTTAACCTTGAAAAAATGCTAAAAAAAACAAAACAGAAATTAATATTAAATGCACACAGAACTGCAACCGGGTCTTGTAGTGGGAGCACGAACTAGTGAGCTTTCTGAAGGGAGATATGTGAAGGCACAAAAAGGGGTTGGCACTCAACTTGCATTAACTTTTGATATGAGTCAGACACCCAATTATCCTTTGTGCTGTTGAAAAATCCACCCTCGTCTCTAATTCTTATATTTCCATGAGAGTTGACATCTTTTAAAACATCATTAGGTATGCAGTCAAAACAACATAACACTTCAAAAAATTGCTAGTAGTCATAGTTAATTGTCTGTAAAATACTTCTTTAAAAACTCAATAACTGGAGTTAATATATCAGATATCTCCTCCATGTATTTTGAGGTTGAGTATTTACCAGGAAGACGTCGGCTACTGGTACTTCCATCAAAAAGAATAAAAGGAAACTACAACGTGGTAGTTGCCTACGCTTTATGAGTTTTTCCTGACTTAATTGCACAATTTTAATTAAAAGGACTGAATTATCTACTAATTCAAAATATATTTACTCTGTTCTTAAAATGGTGATGTCTACACTCTTGAAACAGTTTTAAACCCAAATCTTACAGAAGAAAATTTTTACGGGAGATGTAAATGATCGCTGCAAAGTAGTTTAGGAAAAAGACAGAAACAAGCACAAGCTTGTTACAAAAGATGACAGAAATCCAAAAAAGCAAAATGTAAAATGATTAAAAAAAAAATAATAAAAATGAATACAGATTAGCCTCTGGAATTTATTACAAATTGTAAAAAAAAAATAAAAAAAAAGAAAGATGGTTAGCATGAACGCTAAAAATAATATGAGGTTTCAAGAATATTAGGAGCTAAGGGCATCGTGCCAACAATATGATTAACTGCCACACGGGTCCTATTGAAGTCTTCATTAGCTGACCTCATCCCATCGCTCTCGCACGTCGAGTGACACGTTCCTTGACATTCCTGAGTCGAATGCTTTAGTTTCACTGTGCACCTGAAGGGCACCCGTGCGACCAGCACACGCACAGAAATAAAGTACTTCTCACAGGAACCTGCTTTGCTGCCCGTGCACAGGTGCTTCTCGCTGGGAAACCCCAGACAGCACTGAATGCTTTTTTAATCTATTTTTCTCTACCCTCAGTTCTGATGGGCTCACGTTAGACACAGTCTTGTCCGTGCACAACGCGCAGCATTAACAGCATACGCTGAGAAGAGAAGTCCCCTGCTTCCCATCAGTAACGAGTCCGAACGCAGAGGTGTGCTGCACCTTGAACGGGGAGGATAAAAGGGAAAAAAAAATGGTAAATTGGCAACAGATCCGTAACCCGCAAAGAAAAGATCCGTTTCTTTAATATGCTAGAAATATAAACTGATATCCAGAATAATATTTTGGCTTGAAACAGAATGAAAGACCGGAGACGCAGCCTGTCAGATTATGCCAACTGAACTGAACAAAATACCAAAAATTTATCTGTGTGATCTATCACTCTGAAATTACTGCAGACAAATTGCCTGTTTACCCAGAGGAAACCAGCTATGGACAGGAATTAATCTCTCTTCTTCGTTAACACGAAAATGGTATTTCCTCTTACGGCAAGGTGTAAGAAGGCAAAAACTGCAAGTGTTTTCTCATCTATTCCTGTATCCCTTTTCAAATGGAGAGGCCACTTAGCAAATAACAGAAACAGAGGCAGCTGCAGAGTGCATGGAGGTGAGCGGGGAGATGCTCGGCCGCAGCCGTAGCGCGCTGCTCGGTCCGTTAAGCTACGAGTAAGACTAAGTCTGTTACCCCAAGTTAATCCTACGTCTGGGATTTAAACACCACCTCCAGAAAAAGCACTTCCAAGAACCACTCCTCGATGCAGTTTGTCAGAGTTCTGTCCGGCAGTGGGGGCACCCAAACCTGCCCCAGATGGTGCCCGCCCCAAAACTGGTCCATGCTAAAGAGGATGACCGTGAGGCAACAGCCAGATTAACAGTAACCAGGGAACTACATAGAGACTTTTGAAACAATCAAAGAAATCGGCTTAAAAAGTATAAAAAGCACAATTTTTTTTTTTTCTTATAGCAGAGGGGAGAGAGCAGCAGCGCGGATCTCGCCCCGGGGGGGGCAGATGGATGCACACAGGCACAGCACCCACGGGTCCCGTGGGAGGGGGGGACCCTGCACGACTGGGGATGGGGGGGATACAGCTTCGGGGGGGTGAGGGTTGCTTTTTGTGTGGTGGGGGGATGATTAGAAACTTTTTGAGATTTGTTATAGAGAGGTGTTTTATACTAAGCAACTTGTACTGTGGCTCATCTGGTGCATTGTTGATGCTGGTCGTGAAAGTACAGTTCACTGATTGCCAGTTAATTACGTCCCATTAATAAATCAATGAAGCGCTTTGATCCCGTATTGATTTATATCAGATTATTTGAGCAGCTTCTCCCTGCAGCAAGCAGGTGTCATAGCTTTCCCTGCCTTCCCTTCTGAAAAACTGAGAAACGTAATATGGTCCACAAAATTTTACTCTCGAATATTTTATTGCTAATTCAGCCACTTGAAGGAAATTCCTGATAGGCTGAAGAAGTGACTAGGGAGAATAGGATATCCCATGATTTTAGAGGGAGTAAAACGCCTTTGCTTGAGTAAAATAACGCCACGCTGACTTTAAGCAAGCCTGACCACTCTAAAAATGCATAAAAGGCCACTATGGTTTTGGGCAGCTAATGAGTTTTAATAAGTTTATTACTTCCTCAGCCAAAAAAAAAACCTTATGTTAGAATAAACAGAAGCCTGACAAAACTATTAAACCACAGATACTCTCTGCCATCTTGGTCTGTTCATTCAACTATTTTCCCTCCAAAGCAGATCGGCACTCGCAACAGCGCAGAAAACACTGGCTACAACAGCAGCAGTTACCGTCTCACAATTCATTATATTGGATTTTATTGTTATTTTTCTGCTGCAAATTCTTTTTTTTCTGCAATTCCACTAAGCTTAGGTAAACTACATACCACGCACCAGAGTTTAACTCTCTGCTGACTGCTCCCCATAAACAGCATTTGTTGACAAAGTTTGAATTTAGAGAAATGAGGGAAAAAAACCAACAATCTAAGGAAAATATTGTAAAAGGAGAGTGACAATTACATTTCTTTTTATTGATGACCCTGAGCACAGTAATGTGCTGACAAACATCCTTCTCATACTATCACAGCCCTCGGCGCAGTGTGCCCTACATACCCAGTAACCTTCATTTTGCAGTTTTTCCTCTTTTCCCGACTGATGCAAAGCTTCACAGGGATGGGGGGAGATCCAGGCAGGAGCAGGTGGGAAACGGGGCTTGGGTTAGAAGTGCAGGGACAACAGAGAGAAAAGAGATGGCAGCTCTTAAAGAAAGTAAAAGAGCAAGACCGTCTAAAAGTACCCAAAAACTTGGTGGTTTAATTTAAATTAGGAAAAATTAGGATAGCCACCTGCTCTCACTAGTTAGCGGTACCCTTCGAAGGAGCTACAAAAGTCATTTGGGAGTGATTTCTTTCCAGAAACAAGATTTAGAGGAGTTTGTATGTTTGAAACAGTGGAGTCCACCCTGAACGGAGAGAAGTCTACTGGCAAAAGATATTCCCTGGAAGGTAAATGTATTTATTCATTCTATGGTCTTTCTGCCTCATGTTAAATTTATGAGCTTTTATGTTCTGTTATATTTTCAGCTTTCAGCTCAGAAAACCACAGTCATGGCACAGAACGAAAAAAGACCCATAAAGTCAAAAAGCATAAAAAGAGATTTAACTGTGTCCTCTTAATTTCTTTCTTCTCTCTTTGGAACTCTCTTCCGAACCTTTGATTCCAGCTGAACGGCTCAGCAACATTTTGGCGGGGGACAAGGGAAATGCACACCTAAAACTGCCACACAGCTCCCGGGCTGTCACCATTGCCCAAACCAAACTCACCCCAAGCCCAGGGCTCAGAGACAGGGATGGTGGCCACTGCCTACCCACCCTACCAGTCACTCTGCAGGCCACAGAGAAACAGGGTTTCTCCGAAGCCTCTACACTGCCTGTGCTGCTGCTGTCCATAGACACCCACGAGTTCGGTCCCAAAACCACATCAGCTCCATCCGATCCATCTGTGATAGCTGCCAAGCGCTGAGCCCTAATATAGGACAGCACGGTGGTCAAAATTATTCCACTTCCGAGCTACCGCGCACGTACACACGAAAAAAAAGGTTTTGATGAGGCCAGGCAGGTCTGCCAAACAAAATCTCTGTCTAAAAATCTTCTCAAAATAAAAAAAAAAAAAACCACCCTACTTTATTTAGCTTCAGTTGTTCCCTTTCTCTCCAAAAGCTGTGAGCTATAAATCTCCCCTGAACAGAGCCCATTAACGCAATCTCTAACAACCTGTAACACCGGCGGTACCAGCCAGCTGTCACCATCCAGGCTTCATATATTGTTCTTGGAAAAAAGCAGGAACACAGTACCTGGGTTTTTGTTTTTGTATCAGAAGAATGCAAGGCTAGAACATGATAATTATGTTTAGAAAAAATGATACATAGGAGAGTTTCACAGTAGATATTTTATCTATCATCCCGCCTGGTTTCTAACTGAGGGGAAAGCCTTAAGAAAAAGACTCCAAGATGGGTTACAATAAACTGAATAGGAGAAAATGAAGCCCTGAAAATTAAGCTTTAGAAGTCTGTAATCTTCATCTACGAGACCGAACTTCATCCTTTCTTACTCTCACAATTTTACTGTAAGCAGCTGTGATATTTGGAGCAACTCCTTAAATCTACACCTGAAGCCATGCACATTTTAAGAAAATACTTTTCTCTGTTTCCTTTATATACATAGAATATAGTACATAGAGAATTTATATTTTACTTGGGTTTGAGAAGAAACCAAAAAAAAAACCAGTGTCAATATTTAGTTTTAATGTGACAAAGCAAAATTCTCTTTCAGAGAACTTTTCAGAAACTCGACTCCTGCTCTTCAAGAGGCGGAGGTTGGCAGCGTGGAAACTTGGAAAAGGAGTTTCGACTACAAAACTCCATTCTTATTCTCCTCATGACCTGCACATGGAATAATTCCATTTGGTTTTGTTATACAAAAAATTCTACTGCCCTCATTTCTGAATGGAATCACTGATTGATTAGCCATAGGTTTTTAAATTGAAAACATGATTTAAACAAGGCAGAGTATGTACAACAGGTACACAAAAGATTGGATTTCTTTTTTTTCCCTATTTAATTTTTTTGTTCTCTCCTCCTATTGCACGAGGACCTCTCAGATTCTGTAGGTTTTCTCTCAGTACTGTATACGGTCCAGTCCAGCCTTTGCTAAAGGATGCTAAACCTGGTGCCGAAGGTGCTCTTGGCAGCACAAAGTGAGGGAGTGAAGCTGGTCCAAGAGCATCCCAGGCGTACGGTGCCAACGTGGTGAGGTCTTCGCTGCTGTGAAGCAAATGCGAAGCAACAGTTTGGGGCACATTTGAGCGTTCCTGACTCTTATGATGTCATTCAGCAACACAGATGATGCCGTGAAATGCACAATCCTTGAGGTTGGCAGAACAGATGGAGCCTTAACCTTTACTAGAGACTCCGGTTACACAGCTTCTGCATCTTAAATAATTTATACCATCTGATCATATGGGAGCTTCAGCTGTGGAAACAGATGATGCTGAAACAAGATCTGATCCAATCTGTTCACTTGCCATTGTTCAAAAACTGGGAAAGGTGAGCAGGTCACCCGGCAGCCCATGGCCCTTAGAGCCGTGGGACCTTCAGCCCCAAACACGTGTTTATTACTGCTTATTGCATTTAACGGGATCAGCACAGCTTTGTCAACACCACATTTGCTTCAGCTAATCTACTTTAACCCAGTTTTGCTCTAAAACCAAGCAAAAGATTTCCCCAAATTACAGTTTGGATGCCCTGCAGATTAGGCAATCACTGCATACATTATCATACAAATATCTAATTAACAAATAGTAGCTTGCTCTTAAGAGCAAATATTTACAGTGCTTTTGAAGGACTGGGGTGGTAAACAGCGCCCCCAATTTTAATTACACTGAGAAGAAACTTTGGTCTGAGACCAGCATTTGTGCTGACTCTCAGGACGGGCGACGCTGTGAGAGAAGCGTGGTACAGGGACAGTCAGGGCTGTGGGCGCCGTTGTCCCCAACGCTGGAGGAGAGCAGCCCCAACGCTGGAGGAGAGCAGCCACATATCAGTGCACGTTTGCATTTACACAGAGAGGGGTAAGAAGCTGCAAGCGAGGAAGCAGCAGGAGTACGTTACCCAAGTCAGCCGCAGGGATACAAATAACATCTCATTTTTAGCAAGCTATTTTAGACAGCTGGGGCAGTCTGAAAGCTCTAAAGTCTTTATTCTGAGGGTGGCGAGACACTGGCCCAGGTTGCCCAGAGAAGCTGTGGAGACCCCATCCCTGGAGGTGTTCAAGGCCAGGTTGGACGGGGCTTTGAGCAACCTGGGCTGGTGGGAGGTGTCCCTGCCCATGGCAGGGGGGTTGGAACTCGATGATCTTCAAGGTCCCTTCAAACCTAAACCATTCTATGATTCTATGATTAAAATCATAAAGATTCATGTTTCTCTTAAATGACTTCTCCCCCAAAACCATTCAGGAGAAGCATATTAAAGTAAACCAGCCCCCAGGACAGCTTACTTTAATATTCCAGAATAAAACTGTTTTATAAAAGCTGATTCACGAACAGACCAAATATTGCTGTTCTGGGATGCACAACAAAGCACGGGGCAGATGGTCAGGGGTGGCAGCAGCTTCGCTCATCTGATTTTAATCCATCACCACAACTCTGTCAGAGCCCTCAGTCACGTGCGTTTCACTTACTCACTTGTTCGGTTCCTGCAAGGCATCCAAAAAAAGCCCACTGAACAAGATGTACAGCTCATATTTACTATTCAACCCTGCCAGCATCCCTGTTTTTTTTTTACACAAGCTTGGTGAAATAAATTTGCTCTTGGCTGAGAGAACCTCTGCCAGGTTTTCCATCCTAAGCGCGTTTTAATCGGATCGCGGCTGAAACTTTTCAAAAAGCAGTATTTAATGAAAACAAACAGATGTATAACTGCCGAATGTCACTGTAAGATTGTTAACATGTGTCATCACCCAGTTTTAATAGCAAAACTGAAAAAAAAATAATAAAAATCAGGAGTTATGACAGGGAAATACGGTTGCTATAGAAGTCCAGCTTTGACAACCACAATCTTCCCAGCAGGGGGGAGCGCCTACGCACAGCGCGAGCGGGCGCCCGTGTCAGGCTCTGCGTGCACGCTCGCCCACGCACCTCCCACCCGTGGGCTGGGCGCACCCCCCTGCCCCTGCCCACCCCGCAGCATCCTCCCGCCCTCCCCCTGCTCAGCCTCACCACGACTGCTGGCACTTCCCAGGCAGCTGAGTCAACAGAAAACCCTTAAAAATATATAGAAAAAAGAAAAAAAAATAGAGTTTCCATCACATCATCTATCCGAATAGACTCATCCAGAAGGGTCACCCAACCCGACCCACTGGGGAGTGGAGCTATGGGTGGAAGCCTCTACCCTGGGCAGGAGACAGCTCCCTGTGGCAGCAGTCCTGCAAGTCCATGCTGTAACCTCCTGCATAAATACACCCGTTTAAACAAGTGCCAAGTTACCCATCAAAGCTGCTTCTCCAGAGGATAACTCCACTTACAGCAGGTGCTGCTCACACAAATGAAAAGGACGAGGCGAAGGAGGAGAATTTGGAAAGATACACTGGGGATGCAGTCAAAGAGATCACAGACGCCAGATCCTTCCACCCAGTCACGTTCATGCTTCAAAATACCCACATCAACATTATGACTCCTATTTCTAAGAATAAAGCTGAATAAAATGATCAATGGTTTCTCCCTCTACTTTCCATAGGAAAGCAAAGCAAAGAGCCTGTCTAAACTTTCTTCCCTTCCTTAATGAAACTCTTATTGATTTTTCATCCTTGTGAATCATTGCCTTGGAGCAATTTCTTTTAGCCGCCGGTTCTCACATTTAATTTGTATGTATGCTTAAGGGAAAGTTTATCAATAGAGTCTCCAGAGAGATACTAAAAGGGATTTATGAGAAAGTTTTTAAATTTTACATATGGCATTTACCAANNNAAAAAAAAAAAAAAGCAAGCCTAGAATAATGCATGACATTAACAATCAGCAGCTTCACGTAGCATCCTATGCCACCTCCGTGCAGCTGTCAGCGCATGAAGACAACAGAAGTCAGATTGAATAGATTTATGTTGATAACGAGTAAAAATAAAAAAAATCACAACCGAAACTCATTCAGATGTGTGGATCTTCCACATGTTAATAGCTACCTGAAAACAAGCAGAGCAGAACACGTGTATGTGTCCATGGGATAACAGGACAGTTAAAATGTGTACCAGGACATTAAAATTTATATTCAGGCCAGGCATGAAGAAACTGTTACAATTTAGAAAAAAAAAAAAATTCCATCAATAATACATTAACAGACAGCTTTGCCAATACCATCAGAGACATAAGAAGAAACAAACCTCTGATAATTTATTCTTAAGCTAAAATAATCCAGCTGCTTCAATTGCTATTTACATGGTGGGGAAAAAAAAAAAAAAAAAAAAAAAAAACAGAACTAAAATGCTATGGATCTTATAGTTCTCATTCATGCAAAATATGCTTATTTTACTAGTCAATGGAGGAAGCAAATTTATGGGCCAACAGGCATCATCCAGGATACAGTAATTCAACTGTTAGCCAGGTTCATATCTAAAAAAATGAGATAGCCTTTTGCTTAAAAGTCAATATTTTGCATTGTGATTAATATTGTCGAAATGGCACTGTCCTCAAGTAAAAACGATTGGCTAGGACTGGTTCCAGAAGACCTGAAAGCAAGGATCTTTCACAAAGTATCTACGCTTCTGGGAGGGTGGAGGGGGGGGATAAAAAAAAAGAAAAAAAGGAAAAAAAAAATCAGGCCCTATAAAACTTATACTTTTAGAAAAAAACTGAACCAAGTTTGTCACTTCATCAGTCAACCACCCGGTATACCTGTTGTCCTTGAGAGGTGAAGCAGGAAGAAAACTTGATGGAAATCATCTTTTTCCCATCTTCTCATGCATCTGTCTTTTTGTTGAAGTAGCAACTTACTAGTATTATCCTAATTGGGTAATACAATTGTCCTCAACCATTTCCCAAATTACCCGATGAAGGGAGGAATGAAATAGGGTTCCCTAGCCAGTATCAATTAACATCCACCAGCAGTGATCTATAACAGAGCCTGCAGTGCGCTGCCCACACGGCTGAGAGCAGAGAGCAGAGAAACCCCTGTCGGTCACAGGGATTAAGGCTGAAGAACAGACTCTGTGAGAAGGTCAGACTTCACGATCTGAAGCGTGCCAAAGGAAGAAAAGCCCTTGAACTACACAGGAACACGTGCTGGATGAAGCTGAGTGAGATTACTTTTGCAGGACGCTTACTCCACCACAAAGGAAAGCGGCGACATCAGCACAAGGAGCAAAAAGGAGATTTCACAAAGACAAGCAGATTAAAAAAATTCATCTGTTGCTCATGACAATTAGGTCTTCTACTCCACAAACGTTTAAGAACTGTAAAAAGTTATACTGGGATGAGAAAAGGTTAGGGAAAATTTTAAACTCTTACAAAATAGCCAATACCAAAATACCAAGATTAAAAGAAAGAACATTTATAAAATCCCACATGAAGCAAACATGAAAAGGTTGCTCAGTTGCAAGATAACTGAGTAATGTAACCTTTCAAAGCAGCAACAAAAAGCGATTAGACCATCCCTTGAATTGGAAATGATTGATTATTACTGCTAATATTGGAATTGAAGTTGACTGTAATGCTTTTTATGTAATTGCTTTATTGAATGCTGCGTAGCTTCATTTGGTAATGTATTCAGAACATTGCCAGTTTACCATTTCTTTAGCTCCTGATACACTAAGACACACAGACATACAGTTACAATATATTTATCCCAATGATATTGTATTAAACGGAACAGAGTAAGGTTAGTTCCTGACCTTTCAGTTAAGGTCTATGGGGAATCTTCTGCCTGCAGAATCATCTAGTAGATTTGAGCGGAGCAACTTTCCATCCTCTGCATCTGTTCACCGGTTTATTCCGCAAACTGTATCAAAATACCTTAAATCTGATTTGGGGCCCTGTGTGCTGTAATAATTAAATCATTTTGAGGACTTTGAAAGCCGGCTCATCTGTTTAAAAAAATCAATCAAGGACAAGTAAATCACAGCAAAGAAGATGAGCAAGTAAACCTTTTTTTAATATATCAGAGTACATTAAAATTTTAAAATACCTATAGGCAAAGCAGGGATTGTTTTTGTTTTTCACCTTTGCTTTCATTCAAAAACGCAGCCTTCAATATTTAAATGTAACTGCATAGAATTAAATTTTCTCACCTGCTTTTCAGTTTATTTGATTTGTTATTCCCTGGTGTCACTCCCTGCTTTTTTTTGGAGAGAGTCCTAGCAAAGGTCAGTAGACAATTAGCCATCAATAAATACCTAACATGAGAGTGAAAATTTTGGGCTGCCTGAGCTTCCATTACTAAACCAAGCAACATGTTTGGAAGCTCGTAACAAAAGGGAGAAAGTACTTTAGAGTGTTCCAAACATAAATATAACGTTACCTTTAAAGCAGTAAGTATGAAAAATATCAAAGAAAGTGTGTAATACCAAGCTTTATCACCTATTGCACACGTATATTGACTTAACTGAGACACGCTCACTTATCTACAAAGCAAAAATTGGGTTTTAAGTACTGTACTTTGCAAGACCCTTAGGGCACAATAACATTACTGTCATCATTTACTCTGACTTCCCCGTCTCTCATTTGATCCTTCTCCAGTCTTCTCAACACGTTGCAGCTGTGCTTCTATTTCTCTCACCTACACCAGTGTCCTTGGTTAGACGGCAACACAATTATACACGGTTGACATATAAACACACACAAGAAATAACACACAAACATACACACACAGATACTAACATGTAAGTGACACATTTAACACTCAGACACACGGTATAACTTTCATTTCAGGATATACTTGGCTTTTTCTGTTTCCTTTTTTTATTCCTCCTCCACTTTTTCATGTTTAGAACCAATTCTAAAAATAAGGTTTTCTTAGCACTTTGCACAGGAATGCCGGAGAGAGAGGATTGATATTTCCTTAAGAGAGAAGCGTGATCAATAACAGTTAAAGTTTGGATAAACCCCCATTATCAGATTTCTACAACTTTGAAAGGAGTACATGTCAGCTACCTGTTAAGCACAGACAACTCCACACATCACGAGCTCACCACTGACACTGAATAATACTAAATTTGGGAATACACACCTGCAGAATCAATAATTTTCACATTAACAATTATTTAAATTAAGATACTCTGCTTGGGTTATGAAACATTTAATGCCAGTTGGAAAATAGATGCACTGAATTAGTTTAACTGAAAATATCAAAAGCTTAGATAACTTATTCTAGTCATACAGTGCACATATTTAACATACAGAGCTGCAAACTTTTTATTAAAATTCATTTTTACTTCCGCTTGGATTCAGTATTACTTTATTAATACAAGCAAGAACATTAAGGGAATGACAATAAAAACTTTACACGAGCACTACCTTATGTGCGCCATATTTAATAAAAGAACTTCTGAAAAGTTCCTGGTGTTTCATCATTACAGCTTCCTTTTAATCCATGTCTGTAAAAACTCCAATTCTGTACTCCATCCAGGCAGCTGCTTCAAAACTATGCAGCTAATACACATGAGAATTTAATAAATGTAGAGAAATAATTTTTCTATATCCAGTGTCTCCACCGTGAAGATTTTCAACAGCTTGAACTGCTTATTTTGCTTAAAAGCAACTGGGTGATATAAATCAATTTAACTAATGGGTCAAAAGATCTTAAAGATGTCACAAGTACTAAATTTATTTTTGTCTTCAGCAGCTTCAAACTTGTGAAATTTATGATTATAAATGTCATACTGTAGAGAAGTAAAACATGCCTCACACATAGGTGGATATTTTTAAACTATTGATATTTGAAGGTCTTTGGATCTCAGGGGTGATAGAATAAAGCCCAGAGGACACCCATCAGCGAAAAAGTTCAGGTGATAACCCAATAAACACCAGATATGTCCTCAGCCCGTATTTCATCCCCTGGCTGGCACCACCAGCCATGTTTCATAGTTCTGTTGACCTATTCGATAGGTCAATAAAGTCTTAATAAAGACTTAACTGAAGTACATACCTTACACATTTAATTTTTTAAGTATATTGAAAACGTAGCACTTTAAATGTCAGGATTTTTCAGCAAGTCACACGGTGTGAACTATTATTGCAAATAGAGCGTAGGAACACTTTTAAAGTTGCTGTTGACTATGCCAGGGAATATGAAGCCTTTCATTACCACTCTATTCTGTACGGGGTATAAACATCCCTCTGCACTTGTTGGCAGTTACTCGGGCTGCGCCGGTGGCATCAGCCCCTTCGCGAAGTCTTCAGCTCAGAGTTTGACAGCACTGCTTTATAAAGAGACACAAAGAGCTTTTAAAACAAGATCCTGTGGAATACGGGGAGGGGTAAAAAAAACCCACACATCACTGAGTGGGCACAACCCAAGCAGCAGATATATTGGCTTAAGAGAAATAATGCAGTTTTACTGGTACTTTCCCCGGGAACAGTTGGGTACCAAGTCGTGCGAGCTGCGGCTCGGCAGCGACGTGGGACGCGCGATCGAGGCGTTGGGCTGGCTCCTCTTTGAACATATGCCCTTTCAAGTGAAATTAATCACTCTCTTTATCACTCCTGCAGCATCTGGAGCCATAATCATTACCCAACTGCTGAGAAAGAAATGAAACCACTAATCGCACGGGGAGTAGGGCTTAGCGTTCAGAGCAAGAAAGTTTTTATTAAGTTCTCATTTGAAAAGTGATTTTTCATGGCTAGCTTTGCAGGACACGCCACACAAAAGCTGGATATACTCAGCAACTGTCTACAGCATATAGAACCAATATATTTAGAACCACTATAATGAGGTTTTAACATGCTTTTCCAAATTTAGCTCTGTAATCCTAAATCGCTGTTATACACAAGTATGACACGGAGATACATTTAACCGTAAACTTTAAAAGGTCACTAGAAGAAGGAACTGCAGAAGTCTACCAAGTGGTAGACACCAGGCAAGAGTAAGGACCAGATACTGCCTCTGGAGTCACACACCACACTCCGATAGATCTCAGCAGGAATTTTGTATGCAAAATGAAGTTCAGATATTCAAAACTACTACACAGAACGAAATGCCCAGTTAATATATCAACTAGCTGAGGGTGATTAAAATAAACCATAACACTATGTCAATAATCTACACTACCACGAAATATCCCCCATCCCTTCCTTCCAACTTCTCCATTTCCTGTTCCTGGCTTTTGCCATTCAAATTTTTTTTAAAGAAATAATGAAACAAGATTAAGGGGATTACAGCAGGACTATTCCCATACATACCGAGAAAAAAAAATCTAGGGAAATACCAGTATCAGTGGGCTGACTACCCAAAACTCGTGTCCCTAGAAAGAGTCTGTTCTATTATCTGTATACTGAGAACAACAATATGTAACTTAGGTATTTCTAATACAAGTTTGGATATTTTCACCCACAATTCTGCCGTACACAAGAGCTGAATGAGGAAGTGATTACCCCAATATATTGAAATCGTTCAATTAAGTGGCTAAGTGAAATTCTTATTCTAACTAACTTAAGATATAATTATGAAAAAACAAACCTGCAGGGTTCTGAACAAGGGCAGCAGAATAATTAAATCTAGTACTCCGCTGAAACAGGCTGAATATGTGATCATCCATTTTTAATGCTCCGCCTATACATAACAACAGAAATCTTTCCAACAGCTGCATTCAATTAAAAAAATATTAACCCCAAGGAAAAAGTACAAAAACATCCCCATCTGTTTTTCTTGCCACTCACTGTGCTTCTTTTGTGAGTGAAATATGTACAACAATACAATCCAACAAAGTTGAATGAAAAGTACCACAATTCCAATAATAAGCTATCTTTTTTTTTTTTTAAATGAACAATTTAAAAGAAACCACTTTTGCAGATTTTCCCCTGTGACCCGCAGCTCTGTTCCCATAGTAACTATTGAGGAAAGAAAAGGATAAGACGCCTAACTTATACTTTTCCCAATACCAACAAAAACCAGAAAAAAAGCACCTCATTCTCAAAAACTATTATTCTCAGGAAGGGAAGAGGGACATTAAAAGATTAGTGTGAATCTCCTGTGTAATCTAGTTTAAACCACCACCTACTGAACATTTGATGTTAGTTAGACAAAGATATTTGTTAAAGGGTGTAGTCTTTGTGTAAGAGAACTATTGAAATAGTTTTGCAAGCCCGACAATAACAAAATTACCAGGCACAGGCTGTAAAAAGCTCACATCTGAGCTCAGCAAGCACCGCCGTCCGTCTACAGCCCTGCTGCTGCACAGCACTCGTCTCCGCTGAGGAACTCGGACTCTGCATATTACCTCCAAGCACAGAAAGTGTTCATTTTAACATATATTTCAGTGTCATTTAACATATATTTCGGCGATACCTCCACATAGTGACTCTGATTGAAGAGCTGCAGTGGACAAGCACAAGGAAGCTTCAATCTACCTCTGGCTCCTACATCCTTTTCATGGACCACACCTGATCCCAAAGTCTTCTGAAATCAAAAGAAATACCTAAGCCTTGCAGTGACATTAAGGGTCTTTTAATCAGACTGAAGAAGAGGTAGCTGTTATTCCAGACAACACTGGTTGGCACTTCTCACCACCAATGAACTATTATTAAAAAATATCCTACTCTTTGAAGGATGTAGGGAAATGGATTAATATTTATTGTAGCCAGTAAGTCTCTAACAGTCTGAAATACATGTAAAGGTAAGAGCTACTGTAGCTGGTTTATTTGTATCTACCTGTAATTAACCTGCTCTGGCAGGGCAATTGGACTAGATGATCTCCAGAGGTCCCTTCCAACCCTGACCATTTTGTGATTTTGTGATTTCAGTTCCTCTTTTGCGTGCCTTTTTAATTTGACTCATATGTTATGCTCCCTGTATTGTTTGCTGCAGTGCATTTTTCTAGGAAAAAAAATACTGAAGCCAGTGATTCGTTCTCCAGGCTGTGCCACCAAGAATGTTTCACTGGTGTCTTCGAGTCCCTACAGGAAACCAAAGCTCATAAGAACATACCAAGTTTTAAAGACAAGGGAAAAGGGCACCAGTTTAAGCATTTCTGCATCTCTGAGCACGCTTTCCAAACCATAGATCCTCCAGGAACAATTCTGCTGTCTCTGACACTGGACAGCATTCTCTGGGCCACCAGGGCATGTTCATAGAATCATAGAATGGTTTAGGTTGGAAAGGACCTTGAAGATCATCGAGTTCCAACCCCCCTGCCATAGGCAGGGACACCTCCCACTAGACCAGGTTGCCCAAGGCCACGTCCAGCCTGGCCTGTTCTTCAACCACATCCCATACGCTGAGCTTTTAGCCCTGTGGATTAATGATAAATCCAGAAGCTACAGTGGACAGGACCCAGGTGGGTATGCAATGGGATGCTGTGGCACATTTATCCAACACAGCGGCAGACCTCAAGCACCCGGAGGACAGGCCAAGCTGGAAGATGAGCTTCCAGCATAGGAAAGGTTCTTCAGGAGAGAGATGGAGCTCTTCTCACGTTTGTCTAGTTCTCTGACAAACTCACCAGCATCTACTGCCTGAGGACACAAGGTCTCCACCAAATTTGAAACATCTCACGCACTTAAATATTATTTGTACCACCACTGCAAAGGGTTACAGAGTAAGGCAACAGGTGCACCTCCACAACTCCAAGACAAGTTGGATTCAACTGCTGAGGAAACAAGACCAGACAAGCACACCATAGCAGAACTGGAATGATAAGGGTGAGGTGAAGCAGCAGAACCATACATCAAAATATTTAGAGATGTGTGGAAGAGAAAGGTGAAAACGTGGATAGGAAAGGGTAAGGAATAATAAGGAGAGAAAACTAAATATTTAGCAACCTGAAACAATTGTACTCCTGTCTAAGAAAATATGATATTAGCTTTGAGGCCACCCATAAATTTTCTCGAACATCAGTGACTGATATCAGCCAGCACATTAAGTTTTGCTGCTAATGAAATTTTGCAAAACAATTTTCTTTACAAAGTTTCAAGGATTATTGTTCTTTTAAAAAGCTTTGCATAAATAAACATATAATTTATACTGTCCCATAAAATATTCTTTGTTGAGAATTATTTTAGACCAATTTAAAACTGATTTTAAAGTACTATTTTTTATATTTAAAATAATATTTAATGGCTACTTAATGAAACTACACCAACAGATTAGGAACAACTAAACTACTTCAAATTAAACTGTTTATTACAAAATACTCAAAAAGAGCACCACCTATATGATTCTGAGATATTTTAAGCCAGGCATTTCTAATTAAATTGTAGAAGATCAGTGGGTGAAATCCAATCTGAGATTTTATATAATTCTGAGGAGCAATGTTTAGTAAAGATTTAGTTTGACAAATAAGTTCAAAGAGGATATGTTTACTAACAGGGGTCCAGTACAGCCTGGTATCCTTAATTCACAAATACATTAGGAGCAACTACCAAGAGCTGCCTAAATTAAAGAACAGTCTGGCTCAAGTACAAAGGTATAAACTGATCATGAATAAAGTTAAAGGTGAAAATAAGAAGACGTCATTCTAGAACAACTTTTTAATCATCAAGTTTATGGCAACAATCTGACTAGTTTTAAAAAGGAACTTAATAGGGTTTTTTTAAATTATTTATTAATTGTTGCTGCTGTCAATATCACAAGGTTGCAATATATACCCCAAGAGAACCACTGCAGTCCTAAACTCTCAGTATAGTGAAGAACCTTAGAATCATTCAAAATCAAGGCTAAATTGCCAGTTTAGAGCTTAAGTATTTCAAATTCCATCCACCAAGACAGCATAAGAATAACCTACAATTAGAACATTTGCTACAAAATAAGAAGTTTGAGACAGTCCAAGAAATATCATCAAACCTCCAGATACCACACAAAGATCACTAAAAAGACATTTGCACTTCATTCATGAATTGTTGTGCTATTAAATTAAAAAAAAAAACACTTAATCTGGAATAGATTATCATTCTTCACCTCGTACAGCTTTTTGAAAAATATCACTTGTTGCAGACCTGTCTTTGAATCTTTTTGCAGTAGGTTTGAGGTCTACTGTCCTTTGAAGATCTGGACTCCTTTTAACATTTGGTGTACGTAGGTAAAAGTTTGTCTTTTAAGACGTAAGGTCAAAGGCACTTGCAAACCAGCACTTGGCCTTCCTGAAATTAAGATCTTGAGAAAGGGCATTTTATGGCGGTATTATCTGAGAACAGAGAACAAAAGATCTTTTTCATCTTAGCCATAACTGGCTCACCCACATTCACAAGTAGTTCAAAGGTTCCTCTACGTTAGAAGCTGTTCTCTGAAAAGTTCATTTCGTACCCTTTCCATTATGGATTGTTTCTGTAATGATCAAAACCCATTTGCTAACCCTATTTTAAGAATGACTTTCAAATATGGGTAATAACTGAACTAAAGTTTTCTGTGTTCACCTGGAGCAAGAGAACTTACAGCTCACCACACCTAGCTCTCAGAAGCCCACGAACACCAGAAGATTGATGGTTTCTTCCTCAGGTAAAAATCTCTCTACTGTGATCAGATGTATTACAAACCCATCTCCCAGCCTGATATCTCACTTTAAGTGCTCCTCCATCTGTAACAGGGAACATGTCCCTGCTGGGCTAAATCTCCATCCTGATTCATTTTTTTCGAGAGAATTACAGATGGAGAACTCACTGGGACACCACACCAGGGTTTCTAATAGTCCTTCTGCACCCTTCCGTAGCACACAGAATATTATTGCCATGTTAAATAGCATTTTACCAAAATTAGAGAACAATTTTCCTAAAAATCAGAACATTTTCATCCCCCCAAAAAAACATTTTTAAAATACTTCCCTTATTAAGAAAAAGCTACATCACTGCTTTAGGTCCAAGACCCACCTTTTATGGGGTATGTCTCTTATCCCCTTCATTTTCACTGGTGTTTTTGAGGAAACAGCACGTGCACGGTTACTGAGGTGTAGTTTATGGAGGAGCTGAAGACACCAGCAGTGATGGTGAGACTGCAACCTCCCCATGCAGCAACTGCAGGCATCTTTAGGAATGGTTATGTCTTTAGCACTTCGTAATTGTAGTTATCAGCCCCTCTCCTGTAAAGCACCCAAAATATTTCGCGTTGCACATATCTTAGCCTTAATTTAGATTTTACAACTGAATTTTAGAGTTTCAACAAAAAATAAACCAACTGGAATCGTGATGTGGATTCATGTGTGTATCAATATTCTATTTACAGTTTTAAAAGCTTGAATGGCCATCGTTAAAACATATTAGCAGAAATTCCAGGCACTTTTAGGACCATTCAAGAGTTGAAGAAAATCAACATGGTGAAATATGCAAATTGCTAATTGGCTATTGCATTAAACACTATTAATTTACAAGGATTTAGATCCAATTAAATTTTCTCAAGATTGTATCACTAAAACTGCTTTGTTATTTAGCAAGTGTTAGAAAATTATTCAGCTATTTGAGGTTGCTGAGTAATTTAATTGGTATAATTATTGCTTTCATGTTTAGGCTGGCGGTCACAAAATAAGTATCTGACAAGAAATGTCTTGAAACCAAAAGATACAGTGTACAGATATTCAGACATTAATACATCATCTCTAGAAACCAAAGGCTAAAAATAAATGGTTTTAAGACAGGCCACAAATAAGCAAAATGCAAGCGCTAGCCCTTCGAATAGCTGGGGGAAGAGCACATACAAACTACCCCACACTGCCAAGTTCGTAAATTTTAGAAATGTAGAGCCTGTTTTTTTTGTAGATGCAGTGATTTCAACACGATTGCTTTCACCTGTACCAAGACCACCAAGCCCAGCATGAAAATGTATGAGTCTTCATTAGATAAAGCCAAGGATTCAGCCGAAAAAAAGCCTGCCTTATAAACTTCAGTGCTGATACAATTGGGTTTTTTTTCCCATCCCTATTAAGGATGCATCTCTGGACTTCTATGTGCTAGGAAAATTTACTTTAGTACTTATAAATTCATTTTCTTAAAGTCACAGCTTTCAGGAGCATAATCTTATTTAATTACAAAGCACGACATTTCAATAAGAAGTTGAGTTTCTCTACAGCAGGTGAGTAACTTGCCATGCTTGAAACAGACAATTCAAGATTTAAAAACAAAACAGATCATCTCCTTTCCCATCAGGGATTACTCACTTCTCATTAGACTGTTTCATTAAAAAAAAAAAAGACAACAGCTGCAGGTTGTCTTTCTATCAGAATGGATCTGCTCAGTTCTGACATAAAAAACTACTTCATTTTAGGTTCACTGTGCTGTGCTTTTATTTAATTTTTATTATTTTTTTTTGTATTTGCCACAGAAGTCCTCAAACTATAGCATAAGTTGGGGCTTTTTTAATTATACAAACCCCAGATCTCATTAGGCTAAGATCTCCATGAGCTACATCCCAAAGTTATTGCATTAACATCCTGCCGCAGCTGGTTATGTTAACCCTTCTACCTCTCCAGATCCACCTGCTCCAGTCAAGTTACCATCCCTCTCTTTCCAAAACATTCCCCTGTCATCTTCTGAAGGAAAGATACACCTTTGCGATTAACCATACCTGAAATAAATCATTTCAAGCAAAGTATAAAAATGCATACAAAAGCAATCCAGATATGCCGTCCTGATGGCAGACTGCCATTTACACTCTTTTGTAACTGATTTCAAGGTCACTGCAACTTTACTTTGACATACGTGCTCCCAAATGCCTCAGAAACTAAAGCTGCAGCACATGCAGCAGAACTATCGAAAGGAAGCCATTAGTTTAGTACGTATGCCCCGACACTGCAAAATACACCTAGCCTCTTTTAACCAAGATTTTTCCAAAAGAAGTATCCATTCAGCCTATTGAGAGAAATCTCAGCCCATTGTGCTGTTTCTTAGGATGATTGTAAAAGACTGAGATTCAGGATTTAGAAATGCTGCTGCTGCACTACTACTGCAGAGAACGTAGAGGCTTCGCAAATAATACTTTTTTTCTTCACAAAACAAAGTGATTTGGGTGAACATATATTCATTTCAACCTAGAACTAAACATTTGGGGTTTAGATAAAACTTTTATCTAATTTTCCATAAAATACTCCAATGAAAAAAAATGAAAATTTTGTTTACGAATAAAAAAAAATTTAACTGGAGAGAAAAAAAAAAACAACCAACTTTGTTTTTGCCAAACAGGACAATGAATTTGGCTCAAGCTCACAAATTATTTTAATTTGGAAAACATTTCACTCAAAGTTGTTTTCTACCTCTCATCACTACGTAAGCAGAGAAAGTGCATCAAAATACTGTAAGGATTTAACATTTTAAAAATTACTCTTGAGAGCTCAGATTTTTCTAATTCACTGTGGGAGCCACAAGAACCGACAATTTTCTTCTGCATCGGGAAGGCAGACCTTTACCACGAGCTCACCACAGGGCTTTCAGAGCACGGTAGCCCATGTCCACACAAACCTGTGCACCACCTTTTCTTAGTTCTAAATGCATCTGCCTCAGATGCCTTTGAAGCATCGATATCTCTTTATTGTCAGCTGGAATCATCAACTCAAATTAAATTTTTATGACTTCCAATGCACACCTCTAAAGACTGACGACGGTACAATACACTTCAGAACTGATGAGAAGACAGACAGCATTGAAGGGTCTAATTTGGTTTGAGAAAACAACTCTACCTTTCAAAGCTTGTTCAAAAATCATGTAAATAACAGTGAATTGGAGAAACACAATTTATGTTGTTGTTTATTTCCTCTTCATTTTTCACGCAAGCCGTTGTAAAAAAAACCTTTAGAAATATAGGATCAGATTTTTCTTAACCAGAACTTCACCAGCACTCAGCCTCCCATCCCAGCGGCCAGGGTGAGAAGCTTGAGCTGATCCTACCAGAAGGATAGGAGCCCTCCCAGAATAATTGTTTCCTCATTCAACTAATTCAGTCTCTTACCTTCTACGGAACTACAATTAAAAAAAACAAATAACCAAACCAGCAAAGAACCTCTCCAAAAAAAGGGAGGGTAATTATTTTTCCATCAAATTTAATGACTCTGTTGCTCAGTCATAAAAGGCCAAACCTCAAAGGGATCCTGTGCAGTGAAACCCCTGGTTCAGTTGTGTATTTTTGATGAAGTACTTTGAGTAAATATTTCCCAGATTTGCCAATCTTTCCAAGTCATTGAACATTCTTTGTTGTGTGTTGTGCTACAAAATAAGCCTCTAACGCGTCACGCTCAGTTTTAGGCATCTGTATCATACCGTTTCTCAGTTACCTCCTCCCTCTCAGTAAGAATCGCAGTGTTATCAATGCATCTCCACAAATTTCCCAAACGTTGTGCGTGCCCAATTCTGAACATTCAAACATTGCCTGTATCCAATCTGAGGGACGGACAGAAATAATTCACTAAATGTACCAATGAAATGTTGACTATGACTATATCACCCAAAAGCATGGACTTCTGATTCAGTTCATCCTGAAAGACGCTGGTGTGCCCTTTTCAATTCAAAAATGAAAAGAAAATGATTAAATATTTCAAATGAAGCAACATTAGGATGATGATATCGGGATCCAGTAAAATTTTTACTCTTGGATTAAAAGCATTGAGGAGTCCAGAATTACACTCTAGAGTCACTCTGGTTCATAACTGCAACAGATATGAAGATTAGTAATTTGAAATAGAGAATAAACCCCCCTATTTTTCATTTACAAAAGAATTTAGAATAGAAGACATTATCAGGCTTTTTTAATTTATTATTGAGCTAAAGCAGAACGGAGAAAGGGCAATAACTCCGTCTTTGAATGCAGGAATTACCTAGTAGATAAACCAACATATTTTTTTCCTACCTGTTTTCCAGACAAACTGATGACCTCTCCTGGCTTCCAGATCAGCTGTTTGTAACATTAAGAAAACAAACAAAAGGAAGGACTTCCCCAGGCTTTGCCATGCCCAATGAGGAGAAACCCAGTTCTGTTGCAGAAGCATAATTCAGATAATTCAGTCTCTTGTCTTCTTTGGTCCTAGAATTAACAAAAAAAAGAAAAAGCTCGCTAAAAGCCTTAAAACACCAAGGCAGCAGGCTCAGCCTACGGGTAACCTGGTGGCCACCGTGCATTCCATAGTCCCTGTGTGCCGTATTCGGGGAGGACAAGTCTGTTAGAGAGGCTTCACTTGGAGAGAAGGCAGGGGAGGGAGGAGAAGGAGAGGTCCAGCTCCCAGAGGACCTTCAGTCCCATCCTACAAAGCCAGCCGTCGCAAATGCTTTTAGCAGGTTCTTAAGATGAAATCTGCCAGGGCAAAGAAACGGCACGGCATCTGATAACCCTGTGATGTGTCCCTTCTTTTCTCTATTTAATTTATCTTCAGCATGAAATTTATCGTGGTACAAGCCAACTAAACCAAAGCTGAGAATGGATTCCAGGTGCAAAATTTGGTTCTGAGTACAGACCCCAAGACCCCTACCTTTAAGACCCCTGACAACTGAAATACCAGATCCAGAACTGGTTTAGCTCCGTGCCATGTGTGAACATGGGACACACACAAGCAACACGGTAAACGCAGCAGGAAAAGCAGTGGGTGCTTATCAGTACATGATGAACCAGCCTGAAAGGGAAAACTAGACGTTATTCAGGCATTTCTCTGGAATTTGGGACTCGCATTCAAGTCCCTGATCTTTGAGCTCCAGATCAGCAACCAGGTACTCCTGAGCTCTCCCTCACTAAGGGATTTTAACTAAGTTAAGTTCTCCAGCACTTCAGACGAATACCAGGGTCAGGTTGTGATTGAGAGAGGAATGGATAAAGTCCTGTTGCTGGAACATTTTTACACTGTACAACTCATTAAAATAATCACTGTGTGGCAGTGGAAGCAAGGAGGAATGTCGCTCTGGGTCTCCCCTACAACACAGGAGCCCACAGGAACTTCTAAATGCCTTCTTCAGTGATCATCCACACTGTTTACACACCATGGAAAAACTCCAAAACAAGAGGGATTAAGAAAGGCATACAATAAAATAAAATCTTAGAAGTTCTGATTCCACCTGGTAATTCAAATCTCTGTTTCTCTCATTCCAAAAGATGACCAACCAGCCACTTATTTAGGCAGATTTTACACGAGTTTCAAGATATTTTGGATTCGTCCACATTCAAGTGGGAACAGTTTTGAAGTCTCGAAAAATGTTCATGGTATGTGCCAAATCAAACAAGAGCTAGTTTCTGATGTAAATTTACATAGTAACCTTTTCTTATGTAATAGCTTTTGCATTTATACCATGTTTAAATTCTCAACGTATTTCTACTTATTAGTGATTAATCCTACTTTTATAGGTAAAAAACGTCACATCCGTATTAGCGTAAGATGAGAGATAACACCTGTCTTCAAGATTTGCCTTCATTGGCATAATCTTGGTGATTTTCATTAAAATTATCAGTTACTGGAAGTTTAGTCCAGAAAATTCCATTATATTCCTAACCTTATGAAAAGCAACATTGTCATAATACATAATACACAGCATTGTTCTTGATAAGAAAGTGAAGATAAATCTGAAAATAGTACATATTGAATATACAGTAAAACTTTTAATTTCAAGCTGTATTTAAATTACTTTGAAACAGTTTCTATCATGATAAATTCATGCAATTATATTTAATCAGATATTGACTAACTATGGTGGAAGGTGCAATGTAATATCTGTTATCTGATTTAGTTCATTCTTGCGTTTTGGATGAACTGCATTTCAGGTGAGACCTGAAAGACCATCAAGCTGACTGAAGACAGTAATGCGGGCAAGGGACCAGATTTACTGCTTTGCTCATGCCTTCTGGGTTCATTTAGTTCACAATTCACATTAAATTCAGAATGCAACCCGCTGAGTCCCAACACCTGGACAATGTAACGCAGACCACATGTGGCCTTATATGAAGCACAAGCAAAGCTCAGAAATCTTGAGCATCCTTCAGAAATGAGATGGAGAGGACCTCATGCCTCCCCAATGCAAAGACAGCAGAGAGGTCCTCGGGGGTAAAAGGGGGGCCCTCAGGCATCCTGCAATTAACTTTTTTTGCCCATCTAGATGGCCGCTCACCTCACACAGAAGAGCTGAGGAGGAGCGACTCGCCCAGTGTCTTCAGCATTGCAGTCACCATCTGTGACGGTCAGAAAACGGAGTCACCGACTTTCTGTCAAGGGAAATAAAAGGAATTAGTGACATTGGCTCCAACAGCGATCACACCCAAAAATGCAAAACAAGGAAAGAAATTATTCAGATGCTCAGACTGAAGTGCTGGAGGGGAGCCAGCGTGCCCAGCCCCGCGCAGACAACACTCATCTGAATTGCAGGGCAGCTCTCCAGGTCCCACAGAACGCTGTAAGAACAACACATCTTAAGCAGGTGGGGGCACGAAATGGGCAAATCCGAGGAAACCTCAGGTAACAGCTGATAAAGATGCCGAGATTTTTAATGAAGCACCAGTAGTGCTCATCAGCTGCTTTCTCAACACACTGCCTTCATCACAGCATTCAAAGGGTCAGTAAACAGCAATAAATCCCCGGGAGTAGCAGCCTCCTGCCCAAAACAAGGGGTTTCACATATGTTCATTCTTTGGGCAGGACTACAAAGATAACTGGCTGCTGCTCCCCATGGAGCAAGAACAGAGATTACATTAAGTCAGAAAAAATAGAAATAAATTAGTCACCATGAGACCGATTCTAATCTCACCCACCCCAGCAGAGTTCAGAGTCCACTGATTTACACCACAGCAAAGCACAATAAAAATTTGTCTGTATATCTAGGTTTGTATAACACAATTTGGAACAGTAGCTGTTCTGTCCTGATATGATAAAAAATTATTGCACAGGCAACATATGCTATCTACAGAAACATGAATAAATTACATTATGAAGGCCACCAACACTTCACATCAAATTTAGTTACAGTATATCTCAGCTCCCAAATGTGTCAGCGTGGCTAGCTGTAAACTGGCAAACAGAAAAGAAAAAAAATGGAGAAAAAACCATGAAATTTACATTTTAAAAATTTATTTCACCAAGACTAGTCATGATTAAATTCATGCAATGGTTTAAATATGTTCAAGATATGTGTTTTACTCCGAAAAATATCATGCTTTTCCAAAACTGATTCTCCGGATATATTCAAAACCCTTTATAATACAGGCCTAGCCAATTAATAGTCTGCCCTAATAAATTCTCATGAAGTTAAATAATGAGGTGTTGTTCTCCTATATTTGAAGGATTTGACACAAGCATCCTTTCAGCTTTGTTTGGTTTGTACGGGATCTTGTTCAGAAAAACAAGGCTATCATGCATTAGCTGTAATGGCTGGAAATACACAGGCAGTCTTGAAAAAGCCACGTGCAAGTTTTATAATGATCCTAACAATGCGTTTACGTTATCTCATCCATTGCTAATTCTCTTAATGACAGGATTGAATAAAACTAGTTTTAAATAGCAGAATTCCATTTAGAAACCTACATTTCTACTGAAAACAAGGCATTCGAGTGTAGTGTCAAAATGGTATAAATAAATAAATACGTATACAGCTGACAAATAAATATCTGATTTCTGAAGTGTTCAAAATTTAATTTCATTTTCAACGTCAATGAAACATCCAGCAGCCAAATCCCAGTCTAATCCTTGCTTAGCTAGGGAGGGGGGAAAGCCTCTGGGAAGCTCTTCCCATTTTCCAGCCACTGCTCAGACAACCCCAAGCTACAGATGTGCAAGCAGAGGCAGATGTTTCCAAGCGACAGGCACTGGGCTAGTCCAAGACACAGTAGAGTCCTCAAAAGCATCCAACACTGAAAGACAAAAGATTGATGGTCCAGTTTTGACTCCCCGCTCTACACGAACTGCAGTGGCAGAGAAGGGACCAGTTGCACTCTCTGCAAGTTTCCACAGGACCAGAGGTTTCTTTAGTCATTCCGCACCATTTCTGTGGCTTAGGAAAGTTCAATCTGGTTCTGCTCCAACATGGATTTATACAGTATTTATTACTGAACTCCAGACAAAAGATCAACTTAAACTGATCTAAACCTGAGACATGATTTCAGCCTTGTCATACATCAATTAAACTCCCCCCGAGTTCACCGAGAGTTGTGACCTTCCCCGTCATGGGTAAATCTGACCTACTTTTTTTTGTATGAGAAGCAAATGCTGACAAGGACACCTGGGTAGCACTCTCCATTTAAAATACATGATGCAATTAGAATAATCCCAAACACTTTAAATAGCAACCCAAAAAAAAAAAAAAAGCAACTGCAGATCATACGCGTGGCTATAAAGCGTTTGGCAGGTGTCTAGCACAAAGATAAGCATCATTAATCATGAATAAATTTTCTTAACACAAACGTAAGCAGTAATTATGCAACTGTTTGCCTACTACGCACAGCACAAACCCATTGCTTGTGATATTCCAAGATAATCCGGATGCTTACAGCATACTATTTATCCTCAGATACCAGTAAAATCTGCCTCGCCTTCTCAGAAAGCTGTTATCCAAAAAGCTAACTCTATTCTGCCCTAAAGCAGCAGAATGCATGGCCTGGAACAGCAAAGGCTGATCACCCACAGGTATGCACTGCAAACCCTCCCTGGGGGAGGTATTCCCAAAAAAACCACCAATGCTAGTGCTACAGCTGTGGAGCACAACGAAAGTGTTTGCACAGTCACATACAACGAACTAGGAACAGACCTTCAGATGTAAGCGCGTACGTGCCCATGACACGGGTGTATATGCATACTGCCCGATTTTTTATTTAATGAACATAAATTGCCTTTACTTCTCATGGAAAACAAACACCATATATTCTTCCACTTACACATATGGAGGAAGACAGTATTCTGGTTACAGTAGGGGCACCCTAAATTCATTCCGCCTCCAGCTGTGTCAGAAACCTCCGATGCAAAAAGTCACGTAAGGTCCCACTCTGACACTAATATTTGATTTTGCAAGCGCTCCCCTTGATTTCAGCAGAGTGACTTTGTGTGTAAGAGAATGGCGGCTCGATCCTCTACACCTCTACCTCATCTGCAAGCCTCAGCGAAGAATATTTACTCTTCTTCCAGGAACATTTTAAAAAATCCTGGATAACAAACATACACCATGAATGAGCTAAATTTATACATCAGGTTGACAATTGCCTAACAGTATTTTTGTCCTAGGTGGTCACCCATCAGGAATCAAAACATGAAGCTCCACAATTCTTTGGTAATTTGCTACAATAACTGTAAGGGTAAATAACGCCTGAAAGAACATCTGGTGTTAACACATCTGCAGACGGAAGATAACTCCAGCAAACAACGAGCAGACGGTCTAAATGAGCCTGCTTTGGGCTGGGAGTACGCCTGCACCATCTCCAGGTCGACGAAGCTGAACATAAATGCACACTGGTCCCTCTTCATATATAAACCTTACCAGCCTTCCTCAACTCTCAGTTGCTGGAAAGCTTTGTAGGTGGTCACCATCTTCACCAGTTATATTTGAAAGTTCAGGTGATCTCTACAGTCTAATTGTAAGAATCTATTAATTACATAATCTTTTTTCTTCTATTCAATCATATTCACTTCTTGTCCCAAAGCTATGGAAGCTCCTGGGGATTAAAAACAAGAATATGAAATTACTGTACTGCCAATGAATTGCTTCTTAACTTACATTGATTTGTTTGGGGTAAAAACCATGAATGCTAACTTTTCCTGCTTCAGTTTTCGTACATCCTAAAAACGTAATAAAAGCAGGTTTGAATTTAGAAGTTTAATTATAAACTTAGCTAAGTGGATTATAATGAAAGATGTTGCAGCAAGGGAGCTCAAACTGATGCATTATGACTACATTAAAGAAAACACCAGAGAATAGACTTTCCATCAGTAGAACGACTTTAATTAAAACAGTGATAGAGCAGAACTGTTCTGTGAAACGATGCTGCCGTTACATCTCCTTCACTCTAAGTACTTCCAATGGACTCTATGGGAACGCACTTGACTTTCAATAATAAAAAGTATATGTGATTTCAGACTTTTCTGAGGAACCCAGTTCAGAAGATCACTTAAGTGTAGTTGAAGCAAAAAACTTCCTCCATTTGTACACAAACAGGTATGTCTTACACTGTCACAAAAGCAGGGAGATTTCAAAGTCAAGGATTCGAGAGTTTGTGGCAGGCACCATCCCGACGCTCCTCAGCTGCACGGTCACACAAGGCACCTACAGCCACCCACAGCCCCCATGTCTGTTGAGAGAAGGATGAACGATGCTCAACAACCAAGGAGCATCCCGACGTTTCCTTCTAGAAAAATCATTCAGTGTGACCCATTATGCAAGTGCCCAAGGGTGATCCAAGCCTTGGACTTCTCAATGGTATTTAGCAGCCATGGACCTTTTGGTGCTCTTGTTGTTGTATCTTAGCACTCAAAGTAGGCTAATTTACCTTCACAAATGTTCCTCAAGCTATTATCATACTCCTCACAGCAGGAACAAGCACAGAGCAATTAAGATCAAAATGCTCAAGACTGTCAATAGGTTTCTCTTGTGAACTCAGGCATTGATTTTTTTTCTGAGCAGCAGAACGTAGAAAGTGTCCAATAACTTTTAAGTAACCTTTTCACGCTGCTTGTGCACTTTCATATATTTAATTAAATACAAGAAAGGCTGTAGCAACTGAAACCAAACATCCGCAAAGTCCCAGATCACACCTCCTCTAGGAGAACGACTGCCCAGGGTGCAGTCTAAGAACAGAGCACGCAGAAACAGTACTTCTCGCTATACCTTCCCTGCCTCCAACTAGTTGTGGCTTCCACACCTCCCGGGTCAGAAGGTCTTTGTATCTGACAGCCCTCTTGTAAACTTACAGAGTCACACCCCGACCCTCCATAAGTTTGGGGATTTTTTTTATCTAGGTTATGTATATAACCTATATACACCTATACCTGGATAACTTCTCATGGCAGGCTTGTCAGCCAGCACAGCAGAACGCAGCCCAGAATAAGCTCAGTGATGTTTTCACGCTATAGCACACCCTTTCCGTAACAGTAAAACTTTATAGCTTTGAGGGGAAAAAAGTTTCTTTTTGTTTATATTTCAATGGTTAGAGAAAAGTTTGAGTCCATTATCAATATACAATTCTGCTTTAGCTTTTATCATTGGCACTGGATGAACTAAAGGCCTTTTCAAACTCAGCTATATCTAAAAATTATGGTCACAGTTGCACACATCTTGGATTACTGTTAAATTGCAATTAAGCAGACAAAGGGAAAGGGAGCTGGCACTGCTTCCAACGCCATTTCAGTAAATGCTATTGCAAGTTGGTGTTCAAAGAGGATTACTCTCACTTTACTGGCAAAACATTGCATATAATGCACTTTCAGCAGTATAATACTATTGGAAAACTAGTATTTGAAATTATTTTCCTTTAAGAGGCAAACCTGGAAATCAGACTCAGTAGAGAGCAAACTCCCTACTTTAGCAGCATGACCACTCTCACTGAAAACAACAGAAAGCTTCAAAGTCACCAATTACAAGGCAGCAGAGTTTCAAAAAAAAGAAAAAACCACCTCATAACCTCTGCTGCAGGAACAACGGCCGATTTTCCTAGCATTCCCATTAAAGTGCTTTCGGTTCACAGAAATTAAATTGCTTTACCGCAGCGATTTTCTTCTGCATTCTGATATTACTTTATATTATTTGACATTAATACAGCATCGCGGGCTGTAGGTCAGGGCGTTTTTTTTTCTCCTCGCTGGAACATGGCCACCACGCAGAGTTTATCAATCTTAAACACAAGGTCAAAATAATACAATCAAGTACCACCAAGCATATGAGCTCAGCAAAGACTTGGGCTCTGCTTAGCAGGGGAAGGACCATCTGCTTCCTTGTCACAGGACCGGCGTACCTGAAGCTTATCTCCAATTTAAATTGTTATATTCTACACTTCCACGGAACAACCAGAGCAACCGAGTGCACGCACACACCCGAGCATCTGACCAAACAAATTAACTCCAGATCGGCAGGAAAATATTACAATTCTAACTTGTTATTCACTTCTGGGGAGAGCATCTGAGGTTCAGTTTTGAGCCTCTAAATATTGGTTGACTATGGCTAAAATAACCCCACTCCTGTACACACAAATATGCAGAGGCCAGTTTCAATACTTCTTGAATGTATAAAGTTTTTTCTCTTGTAACACTTACACCAAGAATAATTTCTTTTCCGCAATATCCGTACCTCTATTTGTATGTAGTCGTTACTATTTTGCCATTTGCACTACCTAGCTCGAGTCTACACCCAAATGAGCTAATATGTAGAGACATCCACATATCCAAAAAACAATTCCATTTCAAAAAAACTCATTTCCTGAGTGCTGAAATAAACATTTATTCCAATGCATCCTCTGTCATCAGCTGCTTATTTCAGTGCCCCAAAGTACAAACTCGTAGGAGAGGAGAATATATGGAGCTCAATGCAATGCAAACACAATACCTCTCCAGAAACGCGCAGGCTCTACAGGGGAGCACAGTTAATCAAACACTGACACTGTACTTATTCATTTCCTATCAAACATCACCAGTGAAGTCTTGTGATCAAGTCTCCTACAACCAAGGCTTCACCATTTCTGCAGAATAAAACCCTGTATATGTCAGTTCCCAGGTAAGAATATGCACTTCAAATAATTATAGCTAGAGTTGTCAAAATAAGTTAATCAAATATATTTGGTGATGCCCTGCTATTGATTCATTTATTTTCTTTCCACCCACTTTGCAATGGATGCCCCAGTCTGATGAAAATTTGCCCAAGCAGACAGTGTAATAAAAAGGTTAAGAAAAAATTATATTATTTAAAAAAAAAATAAAATAAAAAAGAGACACAGTGAAGGCTGAACACACATGGAAAAAAAGAGTGGCACTGGGATAAAGAACTTCTAAAAACTGCTTCTGAACACATGCACAGATGCTAACGTGCACACGCTGCGCTCTGAATCCAGCTTTTGCTAATTGCCATACAGACTTACTTCAACACACCAAGAGTAACAACAGCGTAATAATACCCAGCTTGTAATGAAAAGCAGCATTTGGGTTTTAGGGGGAATTTATTTTCAGATATGCACAAGCTACTGCTTATACCAAACTTCCCCACGCCACCGTGTGAGGGTCTTCAGGGAAAGGCTTCGCGGACTCATCTCCCCCTGCAGCGGCAGTGCCCGGGAAGAACACACCTCCACAGAAGATGCACACAGCAGCCGAGAGGTCACATCATCCCGTCTCATCGCTCCCTCCGGAGCGGGAGAACCACCAGGCACGCGCTCCGGCTCAGAGCCTGGCATTAGGATGCACGCCTGAAACTCAGGCGTTCCCAGGCACTTTGCGAGAGCCGCCGAACCAGGTGCAGGAATATGGTTTTCGTATCAAAAAAACCATTAATAACATCTGCAGGTTTATTTAAAAGTGGACTTGCTTTCACCCCAAGATTAACTATGCATGAGGACCACAAAAATCCCAAATTACCATAAGGGCAGTTAGAAAGAATAATACTACCCTTTAAAGCAGTTGGAGCAACCAGTTGAGTAAAGCTATATATCTATTTAAAAATTTTGTCAGTTACCTTTTTCATTCCCATTTCTTTTCCCCTGTAGCTGGTTACAGTCACTCAGTGTATTTTATCACATTGGAAAGTCTAATCTCTTTAGGGCGAGAAATATATTTGCCCTGAACACAATGTAATATGATTCACACAGGGGTCCCTGACACTATTGCAGTATTGATACGAAAAAATAATCATAATGATATCAACCGATAAAAGCCCTCAGTATAATATTATTTAAGCAAGGTCAATTGCCCGTGCAGGTTGTTCTTACCAGAGTTCACGTTACATCACTGGTCCCATCATCCTGACCTTCCCTGCTGTCATCCCCATTACAGTTCAATTAACAGAGGAGTCCTGCAGTGGCTTGATGAGCATCTGCTGCCTCTACCTGGCAGTAATTCAATAAGGATACGCCATAGGAAGAGATAATGAGAAGTCAGCCCAGTTGTTCTGTCTCCCCCCAGGAGAGCAGATGAGTTTGGTTTATGGGAAAGACCATGACCTATGAAAATTATCAGTTAATTTCATATTCCAGAGCTCCAACGCGCTACTGGTAACTTAAAGTGTTCTCTGGTTTCTCAGGCGGTGCAGCCCATGAGGGTCCAGAGTCGTTTTTCCTGGTGGGTCCCTGATTAACACACTGAAATGATACATCTTCCGGAAAGCGTTTTCTCTTTGGCAGTTCTACCAAAGGAACGGTTTCTACTCAGGCATTCAGCAGTGGTAGGTCTGAATTAAAAGAATTAAACACCTGAGCAGAGAAAATGGGCCAAAACTACTACCAAATTCAGACAGAATGAAATTCACACCTGTGTCAAACCTGGGTGAAACACTTTCACAAAACCAAAATCTCCTAGGTTCTCCTACGCTGCAGGTAGTATCAGCCTGGATGTCCTCTCCCTGCCCCACAGAACAGTTATCAATGTTACCAAAATTGTCAATGTAAAGGGAAGTGACCACCTCCTCCTCACTGGAGCCCAAATTCTGGTTCTCCCTCCATTTCCTTCTGCACCTTTCCTGTAGAGTCCCCCCCTTAACTCTCCCCTATCCTCTCTAACTCTCGTTGCTTTAGGAACACCTATTCCATCACTAAAAACCCAGAGCCACCTACAGTCCCTTCATCTCCTACTCCACCACTGGTTGTCACAGTGACTGTTTGAGGGATGCGGCTCTGTATTGTCTCCTGTAGAGCTCTCGCTCTCTCTCTCACTACCATGGATCAAACAGCGCTGGAAATGTTGAACTCCTCTGCCTCTGCTTTGGAGATTTCCAATTTCTTCCACTATTTCCCACATTTCTCCTGTTCTGGGTACTGAAGATAACTACATTCTTCTTTCTCACAGCTTCCATTGATGTTCAAACTTCGACCGACTCCTCTGTCGCCCTGTTTCCTTCAGCTCACTCCTCCTAAACCCCACGTCTATTCTCACCAACGACAGCTGCTAGGATAGGACGTATTTTGCCTTGCGATTGTAGCGTCCTCATCAGTTTTGCAGCCCTATTTCAACAATCCTATTCAGGAAAACAGGCATTTTCAACTTTATTTCAAAGACAATTTCCTATCTGATGTTGTCTTAATATCATTAAGGCGCAGATTTACTCAAGAAGAGGATGAGCACGGGAGGGGAAAAAAGAAGATACATTTCCTCTCTAAGCTCTGCTTCTGTAATGAGGTCAGTGGGCCACAGTGAAGTTACATGGCTGCACAGTCCCCCGCCTCCACATTCACACCTTTGTTTCTCTCAAGATCAGCTTCATTTGAGACGTCCTTTCCCATCACACAATTATTTGCACTGCACTGAGAACTGCTTACCTGCGCTCTTTTCTACGAGTACAGTCATCAGGTCTGTTCATTCCCCATTCACAGGATAACCCAGGCTGGCAGGTCCCTACCTCAGCAGGTCTCTAGTCCAACCTTCTGCTCAAAGTAGGATGAGGCAGCTATGAAGCACACAAGATACACTACATTGTCCTCAACTTTTTTATTTTGCTTCTACTTCCCACCAGAAAGCTTAGTCTGCCAAGCTCGCGCCAACTGACATCAGCTCTCAGGTTGAGGTTCGTCTCTTGCAAGTCCTACAACCAGGCAGCTTTCCCCCCCTTTCAATAGAATTCTCTGCTCTTTCTTCACTTCTGCCATCTCTTTCTGCTCTTCAGTTTCATTACCTGCTGCACACCTACTCCTGGATACACCTCTTCCTCAACACTCAAACCCTTTCCATCCTCTGCCTCTCATTCTTTCCCATACTAAATTAGTTGATTTCCCCCAAAAGATAACAGATACCGTTTTATGAAACTCACCACCCTTTCTCAGCTCGGTTGCTCATCCGTTTTGTCACCCTAAAATATTTTGTTCCTCTCCTAACTAGCCCTTTGTTCACTTGCATCTCCTCTCTTCTATTTTCTGATTCCCTGGGGTCATTTTCATGCCTCCCACATTTTCTCCTCTATTGTTTTCTGCTTCCTTTCTTTTTTTTTTTTCCCTGGAAAAGCTTAGAGAGGACAGACACAGATACACTACATTATATCCAAAATAGGACACTATAACAATTTTAGAGTTGCCAATAATCAGCATTTACTAAATGCTAGAATTAAAGCTGCCTTGCAGGAATGTAGTAAGATAGTCAGTTTCATCATTACATCTATTTTTACCATATTACTAAAGTCTATATTAAAAAGCAATTTAAATCTATCTTTGACTTCTTTGCCTTTTATCTATTCATCACACTTTCAACCCTCTCAAAGCCTTACTCATACTCCTTTCTGAAACAAGCAGAAAGGATGTTAATATCCAACAACTGCAAATTACAGAAAATGTTATTTACTTCACTCTTAATGTGTACCATTAAAAAGAAAAAAAAATTATTTAACTATATTAGGTTAAATAAATTTGATAAACACACTATGGAGTAGTTTTCATTTGGTTAAAGAATAGACAGAGTCTATACGAGTGCTACCAAATCAGTCAGTGATGTTCACTAGCTAAATTTCGTTTTAAAGCTGCATCTCATTATGAATAGCAGAGTAAAGCATATATATTTAGTCATACAGGGCACAACTGTGAGCTGCAAGCAAGGAATACAAAACACTCTTTCAGGGGAAGGACTGAGAACAACTCACGGGGTACCGAGATGGGGCTAACAGGAGGATTTCAAAAAACACGACAGCCAACAGGAGGCTGCCCAAAGTTTTCAATTCCAATTGACAATACTGGACTTGCATTTGGTCCACTGGAGTTCGTGGTGGTTAGAGTACACCAAAACTTTTTCAAAAAGACACACAAAACCCCACATTTTTCATTCTAGTCAAGACAAACTTGTCAGACTTTTGCAGGTTAATATATTTTACAGCCTATTTTTTTTCCCCAAATACTTCACTTTTCCAAATTAGGTGACTTAATGAATGAGTCGACTAATGCTAGAGCCTTTTGTACAAGGAGACACACAGATGGATGTTTACCAGACTTTAGCCTACGTTTTCCATGTGTTTCAGAAAGCAAATAAAAATTGAGTCAACCTTCAGGAGAAATCGGTGCCGGCAGAAACTCTCTTTGTGGATTTACACTTAGAGAGATTACCACCCTCTGCAGTAAAATGGCTGCACTTTAAACTAAATAAAATCTCCCTTGTTGATAGCTTTCCAAGTCTGATACATTCTTGCTTGCTGAAAGTATTTGGGACTGCTACTATAAACACTTTGGGTATTAAAACCTGCATCCATTCTCAGGCTTGTATTCCGCGTTATTTGAATTATTTTACCCTCCTCTAGCATTTTCTTCCTTCAGAAAGATGGGAATCTGAACTAAATACAGGACTTGATATTAGCAGTAATCCAATATATCTATTACACAAACAATCTAAAATAAAATTATAATTTAAATGGCAGAAGTAAATATATTGCAAGCCCTGGGCATTTCTTTAAGAATTGGTTTACCAGACAATACTTGGCAGAGGCGGCACAAGAGCTGGGTCGTAATTTTGCCTATATTATTTTTTTCCTTATGTGTTAAAACTAGCAGGGAACTGGGTTACTACTAGAGTTAGAACTCCATTTACTATGTAATTTTTCTTCAGTACATGAGTCTTTTTTTAAAGGACTGCAATTGCTTTGAGTTATACAAAAAGATTGATCTGTAGAAAGTGGAAAATGTTTCCTGTCCTACTTTCGAGATTGGGATTTTGTCATGCCAGCAATTGTTTCGTGGGATCATTCCACGTCTAAGACAAAGGAAAAAAAAAAAAACAACAGAGAAATGCTTGTCCTGTGGAAAGAATTTCCCTTGACTTACAGGAAAATGCACATTTGCAAATATAAATATGCTTAAAATCACAGGCTCTACTCTTCCCCATTTGTCACTTTTCCTGCTAGACAAAATTAACAGTGATTTGGACTCAGTGTTAATGAATGCCGAAAGCAACTTGGCATTCTCTTACCAAGGACCTCCGTAAACTGCAGCTCAGCAAAATAAGGATCTTCTTATTGTGTGTAAGAGCTCAATTAAATCATCATTTTAATGTAATCCTATTTAGTAGCTCTCACGTTTTCTGTTCTGATGCTAGAGATGTTAATGTCTGAAAAAAACAAGGAAGCAAAAATACAGAGGTAGAAGGGAAAGACAGGAAAATGCAGCTTCTGTTTCATTGAATATCATTTGATACAGGGGGAAAAAAAAGAAAAGACAAAACCAAAGAACCCAAAACCCAGAAGCGTGGAAACAGCTTACAGCAGAACATAAACCCCAGTTTTTCTGGACCCCAATCCATTCTGACAAACACGATATGATTCATGAATTGAGCAAGACTACTCTAACCAAAGACTTTCAAGCAATTTTCAAAAGTTTGCCTGCTTCCAACTGCAATGCTTACTTAGGGGTAAACACCTTGCTAGAGAAATCGACGATTATCATGACAAACATTCCAAAAAAAAAAAAAAAACCACAAAAAAGGGCAAAAGCAACACCCCCCAAATGCACAGAGCTCTTTATACATGAGCGACTAATCTCCCAAAGTACTATGTAAATTGGCTAAGCTTAAAAGTTGCATTTAAAATTATCCTCAATATCCATTACAAAAAGAAAAGCGCCTACCCACTGATAAAACTACCCACTGATAAATTAGCAATTGTAATAAGGGACTGTGGAAGCTAAAGGTAAATTGATTATGTTGTACCTAATTTTCTCTTTATTTTAATCCAAAACTCTCCAAATTGCAAGAAATAAAAGTACAGGCAAGAGGGTGAGCAAAAAGCTTGACTGCCATATAAAACATCTAAAAATAGTATTTCAGTATATTTCCATACGCTGGAAGTAGCAGTGAATATCATCTATATAAATCTATTCCTAGCAGAGGTTTTCGGCAGCATCCAAGACTTGAGAATCAATTGTAAATTTGTATTTTAGAATAATCAATAAGAAAAAGCACAAGTCACGCTTACACAACAGGCAGCATTTAGGAGGAAGATCAGTCATACATCGTCTCATACAAAATATATAGAGGCATTATTATAAACCAAATATTTTTAATCTTATGGGATTTATTTGGGAAGAACTTAAAAAACTTCTCTTAGAGTATCACTTTAACAGTGTTGTTAGTGATGTAAGACATCGCCAAGCCTGTGGGTCCAGAATACATACGACTGATCTGGCTGGTCCCGATGCCTCCATGGCCATAGATGGCACCTATAGCCACAAAAGGGAGGGTTCACCTCACCCCGATCACTGTGATGTGCAGACACCTTCAGCAGGTGAAAAGCAGTATTGAAATATCAATGCATAACCTATCTTCAGATGAACGCGCTGTCAGTACGAGTGAAAAAGGCAAATTCACAACTACACTAGACGTCACAGGAAAAGCTGTAGACTCCTTTTCCAAGAACACCTTGGGAGAAGGTCATCTTGCCCAAGCCACGAGGGCAAGCCTCCAAACTCAGATCTCTGTTGTCAGTTCTCACTGAAGTGGCTGCCACAGTATCAACACTTGACCTGGACCCCATGGGAATAGGTGACAGACGTCACATCTTCAAGAGTGAAGAGATGCTAACATATACTCAGGAAGGGCAATACTGGAATCACTTAGGTGGGAGGAACTGATGGTCAACTCATTGGTGTTTCTCTTGCTAGCAAGACTGATAAATGGGGCATCAACTGCAACCCCTACTGGGGTATCAAAATGCCATCCAGAGGGACCTGGACTGGCTCAAGAAGTGGGCCTGTGTGAACCTCACGAGGGTCAACATGGCCAAGTGCAGGGTCCTGCACCTGGGCTGGGGCAACCCTTATATCAATACAGGCTGGGGTATGAAGGGATTGAGAGTAGCCCTGCTGAGAAGGACTTGGGGGTACTGGTGAATGAAAAGCTGGACATGAGCCAACAATGTGCTTGCAGCCCAGAGGGCCAACCATATCCTGGGCTGCATCAAAAGAAGCGTGGCAAGCAGGGCGAGGGAGGGGATTCTGCCCCTCTACTGCGCTCTGGTGAGACCCCACCTGGAGTAATGCATCCAGCTCTGGAGCCCCCAACATAAGGACATGGACCTGTTGGAGCAGGTCCAGAGGAGCACCACAAGGATGATCAGAGGGCTGGAGCACCTCTCCTATGAGGACAGGCTGAGAGAGTTGGGGTTGTTCAGCCTGGAGAAGAGAAGGCCTTTCAGTGCTTAAAGGGGGCCTACAGGAAAGAGAGGGACAAGCTTTTTAGCCGGACCTGTTATTATAGGACAAGGGGTAATGGCTTTAAACTAAAAGAGGGAAGATTTAGACTAGATATAAGGAAGAATTATTTTTTTTTTACAATGAGGGTGGCGTGACACTGGCACAGGTTCCCAGAGAAGTTGCGGAAGCTCCATCCCTGGAGGCTGGATGGGGCTTTGAGCAACCTGGTCCAGTGGGAGGTGACCCTGCCTATGGCAGGGAGGGACTAGATGACCTTTAAAGGTCCCTTCCAACCCAAACTATTCTATGATCAAAAGCATTTAAACCATGAAGGAACATTATACAGACACTGACTGACTACCTTATACCAAGAAAAGAAAGAAAAAAGTAGGTTTTCTCCTTCTAGGTTTCTGGGTTAGGCCAATTACTATGAGATTTGTATGATGATTCCAAGAAACGATTGCATCTCTAACAAAACTTGCACCAGCATCAGAACTCAACTGAGCGAAATAGTCTTATTCTAATGCCAGTTTTTCTTCCAGGTATCGAAGCAACGCGGCATTCCGCCAGCAACCTTTCTAAACAATTCCCCCTGCAAACTATGCCTACGAGACCCAAATTACTGCACAGCCACCAGGAAGGTGAATATGAGATGAAATATGAGCAGGGACCTGCCACAAGCAGACACAGTCAATTATTTAAAGAAAGTGCCTATCCATGAAGCTCACCATGGAGAGTCTATGCAATATGGAATCACATCCAATTAGACACAGCCCAGATCCTGGTTAAACAAGAAGGGAAAGAATAAGCAGAAAATGTTGAAGTGGTACCTCGGGCTACCAAAAAAAAAAAAAAAATCCAAACTTTGTTTTAGTAAAACAACAGAAAAGCCACCATGCCTTAAGAAAGGCCCTTGCTGGAGCTGGTGATGCTCGGTGGGTGCAGTGGCAGAGCCCACCCTTGCACACCAGGAAAGGGGGGAGCAGGGAACCACCCAGACCCCAAAACATGACAGCGGCAACACTCCAGGCAAGGGAAGATCTTCAGATTAGAGGCAGCAGGACTCTGTCCCTCTGCAAGTGTAAGGTCCATAATTGAGAAGTAACCTCACAAGGTCTCTCAGGTATGAAAGTGACAGGTAAATAGCCACGTACCAGCTCCAGTGCATCTACTCAACATTTACCTGCATAGGTTTTTTATTTCTCAGCACCCTAGCGCATGCTAGACGTACCATGCACGCTTCTCCACCAAAAAGTGAACCATAACATTATCAGTGATTTCATACAGAACAAAGGCTTCCATTTTAGTGGTATTTCAGTGGTTGCTTTACAAATTCAAAATGACATATAGACACTGAAACACAGGAGGAACACTCTTCATTTTCCTCACTTTACATATTTTTGTATTAAATATCATTGTTTATTAATGCAAAACAACCTGTAGAGGGAAATAAGTCAAAAGTACCGACTTTCCCTTTTTTCTCCTCCTGTGAGCTGCCAGCTTTTTTTCTCTCCCATACCATTTCTCATCAGAGAACAATCAGGAGTTGCTCTAAGAGCTAAAAATAAACATATTATTCTACGAACACAGGTTCATTAGGAATGTAGTTACAGTACAGTGGAATAATTCTTTCTGATTTTGTACATATACGCTTTTCTAAGTGCACCCTCACCCAAGTCTCTACCTTAACATCTCTTCAAACAAACCCACCAGAAGCTGCTTAATGTGTTTCCATCTCAATACAGAGAAATTTCTGTAAATTCAAAATCCTTTCAAAAATTGTTTACTACTGATTTATTAATTTCGGAACAAATGAACAAGTACCTGTTTTCCTGCAAACCTTATAAATTTTATTTTCTCTCCTAAATACTGACACCGTTTAAGTAGATCACTATGCACATCCAGTCTAATTCCCTCATTAAACAGGCCAAAGAACCCTCCTGAAAATATCTGCATCCAGGCTGTAACTTCTTCTTAAGCTATGATATGTACTTTAAGTATCGATATGACGGTTCTTTGAAAGTGTCAAGAGTTGGGGGGGAAAAAAAAGTTTTATGTTTACGTAAGTTCTTCTTGCAGTTAATCATAATTTAAAGCTATAAACTTGAATATTAACAAATCTAAACAAACAAAAGAAAGGTATGCAAGAAGTGAAGCCTGTCCCTTCTCTACCTTTCCATTCCAATATAGCAGTATGAGTCTGACTACCGAAAAAATCACTGTAACAAAAAAGAAAAAAAAAAAATCACTGTAACCTTTTTAGCAATACTCTCAAATGTGAGCAGTGATTTCAGGTGCCCCTTACAGGACACAGTAAATGGGCTGGGATTGCAGAAAGCAATGTGTGATGAGAATCTCCAGAAGCCAGCCTCACTTACAGGCATTTCAGAGAAATGAAAGAGAAATGTATCCAAAATTATTCATATTACATATACCATTGCAAGTTCTCTTCTGATTGCCTTAGGGGAGTTAAAACAGCAGCCTGTGAAAAATAAGTGTCCATCAGGCTCGTTGTGATTTCCAGACATACTCCAAAAAAAAGGTTACGCTTATATATAATCCTGACATGTCAAGTGTTATTTGGAGATTTAAAAAGGCATTGTAAGTATCTTAATAAAAGCTATTATGTATTGCTATAGGATATGAAAAATATTAAGATAGATTAAAAATGTTTAAAAAAACCCAGCTTGTGTAAGGGCCTAAGCTTCTGTAAAGATGTGACTCCATTCTGAAAGGATCCAGTTCAAAAAGACTGTACTAGAGAAAAAAGAGGAGGTAGTGTTAACAGAAAGAAACTGTACAAGAAATTATGTCTAGATAAATCTAATGCATAAGCTTCTTCATTAGTGCAGTATATATGAATTTTTCATGATGAAAATTTCAATTTCTTTCAAAAAAGAAGATCAGGATGAATTAAAAGCTCTCCCTAAATCTTCCTTTGAAAGACTACAAGGAGCACTAGAGGAACCCCCTATAAAAGGAAGTTACCCCATTTGACATGAAGCATTACAATATTGGACATGATTCCGCCATCACTGAACTCAAATGGAAGTTGTTAGCAATTTAATCCTCTTCAAAAACAAACTCCTTGGTTAAAATTCTTTTTACTTTATTTGCAGAAGGAAAACTGCATTTCTTGATAAAGGCCTGGAACATGTGGTTTATGCAGATGAGCAGCCCTATACATAAAACAGACCTATTAATGTAATTATTAAACATGTGCATTAATAACATTCCATCTACCACAGATACTGTAGCAAAGAAAACACGTATATCTTGAACCGAAGTGCAAAGAAGGTTAAAAAGAAAGAAAAAAAACCCTCCAACCGAAAGAAAACCCCCAAATCCATACATGCAATTTTATTCTGATTCAGAAATAATTTAAGAATCTCAGGGAAACTCAAGGTTTTTCCAAGAACTGTAGCTGCAAAGAGCAACGGGCAGACACACACAAACCAACGGAGATAATAAATTTGGGCCTATCCTAAAATTGCATGTAGTCACCTCGCAGGAAAGAAGTATAGCCCAAGATGTGGCTACATTTTTAGACTCTACTCTGAATCACAGCATATTGCCATGCTCACACAAGAATCGAGCCTCATCTACGAGAGAAAATGGCAACACATGAAGCACCTTGTCTTCACATACGCTCTCTTCTTAAATCAAGCCGCTCGGTTGCTTAGCACAACTCCTCATTGTTTCACTGTCTTGAGCAGAATAGCGGCCTGAAGGTGGGTTGCTAATGTACAACATGGTAGTACGAAAAATATCAAAATTAAATCTAAACAGTGGCTAACCATTCTCCTTGCTAAAAGTTATGGTCTCTTTTTAAAAGCAATTAATTTACATAAAATTCACTCAGAAAAAAAAAATTAATTTCCTTTACTGTTTTACCTAATTAAGAAGGTGGCCCATGGGTGCACAGAAGCTTGGATTTGTACGGATGCTCCCTAGAAGCCCACCCCTCCAGTTTCCTGTACAACCTCAGCTGCCTCCTCACCTCACCATCCGTAGGTCCTGCAGCACCTCCAGCTTCAACCCCAACAACCAGCCAAGCAAGAGGCAGCATCTCCTGCAGCTGGCTCCACACGGGTATCAGCAACAGACAGGATGCTCACCACACATGCCACAGCCTTCCCTTCGTAGGAGCACTCATTTCACCCGTCTACTCCAGGCAGCCACCAGCTCTCAGTACCTATACAGAAATATAATTGCCTTTGAGACATCTACCCCTCTACGAAATTTGGTTTAGGCTGTGCAGCAGACTGAACGGGAGCACTCACAATCCAGGCTAAAAATAAAATTTAATAATACATTATACACAAGCTCATAATCAATTTGCATATATAATTTGACAACACATTCTATATTATTTGATATGAAATTGATTGTCTGCAACTGGCGTGGTACAAGATCTCCAACTAAAAATAAGCACCCTTGCTATAACAGGAAAAAAAAAAATGCCTCCATAAATATCCCTCTTCCAGTCCACTACTACTTTGTTTCTTTTCCTTAAGGACCAGATCTATACATCATGCTATTATATGAGAATCTCTTTTATCTCAGAAGAGGAAGTTTTCCATCTTTCACGGTTGCAACATAAAATCTGCAAACATCATCTTGAATGCATCCTCAGGGATGCTCAGAAACCCAACAGAAAATTAAAAGCACCTCAAGACATCTTACTGCTTTAAATAATACAACTGGGGGGAAATCAACACACGTTTCTAGATGAAAATAGCCGGTACAAACCAAAACACAGGACTATCGCAACGGGAGCCCCCCGCGCATCAAGGCCCCTCAGCCAGGGCCAAGGCTTCGGAGCCACACAAGCGCGGATGGTTTGAAGTAATGTCCACTTCTTGCCCTCTCGCTCCAGGCAAAGCACAGCAGAGACACAGTCAAACAAACTGGGGTACTGCAGGGAGGCAGCAGCGAGCGCCCCATCCCCAGTGGAGCACAGAGGTCCCCAAGCTGTCACTCGGTTGCTCTGGAGCCACCTCACTAACGGGACCGCACCGATCCTGCCGCCAACCCAGACCAGGAGCTCCATGTCTGAGTGAACCCCCAGTTTTGTCACTGCCAGCCCCTACCGGCACTCGCGGAGTGCCCCTGTGTACCACCTGCTCTGCAGCAGCTCTCCCGGGCGGCCTCGCAAAAATCGCTTCTCCTTTCTCCTCACAGCAGTTAAGCAGCACACAGAAAATTGACTCATAAGGGTAGACAAATAATACATCACAGATCACAGCGCTAGGAAATCTTCCTGTCTTTTGAAAGAAACTTACTGCCGAAGCCTTAATTTGTGGGAATTGAAAGCCTCATAACAATTTATGTTGGATTAAGGTTTCTGCCCAGTTAAATGCCAGTACTGACAGTCCTAGATGAGTTCCCATCTTATGAACAACCATCAGCCACATGCTTACAGGCAACATGCCAGAGCACACTGCACTTTATCTGCTTTCCCTCACTGCAGATTATGCTCCTCTGGGGATGCAAAATCTCACAATTCAACTACATCAGCTGAGAACTGCGCTAAATCTTCCAAGCGCCTCCAGCAGCTGATGAGCACCACCACATCCCTCAAAGCCTATGAGCGCTCCAGTTTGTTCAACTTGTGAGTGACATGCGTAGAAAACACTAGGAACTCTTTCCATAGTTACTCTTGACATGGATGGCTAAATCATTGGCCATCTTCCCACCAGCCACCCCAACCAGTTGTTGGAAGGGCACTGGCTCATGTCAGTTGGAGCAGGCATCCTTCGGTCTCATCGACCCCCCCAAGTTGGTAGAAAAGGTGTTCCAACTTCTGAGAGCCCATAACCATGGTGTGAGATGCGATTCCCTGTGAAGAGACACCTCCCCGCTCCCAGAGCACTGAGACATCCCTTGCTGCAGGATCAGCCCATTGCCAGTCCTATGGCAGCCTCAGGCAGGGAAGGAAGTGACAGGTTGACACTACATGTTTAATGGCCAAATTGGAAACATGTCAAAAAGGAAAAATATCAAAGTGTACCTGAAATTTTAGTTGGTCTTTAGTTGCCCATTCCCTTCAGAGCACCTCCGAGCTACCAGCTGTGAAGATGGATTCAGCAGCGCAGCTGCCCCGTGGCGTTACGTTACCAAACCAACCCCTTCCCACCACCATCTCATCAATCACCACCTGAGCTGGAGACCAGGACGTCAGGTAGCGTCAGGGGTTGGGCAGCTAATGCTCTTTCCTGGGGACAGAGCTGCTCGGAACAGTTTTGTTTTTTATCTCCACTGCCTTCCTCCCCTCAAAGAAAAGCTCTCCTCATCCTAACTGCTGCCGAAACAGCTCTGCCGATTAGTAATTCCTCCTCTCCTCAGTTCTCAGAGCTGGATTACACCAATGCAAATGTAATACAAGAAACATCCTCTTCTCATGTACTCTCGCAAATATAGGTATCTCTCCTTTCCCTTGTAGCCTTCTCAATTTCCATTTTATTTTTCATTTGCATACTCCTTCCAGCCTAGCTGGTTTTAGCCCATTTACCACACTATAAAAGATTTATAAAGTTTAACAGTAATCATGTATCATCTTCGACACACTTACGTTTTTCTAGACCCACAGCATATAGCTTGTTTTAGCTACTCAAAAACATTATTTGCTATATAACAACACAGATTATTCACTTGACACCAGCATTTCTAGCAATGTATTTTCTGCACTGAGAGCAAGGAACCACAAGACACGTTCAGCAGCTTTCAGTGATTATTCAGTGCTTCATATGCTTGCAGAAGTCCTGATTTATTCTGTGTCCAATCTCTGTGACACCTCTCAGTTGTTCTGTCTGAGAAAGCCCTGATGAGCAGAGCGTCCTTAACCTGTGTCCTCGAGAGCCCTCACCGTGTCCTCCTTTCCGTAACTAAACAATACAGACCATCCAAATGGACACGGCCAAACTATGAACTACATTTGCCAACAACAATCCGTTAGTCCTTGAGGTGACTCAGGCTGCTCCTGGGATAGACGCAGGTCCACTCCGAATATCAGCATCGCTGGGAAACAAATTCATTTGTCTAGGTTGTGCTACATCCCAAAACCTTAAAATCTTTCATTTCAAGCTATCGGAGTCGTGGAGAGCTTGCGAAACATCAAGAGCCATCACCTGCGCTATTGCAATCCACATGTGTTATCACCTATTACTCCACAGCGTGGAGCAGCAATCTCCTGCGACCTTGAAGTTACCTCTTTCTCGTGAGAGATATACGGCATCATTTTCATAAAGTGGCGGCAACTTCTGGAACCCCAAATCATATTGATTTTCTCATTGTTTTGCCCTGTCTCTTTATACATCTGTAATCTCCCATGACTCCAACATGGGTATCAGACAGCATAAGCATTCGTCTTTCAGTTTTTTCTTGAGCAGAACACCAGCGGTTGACAGCCCCTGCTACACCAGCATCTCTCTGCAATTTAACATTACTAAACAGAATCTGATTCTGAAGCTTTCTCACTTGGCCTTTTTTTTTATTTTGACACCTTTTTCATCCATTTAATGGATTAAAAATAATGGTGGCCACCAATGACACGTCCAAACTTACACTGCCCTACAAAGTCCTTAAGCTCATCTCTAAAACTGTGGCTTACTTCTAGACGTTACTGCGTCGGCAACACAACCAAGAGATCAGATGCATTTCTTTTTCCAGACAATCCCCTGTTTAGCTACAGTATAACCAAACAAAGCTGTCTCAGGGAAATGAGTGGAATAGCACAAAACAAGTACAAAGCTTTGCCAGCCTTTTCATGCCTAGTTTGCTTGAGGGTACCCATATCTCCAGTATCATTAACAGGGTTCTTGGCATTACCTGACCTGTACTTCTCACATCCGCAAAAGCACTGACAGCCTCTGCAGTGTCACTGAGCATCTGAGGCAGAATAAAATGTTTAAGCCTGTTCTTTTTGCCATTCTGGGCCCTTTAATGACAATCCTGCCACATACTATATATACACCGATAACGAGAACTTGGTACCTCTGTGCTCTCCTATTTTTGGCAGTCTTTTTCTGAACTACAGCTCTACCACTCACCATTCCTTTCCCTGTCATGGCTCATATGTACTTTTTACAAACTTTCTCAACTTAAAAAAAAAAAAACACCTATATTTAAGACAGACCCAAGAAGCAGCCGCTTGCACAGTCAGGGACAGGAGGAGCAGTTTGCAGACCAGCGCTTGGGAAGCACCTTTTGAGGAGACTCCATCTGCAGCAACTAACTCTAAAACAGCCTTCGCTTCCGCAGGAACGCAGGGAAGTATTTGCAACACACTGTCTGAAATTCAGCCCGACAGCCTTACTGCCCGTTTTGGCAAGAGATGGGCATAACACACCACTGGTGGCCCCGGTGCAACTTTAGGTGTACAGCATCTCTGACTTAGGAGGTATTATGTGGCTCTATAACACCCATTCCTCAGCCCAACCACACGCGGCATCTCCACCCCAGGATGGAGAAGGACGAAAGCCTGGAGGATGCCCATACTTTTCTCCCCTTCTCACTCAGCCCACAGCAGAAAACTCTCCTTTTGGCAAAAGCCACTTGTTTTCACATGGGTTTGATAGCAGCAGCCTGCAGGCAAAGAAATCCAGCATCCACGGTGTTCAGTGCACAGACAACGCAACTCCCATACCTGCCAGCAGCGCCGAGACACTGCTCAACGATTTCAAAGAACCCACGTAAAAATTGATTAAGCAGAAGTGCAGCTACCTGTGTGTGTGCTGTCTATAAAAGATAAGCCGAATGATTTTTGATGACCGTCTGTTTAGCAATGGCTATTTAACACTCACCTTTTGACTGTTATTTCCGTCCGTTATTTACCAGACCCTGAATAGTATTTGCCAATGGTCGGACAAGAGGAACCACATTATTTACATTACAATACAGCATCATCACAGCAACATTACAAAGTGGTATATTGAAATACGCAGATTTGGTAGGAAAAAACAAAATAAAATTCAGGTTTAGAAACTATTTTGTACTAAGACAGCACTAAACATCTGACTCAAGGAGTAGAGACTGCTAAGTACATGGGTGACCAATTATTTCCAACAGGAGAATAAACTGACCAGAACACAAGCAGAAGCATAGGGCAAACTCAAATAAAAAAGAAATTAAAAAAAAAAAAAAAGAGATGCATCCTTTTCTATTTTTGTTCTCATTTGATGGCTCTCATTTACTATTCCCCAAAATCCCATTTGTTAAGGCTTAAATTCTGCCACACAGCTCCTTTTTTTGTCTCAGTATAGGTATTATAGCTTATTCAGTATCTCCTACTCTCTTTCTTCCTAACCTCTTAGTAAAAATATTAGCAAATTTTCTGGGAAGAAGAATAACTGTCAGAACTGGAGTGTAAACAGACACGTTCCCACCTATTAGAATTAAAACTATGTTTGACCCTCACGTGATGGCGCTGATGTGGTTAAGATTAATGAGTCAATTATTTCTAGACGAGGTACAAGGCACCCAATTGTTTCACTATTTCAGTACTAACCACCATACTCTTTCTGCAGCATTTGATACCCATAAAATAATTGTGAACAATTTTTCAGTAAGACATCATGAGTATTAGGCTTATTCTAAAAAATATGAAAAATCACCCAGATGAAAAGGCAATGGGATAAATGTACAGTTAGAGCAATCCTCCAAAGCCATCGGCCTTAAAGCTTTTCACTTGACAAATTGAAGTACCCACAAGATATCGTGCAGTACAGCACAATGAATTGCTTGCTGTTCAGCCGACCTCCCACGGGGACCCGGGCTTACAGCTCCGAACACCGTCACGTACGGCACTGACAGTCCCCACACACCCTGACAGGGAAGAGAAAACCTACACACATACACCCATTTACAGAATGAACTCTTCCAAGTCTTGTAGTTCTCTATTTTAACAGACTTCTCACAGCGCCGTACATTATTTCTTAATATTTAACACAGACATCACTATTTTAGAGCAGGTGCAGCTTTGCAGAAGCGAACAGTGAGAAATCAGGCAACGGTGATGCTCTGCTCCATCACTCCAGACAAGTGCCTAACAACTGGTTAGCAAGGTATGTAAGTTCTGTAACACCTATACTCAGCAGAACGAGGAATGCAAAACTAGTGGTAAAGCCCAGCTACAGGAATTCACCCATTCCCTTTGAGATAAACCTCATTTTTAAAAAACATTTCAAAGCAGAGACAGTGTTGAGTTTCTCCAAGCAATGAGTGTCTAGGAAACTTTATGTGAAAGCTCCTAATGTCTTGGGACGGGCAGAGCGTCTATACCACATAGTAACATGGCACCAATGTGCTCCTTGGGAGGTGTTTAGGGACAGGACTTGGGGACTACAGTGATATCCGCAAAAATGAGAGGATATGGAAGGACACATTTTTGGTATCTCTACCGCCTAAAGACTCACAGTATAATCTCACTTTTAGAGCTGGCCCAAATTCACATTGAAAACCATCTTTTAAGTTCTCAATATATAAGCTTACGTAAGCTGGGCTTTAAATCAGCAGCTTTTAAAGTACGCACTTGAATACACCAGAGGAAATCAGGAAACACTTTTAACAAAGTTCATTGTAAACCCTTTTAAATATGACCTACATTTGAACTTCCATAACTATATTGCAAGCATTCGCTTCAATTTTTCTCTTAATCCAAATAAAGAAAATGGGTAAGTCATAAAAACCTTCAAAACAGGTAATTGGAGCAAGTGACTTAAAACCAAGTAGACCTGCAGAAGTTAAACCTTAAGGCTTTGGTCTGATTTGAGGAAGCCAGTTTTGCTGTTATTTTCTATTTTGACCGAAAAGGTGAAATGTAAAAGCGGGGCTTGCTCTAATTCTGGTCACCAGCACTGGAGCTGGATGTCCTAGCTCCACCAGACCACCACCGGCCCAGGAGTAGGGCTACCCAGCCATGGGAGCAGGTGCCTCCACAGCAATGGGTCATTCAACCTGCCCGACCATGCCTGCTCTCACCTTCAGCTCAGTCCATAAAAAGCCCTCGTTGGAGGATGCTGCGCGTGTTCCATGAGACGCGTAGCAGAGGCGAACGATCAGCTCCCCCAGGCTGAGCGAGGAGATGAAGGACAGCATTACCAGCTGCTGCTCAGGGACTCTCCCAGCACACTTTTATTTTTATGGTAAGTGAAAAGCAGCTCAGTGCCCTACGAACCTCTGCCACATTTGCTGGAGCAGAAGCGTAATAAAAATGACAGAGCTCCTCTCGGGGAAAAGGATTCAGAGGAGCTACATGCCGCTATGGACTTTTGGGCACTGCTGTGTGGGAGAGGGAATAAAACTCAAATTCAATAGACCGAACCGTCCCTCACAATCCTCTCCCCTGCTTTTGGGAGGGGAGGCCTCAGTTCCCAATAAATTGGCAATCAAAGCAAATGTCACCTGCCCCAACTACAAAAGCTGCTGCGTTCTGGAAAGGTTTTGCTGCTGTCTTCAACAACAATGGGACCAATCCCATCAGGTGTTAACTCCCCGGTACATTGGCAACACAAGGTGACGTCCCCTAATTGAAGTTGCACGTAGCACTTTCCCTTTCCAGTAATCAAATTGTGAAAGTGAATAAAAATACTTTTAAAAGAAGTTCACAAGTTTTTCTTTTTACATCAACAGTCTTCAAAAACACTTTGATTTTTTTTTAACATTAAAAGCCCATCAGATAGATATTAGGAAAAGAAAATATTTGGATTCTAGTTATAATCAAATTTCCTTGCTGGAAAGAGTTGGAGTTTTTAATCTGAATTTATCTCTTGCTTTTAGCACTGAATTCAGGATTCAATCAAACAGAAAATAAAATGCAAGTTCCCTATTACTTCCATGGAACCTTTAGTTAAAAGAAACAACCTTTAATATTTAACAGAATATAAAACCAGCCAAGCTAGGTAGACGTTTATCTTGCCAGTGCTTTAGCAAGTGGCAGCTTCCTTCATTAAGCACGGTAATGACATACTTCCCGGGTCTGCATGCCCACCACTAAGTATGTGGCAAGTTAATGAGATGCTTTGCCACGGGTTCAGCCTGCGTCTGCAGCGCTGCCTCCGCGTACGAAAGGTGGCTGATGCTCATCTCCTCACCTCACCCATTTCTGCAGAAACATCTACCAGGCAAACAGACGGGACAACGTACTCAAACTTTCCACAGCCACCTTTAGCTATATCAGGAACAAGACAGGAGACAGTACATTAGAATTTGCAAGTTTAATAACCTATTCTGTGGGTAAGAGATTTAATCAGCCAGAAAGCAATTGCATTGGTGCAACTGGGAGACTGAAGCCTGTCCGTATAATGTTTTGCCAACAAAGAGTCTTTAGGAAAATTTCCTTAAGTCCTACCCCCTTGCCTAGAGTCACCAAAAACCTGCATTTGTATGTACTTTTGGCTCAAAGACAGAGGAGTAAATGGCAGCAAACAGCAAAACACACACCGCGGCCAGCAAAGGCAGGAGGGCACCGAGCGTGCAGGGGCAGCAGCACGGCTTCAGGAGATGCTGCACGACACCGATGGGAACGCAGACGCCGCGCAGGCTCCTGGCCCTGGGCTCGAGGCTGCCACCCAGACAGCAGGCGACAAATGCAATTAAAACTTCTACATCAATGAAAGTTTAAGCAGACTTGCATCCATTCATACCTGTTATCTGCGAAATCTACTGCTAGCGTTTAACTTACTCCACTATTTATATCACTGCTTAATTAGGCCCCAAGGGTGACTTTTAATCTAATTTACACCAAATAAATCCTAAATCACCAGCACTTGCTCAGATTTACTCCAGTGTAAACAAGGTGAGAAGCTGCACAAAATGCTTAACATAAACATTTTTGTTTCCCGTGTTTGTAGTTGCCAAAATCTTCCATGAATTTCTTTCCCCAAAAAAAAAAAAAAAGTTTTAAATCTCTTTCTCTACAGACTCTTGATTCACCATTTTGCACTGCAGTCTGTAACCTGCTGCTTTAACCTAGAAAAACTACAGGTACAGGGCACTGCTGCGCTACAATCACAGAACTCCTGAAAAGAGGGAAAAATTAATCCATGCTGAGTGCCATACTGCTGCTGCTGCTGGTTTAAAGTTGGCTTAGTTTAGAGTTTGTGTAGTTGTTTCTGCGAGTGAGTGCAGGCGAACCAACGCGGTCCCCCAGGGCAGCTCTGACATGGCCACCACTCCTGGTGTGAAGGACAGGAGCTTCCTCCCGGTAAGGGTTCACTCCAGAAATCGGTTCTTGCTTGATCCGAGCTCACTTGAGGAATGATTCCCAGCGGCAAGAGAGATCAGAGCCCTGGCTTCTCTCTATTTGCATTTTCCTTGGGGCAGATAAACGCTGCCGCCGGGAACGCACGGAGATCCACCACCTCCCTTCATCCTCGATGCATTTCCCCGTAACGCGCTAGCAAAGCTACGGGTCTTCTCCGGTCCGGCTGCCAGCGACACTATCTATCGCCTGGAAAGACAAGAGAAGGTGTTTGACGTGTTCTTTTCCTGAGCCCGAGAGAAATGTATTATCTGCCCAATAAACCTGGTTATCTATTGAACAGACAAGCCGGAGTCCTGCGAGCCTCCTCAAAATCAGGTTGGGTACATACCGGCAATCACATTACACAACACTCCCCGATTTATCTTTTTATTCAAAACCACTCTTTACAGAAGACAAATGAAAAGCTGAAACAACAGAATCCCTCATTGCTTCCAGCGTTCTTCATCACTAGCAAAACTTTTTCCAGTAGCAGTGGAAGACAAATGAGATTATTTCAAGACTGCAGGCATAAATTATGAATATAAATGCTAGAGAACACGTTACTTCACACTGCCCTTTCTCACACGTGGTCGGGGAAGCAAAATATGTGCACACAGGGAGATGAACGGGATAAAGCCAAACAGCATTTTAAGTCTTGCCCTCAGCAATTAACACTTTGTGTATATATATATATATATATAGTTGTGGGTTTTTTTCTTTACAATTGTGCCCAGGAAAATCCTTGCTTTCTGGTCAAACTTGTCCTCATTTCTCAACACCTGGACAATTAAAATGAGAGCAGCCGTTCACTTTACAGCACTGTAGCCCTGAAGTCGTCCATTTTTCAAAAAGTTTGCCCTGTAAAGCATAAAACGCACAGCGCTCTGAGGTTCTTCCCTCATTACCATTTTTCAAAGCTTGCCTCTGGGTTTGGTTTGGGGGGGTTTATTTGTCTCTGATTTCTATGCTAAAGTGCCGAGAGGTACAACAAGAATAGGTGCGTGCTGTTAATATTGCAACTTCTCTGCCAATTTATTTGAAAAACAGTAGAAAGGCTAAAATGAGTAAAGACTGTAGTTTTCCTCTTCATTAAACTTCTCCTCATCCATGCATAAACACCTAATTCTCCACTGAGCTTCCCAGAGTATTAAAGCCATTCGAGAAAGCAAGCCAGACAGCATCTTACTTACATCTTGTTTTATAAAAACAGAGTGACGTTTCTGCAGCAGGACGGCAGCAGCGATGGGAGCCGCCCTCCCCCTGCTTGGGATGGAAGGTTATTTGGCTGCAAACTGGGCTGGAGGTGTTCCAGCAGAGGAGCAAGACGGACAGACAACCTCCTCCCAAGCAATCCCACCATCACCCTTGCACCCACGCCAGGAAAAAACAGCAGGGCAAGGAAGTAAGTTAATGAACTCTCATTAGGATGGCCGGCACAACCCTTTTGTAGGGCGGCTTCTGAGCACTGACCGCCGCAGGAGAAGCTGAGAAGGCAACAAAATACTCCAGTGAGTACGAGGACACACCACCGAGCCAAAGCACCAGTGCAGAACAGTATGCGGCACAAAGGTTCTCCGGTTTTAATGCATGAAACCATCCTATGAGACATCCTACTGCAAAAAAAACACAGGTGGGGCTGGCTCCAAACTTAAAAGAAATTGGTTTATGAATGCCTGTGCTGAAGTATAAGCTTGAATTTTTACTTTTTCTTTTTTTTAAACTTTCCAAATTGGAAATTTTCTTCCCTACAGACCTGCTGTCAAGTTTTCCTCTCTTTCACGGATGAACAGCTAAATCACAGAAGCTACAACCGTTGTTTTGAAGTTGAAGCTAACTTTGGAACCCACGTGCTATTTAAATTCTCACAACCATGGCAAATGTAACTTTCTGTATTTAAGATGTACCCTTGGATTTAACGTTATATTTAGCAAGATATCACAATAGCTTAGCATTAGATCTAATTCACTGACCCTTTAATTCAAGGCTGGCTGCACAAAGTAGTAATGAACATGGAAAAAACAGTGCACTGAACGATTATGCATTGAACAATACCTGAAAAAACTACTACTTTCAATAAAATATCATTTCTAAAATCCTTCTATCAGTTGCATTGCCTATACAATCACACAGCATTTTTTCCTATTTAAATATTAAAAATTTCATTTAAAAGGTAAAGCATTAGGTGTGGGGTTCGATCACTTTGTTCCAATGTCAGCAACAATTGTCCTGTTACACGTCTTCCGCCGAAGGAAACACTCACCCATTTGACTTTTACCATGCCATTTGCACAGAAAATAAAAACCAGCATAGAGTATATATTTGCAGAGTTGTTTCTAAAAAAATACTACTTTTATGTGACAGCTGGAGCAGTGCAATGTTTGGAATGGAAGCAACAGTGAGTGGCTGTACCCAGACCCTCTGCTCGCAGATCCCAGCCTTGCGGCTACTCAGATAAAAGGATTGCTGTGATTACGTTAAGCACGGGCCACCATTTAAGATAAACCAGTAAAAGCCAATTGAGGCCACAACATATCACACATAGTTTATATACAACATTTCTTTGATAGGTACACACAAATGTAAGCTGTTAGTTTCAGCAATTAGCAGTTTTCATGCTTTGTTAAGATAACGGCACAAATCCAGAGAAAGAAAGGTAATTCACGGACAGAGATCCCACCATGGCCGTCAGCAACCCAGCTGACAAACTGCGGCTCTCCTACGAAACCCATCTCAGCAGTGCACGATCCAGGGACACCGTTTTATGTAAAATTTAAGTATCAGCCAGCATATGTGAAACGATGAGGCCATCTCCTCCACCTCACACCATCTCCAGCTTTTGGTAGCGACATCAACTACTCCAGCTTTGCTGTTACAGTTTATGGTGTTACCCCAGTACTTTGCTAAAATTATACCTCAGTAACTCTGAGTTTATCTAAATTTATGTCGTGGTTTAGGCCAAATTGGCTACTGGGGACCTGGGGGACCCCAGATGGGACTGACAGATGCTCCCCTCTACCCCTCTTCAAAGAGAGAGGCAGAGGAGGAAAAAGAGACTTATGAGTTTAGAAAGAACTAAACTACTTTAATGAAATATTAATAATAAAATAAAAAGAAATAATGAAAAATATATACAAAACCGTATCAAGCTCCCGAGATGACAATCACGACACCGGCTGGCACTGGGCCAGTCCCAGGCTGGACTCGGTGACGGACGGAAACCGGATTCCGGATCTGGATTCAGGATCGGGATCACAGGCAGACGAACAGAGTCCTCCTCAGATGTCGGCCATTGACGGAAGAGAGAGCTCACCCTTTGATCCCTCAGCTTTTATACTGAGCATGATGCAGATGGGATGGAATACCCTGTTGGTCAGTTTTGGGTCACCTGTCCTGTCCGCTCCTCCCTGTAGGTGGGACCCCACTACGCTTTTTTCGCTTCCGCCCTTCCAACGGGGCAAACAACAAAGTTGGTTGCCCTTGGCTGTTATAGCAATAAGTATAAGCAAGAGCCTCTCTGCATACCATGCCTGGGCAGCAGCTATAAACATTGGTCTGATCACTCTGAGAAAGTGAACATTGTCTGCACAATATGCAGTTAATTTCAGTAGTTAGAAGAGGCCCAGCTAAGAAGCAAAGTTACTGAACAAAATTGGTTCTGTTTTACCTCAAACCAGGACAATTTAGTAATTTCAGTGCAGGTTCTGTCACCTAAGTTTCACTATAGCTTTAGACCAAAAGTTAAAAGCAACGAAATTCCAACCGTCTCAGACTCACGCTCGGATCTATATTTAAATCATGGGAGATCAATTTCTCCCCTCTCCTGAGGATCAGTCATTAACCTTCTCCCCAACACTTCGGCGTTCGCTCAGCACAGCTACCGTATAAGATGTTAACAGTCATGGTAGCTTTGCATTAAAGGTTAATCACTTCAATTCTTTTTTTTTTTTTTTTTTAAGGAGAGATAAAGATCTGTTGGACTGTTCATTGCACCTCTCAAAACAGAGTTGAGACTGCAGAGAAAAATCTTTGGTTAATCACCTGGAGGAATGAAAAAGCAGGGAATTTTGCATTATTAATGAAAATCTAGGCAATTAGATAAGTAATAGCCTCCTTCCATTGCATAATACAGTTAAAGTTGCTTATAAGGCTTCCTGACGGACCACATTTAAAGCCAAATTAAAGCAGCTTTCCCAGTTATGAATAGCCTTGTCTTATGCACTTGGGAGTTGCAGGGTTCATCCGTGACTGTCATTAAAACTGGAGTGGTTTATTTCATCCTGCAACTTTTTAATGTTCTGCCTGATTATGAAGGTTATCTTTCTCACATATATTTTACATCAAAAACATGAGAGAGAGACACCTCACCGCAGCTCCATATTCAAAATACTGAATGCCAGAATATTAATCCAAGTCCCAGATCTGAATGAAGCCAAGAAGAGTTGATCTGAACGCAGGCATCCCTCATCCTAAGTAAATCTCCACCCCCTCCTACTGGCTATGGACTCTCTGATGAATCACCAGAAATTCCACTGTGAACATGAAAAAATTATTGAAGAACTTCAGTCAAGCCCAGAATATTTCATTAAGTCGTCTCTGTTGCAATCGGAGATTTCTGATAAAAAAAATATTTTGCATAAGGATGTTGGAAAAAGTTTTAGACATCCAAATGATGGAAACTGTCCCTATGGATGTATATATGCAATTCAAAAAACTCTAGGAAGGATACACGGACCATCTGTTGTAAATTCAGAGGAAGAACTGCAACTCACTCTGCAATACAAATTATCTTCACAAAGTGACAGATATCTCAACACAGTATTATGAAAATAAATACGAATCTTGGGTAACTTTTCCCACTTCGTGGGCTTCAGTTTCCCATATGAGGGCTGAGCATAAGTTTCAATTCAACATCTTAACTGAAGCATTTCCATTTCTCTGTCCTGCATACGACAGTCTTCACTGACTACTATTGGTTTTGCGCTATGCACCCCATACAGCCTTGTTTGCTATATGTGCCATAACTTAGAAGCTTTCAATTATAAAAACAATTATGATTTACACACAGAGTGATAACATTCAGAGAAAGGAAATACCTGATGCCTGACAAAAAAAGAGTGTGCAAATCCAGTACGTGAAGTGCATTCAAACTCACTGGTCTTTAAGAAACAGCATTTTATGTAGTTCTCATTGACACTCTTTGCTCAGAAATGACCAACAAACAGAATAATAAAACTATTAAATGTCAGGATGTGGTGTACTGGCTGAATATATAGTATGCTACCACACTTGCACAGCATAATGTCCATTTTTACTAAGTCTTGCTACTTTTTACACTAATTCACCCGTATTAAAAGGTGAAGCTTTACAACATCTCAATGATATCAGGAGTTCTTTTTACATTTCATTAATTCAAACACAAAATTTATTACAACAGTAATAAACAACAGCTCCACTTGGGAAAAAACATAGCTAATACGTTCGAGGAACATAACAAAGGAAGAACCACCTGTATCACTCAGCTCAGCCCCCCACAGCCACAGAAAGGTGTGGTAGAAGTTTAATCTACAAGTCTATAAAACATCTACTCTGCATGTCTCCTCATACACTACCATCAACTTCAAACGTGCAGAAACAAAAGAAATCTAGAGTAAGAGACAGTAGTTAGGGCTGTAGCCCGGAACAGAAGGGCATCACCACCCGTCAGGTCAAACACCCGGATGACCCGGGAACATGCATGATCCCATGTGCTACAGAACAAAGCCAAAAATCTCAACTTTCTTTTATCAGGATGAACATGCTTTCCATTCCTTAAACATCATAATCTGATTAATCCAAGCACACAGACACCAGCACGTGTCTAGTGTGACCTAGCTTTAATACACTGTTGACAACAAACAAAAACCAGTAAAAACCCATACACTCAGGTTATATACCAGAGAGTGAAACTCCCTCGGATATAACAGCAGAGACAGACACTCCAGATATGTAATCCCTCCGACTGAGATGCTCTTCCAGGACTTCTCTGATTTATGGTTTAAACCCTCTCCCAATTTTCAGGCTAAAATAATTTTGGACAAATGTGTGCCCAGGTCACCTGATGCCAAATTATCATTCATCTTCAGATCTGAGGCTGATCTCCGCTTCTCTTTGTCATTTATGTATGGAGGGGTGGGAGAGAGAAGATGGGAAAGAGAGGATGAGCGAACGGAGCAGAGCCATCACGTCACCTCTCGTGATGACTGGAATAACACACTGCACATGGAGTTCCCAACACACACATATTCCCCAAAGCATCTTAGAAACAACTGATAAGGTTCATAATAAAATTTTTGTCCCCACGTTAGGGACAGGTGTCCACTACTGAGACATGGAACTTAAGCTTGAGAATACAACCCCAAACCCTGGGGTGTTGGACCCTGGATAATGCAACACTGCCTCACATCACACGTACATTTTTCTTTTTCCGAGGCCTTACGGACCCACAACAATTTCATGGGGTACTCCGATATTTCCATGTCTAAAGCTCTGCCTTCACATCCTTTATGTATACTTCAGCTACCCGTTTCTGAACTAAATATATGTAGTGTTCAAAACGGACAACTAAAAAGGCCGGATCTCAGCTCTTTCCAAATGAGCCATCCCGTGAACGCGAGCGCGTCGCCTGCTAGCTCCCTTTTGTCTTTACATTTTCTCCTCAACGTACAAGGACTATTTCACGCATGGTGAAAGAGCATCTTTGCTTTTTCTTGGTAACTATCTGCTTCAGAGTAGTCTGTAAAATTGACAAAAATTGTATCAATCCGAACCATTTCAATTTGCATTGTTTTAATGCCAATTTTGATACAGACTTCTCACGCAACAGAAAAAGGGTTTCCTGCTTTCCACCGTGGACCTTACAGCCTTTCCGGGCTTCCTGGGCTCCTTCATCAGAAAGCCAAACATCAGAAATAGGCCCTCAGTGCACTTACATATAAAATGCCTCAGAAGAGCCCTGGTGTAGCCACATGATTACCAAGGGGCACTTCTTAGGACCAGCAGTGGTGGGAACACACCAAAGATCTTTTATTTAAGCCACTTCCTTCCTTCCAATTCATTCAGCAACAGGTCACTTAACTGCCCCAGAAATGGTCTTTAAGTGCAAATGCAGGGTTTTATCACTTCTCCGGTACTCAACTGCAGTACAGCTGGCCAATTAAATATTTAATAGAAAAGTCCTCAATATTTAATTAGAGACAAATAGCATTCTTTGGCACTTTCCTTGAATTTGAAAACAACCTCTCCCATTGTACCTATACATGAACATTTCATATGACAAAGATGTATTTAAAGTTATTAGAAGTTTGTTGATAATATTATTACAATGAATTAATGCCTTGTCAGCGACTGCTGTACATTACAGTCTTATTACTATATCCAAGAAATGGATGAAAATAATAATGCTGTTAGCCTTAATCAAGTAATAAGGTAAATACACTTGACTATTCAGGAAAATATGGAAGAATTTTGAAACAAAACGTTAAAGATGTAACTTATCTGTCATAGCACATTTATAGTGAAAGATATAATTTCAAATATTTTAAATAATTAATAACCAAACTTTCATATAAACTTGGCTGTGTCATGGCTAGTAATAACTATTTTGAGATTCCTACTGATTTTGATGACAGCGTCTACCAACGACAGTATTCTAGAACATTGAACTCTACCATTCTACAAGCTCAGGTGAGAATAGTCAAATCTTCAGACTAAAAACATCACCCCCAAAGGAAAAAAAAAAATCACTTTAAAAACACAGAAGCACAATTTGTTCAGCATGCCCCTAATATATCACTGCATCTACACAGACCAAGCAATTTCTAATAAAGTCCCACTTTCCTTTCAGATGCAGAAAAATAAAAGCAACAGTCCAGAACCTGAGACCTTGGATCAGAAGTCTCCATTGCATCTGGACTCTCAAGAGTTTTTCAGCTATAGTTTCGACAGTCCCTTTCTAGTAAATTTGCAATTGGTTGTAATAATCAACATATCACCGAATTTCATCCCAATCGTTTTCTACCTGCATTCCTACGTGCCCAGTACTGTAACAGGCAACAAATTCCACCAGAACGATGGTCGTCTCCACCATACAAAGCTTTCACATCACAGATTGAAGCTGTTAATGTCAGAATTCTTTGCTATTGGGCACACAACTTCCAAAAATTTTGATTATGCAACTAACACAAGCAGTCAGGAATCCACGATATTTGCACCCAGAATTAGAGGATGCAGGAGCCATTTCAGGGCTGCCCCACCACCCTGAAACACATTTTCAAGGATGAGTACCTGAACCTTCCCTATCTTCCATAAAATAAAATTCAAAAAAGTTTCTGGAGGCAACATTTTTTAATTTTAAAACAATAATCCTACACACTGGAAAAAAACAAATAACATTATCTAGTACTAACTGCAAATAAGTTATCTATTTTTTCCACATATATTTTAATAATTTACGTAGGCCTAAATGAAAAAAAGATGATACAGACACACCTGCAACTTTAAGCAATCCTGGGTCTTTCAGTTTAAAGGCAAAAAACTCCCAAACCACTCAGTTTTTGCCGTTTCCATGTGTTCATGTGACACATCCAGTTTTTGGTACTTTACCCACCACGCTGAGAGGCTGTTCTGCAACTAGAATGACAGCCAGGACACAACTGCAACCTGAAGTACCAGTAAGTGCCAAGAACTTCGAAGACATCTTTTCAGTTCAAGGATCAATTATCTTCTCTGAATTCAACCTTCACAACATCAAAGACGACATTAATTTTAACATGAAAGATATGTCAAATAACATTAGTGAATCCATCATCATCATTGAGCAATGCATTACTCTCATTCAACGTCAGGTTGTTTTGAGGTAAGGATCCCTGTTGGAGGTTACAGGGATGGAGGTGTGACAGAGTAATAAGGGATTTGATTAAGAAACCCTTGAAGGTAGCCCTAGGTCCTCCCCAGCAGCTCTTGTCGTTGCTTCTCCTCAGCATGAACCCTTGGGGAGCCAAGAAAGAGCAGGTATGACAGCAGTACCTTGCAGCCAGAAGAAACCACGGCAGTAGCAGCTTCCCTCCAAAACCCCGGGAGAGGGATGTGCCCCATATGCACCTCCTGCAAGTCTCCAGCACCACCTCCAGCAAAATGGTCTCCTAAGACACCACCGCTGGTATTGAGCCCCAGCTTCCTTATGCTCAACTGCTCTCCTTGGCTATGCTCTCTGTGGTTTTCTTCTTCTCCTACTACGAACTACATTATTCCAGACAAGAAGAATCTTGAAATAATTGTCTGTCAAACAGCTTAAGTCTGATCAAGTGACACAATGCGTGCTGGAGTAAATGCAAACGCATCAACCGTACTGCCCTCAGTGGGCACGAGGTGACGGGAGATAGGACAACACTTCCTGAGTCAGCACTCAGGTCCTCTGATCTCCCTTACTGTTTTCTAAACAAAGCAGTGTCTGGTTTGTTTGTTTTCAGGTTGGGTTTTTTTTGTTTTGCTTTGGGGTTTGTTTTGGGGGTTTTTTTTTGTTTGGTTAGTTGGGGGTTTTGGTTTGGTTCGATTTATTCATACAAACCAGAAAACTTACTTATAATTATAGCTTAATGGCTTCGAATAGAAATAAGAAATGAATGCCTCATAAGCCAACATATTGTTTATACTGTTATTTGATTAACCTTTTCTTCCCCTTTCTCCCCTTAACATGCTGAAACTACAGAAAGAAAAACATTGATTTTAATAAGTGTTAACATTTACACAGGGATTTCTGGCTTCTGCCTAGGACGACCTGCCTTACTGGATTTGAAGACCAATCGTCTACACTGCTGAGTCGCTCTCGTTTTCTTCTACACAATCAAAGAACATTATTTAATGTCCAAAGTCCTATCATACAACCATTGCTTCTTCTATCAAAAAGCAAGGCCAAACAAATATTCCCAACACTTGGTGGAGAGGTTTCCAGTAATCCCCAACTCCCCAAGGGAACTGCTCTAGGGGTAGCTCACTACAACACTGCACCTCCCACACTGACAAATCTCTCACGGAAGATGCTCCAATTCTCAGGTTCAAAGTCACGTGGGCTTTTAAAGTCTGTTCACTACCTCAAAAGGTTCCTCTTTATAACCTGCTTCAAGATCTGTTAAGAATCCAGATGGCATTTAGCCCGTTCTGGACATTTACAGCCATTTTCCACTTGGTTTTAAACAGACTAACATCATCTATACCTACAACATAGCGTGCAATTCTTGTCGCCAACTACTTGTACGTGCAATTGCTTCTGCAGAGCTGAAATTTCTTTCCTGTAAATACATTATACATTATTTAATAGTATATATTGATATCAAAGTACCTATATATAGTAACCTTATAAATATATTATTAACTCGCTGCTTTACAAGTGCTGGCTGCAGTTCATTCTCATCTCTACAGCTGCTGCTGCTCCAGCATTGCAGTGGTCAAACTCTAAATTGTACCAAGAAGCAACCAGAAAGGAGAAGGTAGAGTAGAAACATCAGCAGACACATGCTTGAGGCAGTCAACCAACTCCTCTATGGATGTCAGCAAGTCTCTGTAGAAGAGTAAGAATTTACAAGATCGGACCTTAATTTTTTGCATCCAAAAAAATAGTAAAGCGGGGGAAATGATGACAAATTAAACTAAACACAGTAACAATTTGTATCTATTAAACAGAATATGCAAATTCAGTCATATATAATGTTATCGCAACTCATTTGCTTTAGTTTCTTCAAATATTCATGTTTTAATTGAATAATCACTCAGAAATTCTGGCATATATACAGGCATCTATTTAGAGGAGCTAAAGACGCACAGAAACAACCTTTTTGGACTAATCTTCAGCTTGCCACAGCTGCCGCTTATGCCCATCCCCGAGAGCTGAGGACGTGGCTGCATGTGCCATGTCAGCTCAGTTCAAAGAGCAAAGCTCCTTCAGGGAACACGGGTTCATCAGCTCAGTCGCTTGTGACACCGGCAGCAAACCCAACGCAGAACACTAACAATTACTTTTCAGCAAATACTGAATATTGAGACATAAAGGAGCTAAATGAGTTAGGGACGCTCTGTTGAACACTACGCACTGAGGGCAGTGTCCCTTGCAGGATCCTGATCTGTTCGCTACCCAGAGCATCCCTCGCCACACTGGAATGGCTCCAAGTATATTCCGCAGATCAGACAGAATATTTTCCTTTTTTTTTTTTTCCCTAATCAGAAAAACAGAAATATTTCCTTGTTGTTTCAAGAGAACAGGATTTCAGATTCATTCTGATAAGCAAAAAAAAAAAAATACAACATACTGTTAGAAAACGTATTTCTTTGATTTCCTCACTTGCCCACACTATGATGCTGGCTGTATTTTTGAAAATGGAACTACTACTGAAAAAAAAAAAAAACCTTTCAAGGCTAGTCAGATAAAACACCTTTCTAATGTAAAAACATTTTCCTCATTTCCCGCACAGCATCAACAACTTCAGACCAACCTAACTGGGGCAATTTCAAAGTAAAAAGGAGAATACCACAGCTGAAGACCCACAGACAGCAAGAGGGGAAAAAAAGAGGATAAACGTCCATTCCTACTTTCCTTTGATTTGCTATCAGTTATCCTGGGAGTTTCATCTGCCTCAGGAAAACAGATTTAATTTGTTATTACTTATAAAGCATACTTAATTTTGAAACAATTATAGAAGTCTAAACTTTGTTCCATTTTAAAAAGTGGATGGTTTTTAAGGGATTTTTCTTTTTTTACTAGTAAGCCGAAATGTTTTGCATCTTCACACTAGCAGGGCTTTCTCATTCACTGAGATCACTGAAAGGTTACACAACATATACATGAGCTAACTTTGAAACCCAGAGAGGCAGAAGGATAGACACACAGGTCTTCTCTTCCCAGCAATACCAATATGCGAGAGAGCAACCTTTCTGGAGTACAAGGCACAAAATTCAAAACTGCACATCAGAGGACATGGTTACTCCAGAGCGCTTTTTAACAGGAACATACGGAGTTCAGTCTCATCACGATGCACTTGTTATCCGCTATCCACTACCGCAAAGGCTTTGAGTGTTTCCAACCTATAGGCTGTGGCACAGACATGGCATGGGATGAAGGCCTTTCCTACCTTCAAAAGAAAAACAATATTCTATTCAACTTTTGAAGACATCTTAAAAGTCTGTTTAGTCTTATTTTCAATTATTCTGCAGAGGTGTCAAAGGCCTTTGCAAACATACCTTTTTTTCTTTTTTAAACATCCATTAGCACATGTATCTCCGAGAGACACACCAGGGTGCGGGATTTTTCATCTCTAAGTACTTCCAGATACTAGGGAAGCTGAAATACTCTGAACGTGGTGTCAGATACCAGGTCCTTAAAGAACTCAAGTTTAACACAGCAAAAAAAGAAATGGGGGGGGGAGATAAAGACTCAAGCACAAGTATTTCTGTGTTGCAAATGTAAAATTATTTGTCTGAGCCCACACTGCAAACCAATAATACCAGCCTTGGCTCCAGAACTCCAAGCTCCTAGCTGTGTGATCAACCCTTTTAGGCCACATTAACTCAGTTTTAAACCAGAAAAGACTGCCTTCAAGTGCTGCAAAATTGAATCAATCACTGATTGACTAGTAAGAAGGTACTGATTTATAGTGTGCCTGAACTGACCTGAAGTAAGTGACAGCTCTGGCTAGAAGAGAGGATCAGTGAATCCAAAGATTAAATTCTGTTTCAACAGAAACAACCTAACAGATACTGTCCACAAGCAAGTAGGTATTTAAAAAGCTCAGGCTGTGATTCTGTTAATTACTCAAGAAAAAAAATATCATCAAAATCTGGAATATCAAAATAATAATATTAAAAGCTGGAAGCAGACTCTATTCAAACTTTTTCATTTTTGCTTAAGTTCTTTCAAGGTAAATTGATTTTCAGAGTTTATATTATTATGTTACTACAGAATAGGAAGGTATCTGAAATAGTTTATTCCAGACAGTGCTTCCATACAGTGGGAAATTTATTTAACGCTAAATACAAGACCACTAGCTTTTGTATTCCCATTTAAATCAACAAGAAATCTCACACCAACTTCGATGGGTTTCAACATTTTCCCATTTTGCATTTCCTCTTTTGGCTACATTCATGAAAAGAGGCAACGGNTCCATGAAAAGTTTTCACTTGTATTTCATACACATTTGTCTTACAGAAACTAAACTTTATTACTATCGTCTGTCACTAGAATACAGATATTCTATATCCTAATATAAGTATTACACTATTCTTAGAGGTTATATGGACAGGGTAAGTCACACCAAGCCAGGTAATTGTTGTTATGTCATGGTCTCAATCAAGGACCCGTAACGAGCAACACGTTTTAAATATTTGTATCTAGTATCCTAGTTACTAGACAGCACGATACAAGATTTAGTAGAGGAGACACCTTACACGGAGTTAGTCAACAAGTCACCAAAGAGATGGAGGAGAAGGGTTCTACCCTTCGCTGAGGCACGGAATAGTTAAGTAGTCAATTAAATATAGGAAATTATATACATGTGGATCTCAAAAAAAAATAAACCATTGTCTATTTCAACTAAGACGACTCGTCACACTTAACCCATGGAAAAGAAAAATTAACTCAATTATAGTTAAAAGGTTAAATTTGTCTGCACCTTTTGTTAGAGTTCAGAAGAGAGACTGGCCACAAACACCAGCGTATGTATGAAAATTCTCCAGTAAGTGCTATGGGAAGCATCAAGAACACAAGAAGAGGGAACATCTGACCACCACCACATCAAGAAAGACTCCAGCACATCATGTAGACAAACCTTTCCGGTTTAACCTTTATAAATATACAAGTGAAGGGTTCCTCTCATTTCTCCGTCTGTGATTTTACTATTTTGAATTTTGCAGATAAACGACTCTTTGGATTTTGCCTTACCTGTTTTGAATTAAGCATGATCCCAAGTTATCTGGAGAGAAACACGCATTTCTCTCTCAGTATGGCAAATCTATTGAGCAAGGGCAGCCGTGACCTGGCAGTACGTGCCCTAGCTCAGCCGTAAGTTTTCCAGGGCATGCAAGGGCTAAACACACTTCCCAGATGGAGCCAAGGTCGGGAGACTGCTCCCAACCTGAGGATCGGGATGAACAGAAAACTGTTGGTAACGTGGAGGTTCTCTATTATACAAAAAACATTGTAGAGCACATTTGACTCCTGAGCATCCCCAGGGAATTTATTACATGTATCCAGCATCTTGCCAAAATAAGAATCAACAGTGATTTCCTGAAAAGCAAACATGACTCCCCAACCTCTTTAGACTTTTTTTTTTTTACTTCTTTCATGTTATTTTCCTACTGGAAACCCCACTTCATTAAGTGAACCAAAGCCATCATCATCCCTTATTCAAGTATCTTCACAAATTATTCTTGCTCTCACGGCATCTATCATCAAGCATAATGTTAATGATTACACAGAGATCAAGTTTATCTTTTGGTCTTCAAGTAGTTCATCATTCAAACTTTGTACTATTGGAATATAGTTAAATGCCATCTGAACTCCATAGTTGTCTAATTTACTTCCTTTCCTCTCTCTTCTTTCTCTACAAATGGTTTTCTCTTAGAAAAACGCAAGTTTTTACAGATTAGGCTTCCCTTTTTAAAACTAAATACAGTATCTTATACTCTGAGTACTGCTCAAAGGTGTAGCAAATAGTCAAAATTTTGTCTTCCAGAAAAAAGAGAGCTAAAATTTACATTTATTTTATATTTTTAGAGGTCAAATATTTCACTCCTTCCACAAAGTGGTTGCAATAAGCTAAAAACTAGGAACAATGAAGTTTTCACGTGTCCCCCTTCCCCTCAGTCTAGCAGTCAGTCTTCAGTGAAGGTTTCCCAACTATAGCTTTTTGTGAGAATGAAGACATTTTGGGATGTGTACTACTGCTGGCTAGGACTGATCTTCCATAGGAGGAAACAATGGAAATTAAGATATACAGAGTTTAATAAACTGCCTCACACAAGCTAATTTTTCTGTCACAACTTTCAGCATTCTGTAAGTCTCCCCTCCCGCTCCAAACTCTGTGGAAAAAAATGTAACATATATCCCATTCAGATACATCAGTAGATCACAATCTACACTTTTCACAAATACTCAAGGACTCTAACACACCACTCGTGATATAACAAACACTGTCTGCATTTCTCTTTATTTTTCTTTTCCAAACTTTCCAACATCACGACTGCATTTACCTCAGACTCTCCGCTGCAGTAAGCCACAAAGCTCCCCAGAGCTAAACCTCTTCCAGCCTGCACAGACTTCGTACAAAGAGTTCAAACACAGCTCCCAACCTTTCAAGCACTCAACACCAACCTGCTCTGTTGTTCAGCAATCTGCGCATCCCTCAAGGCTGCATGTAGAAAAAAAAGCTACATTCATAATCCTTTCTTGCAGAAGCAGATGCCATGCCACCTCAAAGCACAGAGCATTACATCAAGTGTATGACTCTCCACTGAAGAGCATATGTACCGACAACTCAAAATATTGTCATACAGATTTTAGGTAGATCAAGAGCAACTGTGAGGATGGGAAGGAACCAAAAAAAACTTAATATCATCTTTTCCATTCTGGTAACAGGATTTTTTTCTTGAACTTACTTTCTTAGTATTGGTCTATGACTAACAAATGAGAATCTACCCAAATCTTCCACAAAACCATGCAAAGCATACACAACGTTGCATAAAAATGCAAAAACAGTCTAACAAATAAAAACAATCTAACAAATAAAAACAATAACAACTTCCGCACAGTTACAGCATAGTCATTCTAAGTTCAACTACATTAACCTTTATTTCATGCAAGAAAATGCCACCCGGAGAAGTCTGAATACTCCCTTCTACACTGATGGCACGTGGGCTACTGTGATATACATAGAATCATAGAACTATTTAGGTTGGAAAAGACCTTTACGATCATTGAGTCCAACTGTTAACCTAACACTGCCAAGTTCACCACTAAACCATGTCCCTCAGCACTACATTTACAGATGTTTTAAATACCTTCAGGGATAGCGACTCAACCGCTTCCCCGGGCAGCCTGTTCCAATGCTTGATAACACTTTCTGTGAAGAAATTTTTCCTAATATCCAATCTAAACCTCCCCTGGCACAACTTGAGGCCATTTCCTCTTGTCCTATCGCTTGTTACTTTGGAGAAGAGACTGACCCCCACCTGGCTACACCCTCCTTTCAGGTAGCTGTAGAGAGCGAGAAGGTGTCCCCTCAGCCTCCTTTTCTCCAGGCTAAACAACCCCAGTTCCCTCAGCCGCTCCTCATGAGACTTGTGCTCCAGACCCCTCACCAGCTTTGTTGCCCTTCTCTGGACACTCTCCAGCACCTCAATGTCTTTCTTGTCCTGAGGGGCCCAAAACTGAACGCAATACTCGAGGTGGGGCCTCACCCGTGCCGAGTACAGGGGGACGATCACTTTCCTGGTCCTGCTGGCGACATTATTCCCGATACAGGCCAGGATGGTGTTGGCCTTCTTGGCCACCGGGGCACACTGCTGGCTCATATTCAGCTGGCTGTTGACCAACACCCCCAGGTCCTTTTCTGCTGGGCAGCTTTCCAGCCACTCTTCCCCAGGCCTGTAGCACTGCATGGGGTTGTTGTGACCCAAATGCAGGACCCAGCACTTGGCCTTGTTGAACCTCATACCATTGGCCTCAGCCCATTGATCCAGCCTGTCTGGATCTCTCCATAGAGCCGTCGTACCCTCCAGCAGGTCAATGCTCCCACCCAACTTGGTGTTGCCTGCAAACTTACTGAAGGCACACTCAATCCCCTTGTCCAGATCACTGATAAAGATATTAAAGAGAACCAGCCCCAGCACTGAGCCCTGGGGAACACCACTTGTGACCAGGCACCAGCTGGATTTAACTGCATTAACATGCACCACCACTCTCTGGGCCCGGCCATCCAGCCAGTTTTTCACTCAGCGATGCATATGCCCATCCAAGCCGTGAGCAGCCAGTTTCTCCAGGAGAATGCTGTGGGAAACAGTGTCAGAGGCTTTACTGAAGTCCAGGTAAACAACATCCGCAGCCTTTCCCTCATACACTAAGCAGGTCACCTTGTCACAGAAGGAGATCAGGTTTGTCAAGCAGGACCTGCCTTTCATAAACCCATGCTGGCTGGGTCTGATCACCTGGTTGTCATGTATGTGCCGCGTGATGACACTCAAGACGATCTGTTCCATAACCTTCCCTGGCACCGAGGTCAGATGACAGGTCTGTAGTTCCTCAGATCCTCCTTCTGGCCCTTCTTGTAGGACACTGGGACACGCTGGTTAGCCAGGACTGCTGATAAATGATGCAAAATGGCTTGGTGAGCACGTCTGCCACCTCCCTCAGTACCCTCGGGTGGATCCCATCCAGCCCCACAGACTTATGTGTGTCTAAGTGGTGTAGCTGGTTGCTAACCATTTCCTCTTGGACTATGGGGGCTTCATTCTGCTGCCCGTTCCTGTCTTCTAGCTCGGGGTCTAGGTACCCCAAAAACAACTGGTCTTGCTATTAAAGACTAAGGCAAAAAAGGCATTAAGTACCTCAGCCTTTTTCTCAGCCTTTGTCACTATGCTTTCCCCTGCATCTAATAAAGGATGGAGATTCTAAATGCACTGATTTAATGCATTCCATGATATAATGCATTACAGTAACACATCTCTCTGGGAACAGAGGTCAGCTTTAGTAAGCTACCTGAAGTCCAAGTGACTCCAAAACAGATGCTGAAGTGCTAGTGAGTGCTTTGCTGAACTAGGATCTAAAGTAAATCCAGATTTAAAAAAAAAAAAACCAGCAATAAAAATCAAGATCAAGAATTTACAAAGTAATCAAAATATGGAAGCCAGAAATGAGTATTTTTCATCTCAGTGGGATGAAGAGGTACAATTTTCATAAACATTTACAAGCTTACTGTCTAATGACTGGAGACTGTGTAGTTTCTACTTCCCCAGAAAGTTTCAAGTATTTTAAGAACACAAGTAAGGCTTCACTCATTACTCTAAATTATCAGTTAGAAAGGAAACTGAAGTCTATTTTCTAAAGTTCCTTTTCTTGATTACAGAATGGCTCATAAATGTGGCTTTACTAGAAGAATTTTGGGTTTAACCTCACATTAGGTAAAACCTTTCTCTATTTCTCTCTGTAATATTTGTACAATTTTGACAAATAAAGACAAAAAGAGCATGGTCAAATCAAAAATAATGCTGTCACAGCAAAAATAAAAAATTCTTAATGAACTGCAAAGACCTATTGTGGCACTCTGTGCTTAAACCCAGAAGGATTTTTTCATTTATTAACACCCTGTCCTTGTTCAACAGCATACTAATGAAGTTAATCTAAAGGCTAAATTTCAATTATGAATCACAGAACCACATCTCTGCTCCCTGATTGCTCAGATAATCTGAATCAAGCCCTCTCCTATACAAAGCACAATGGCTGACTGCAGATAAAAGTTCCTGAAACACCAAAAATATTCAGTCCAGAAGGTAAAATCTGACAAACACCTGTTTTCACATCCATTCAATAACTCTGTGGCAAAGTAATGATTTCTAATAACTTGACAGACTGCTCGCTCACTTAAAATATGCTGCACAGGTTTGAACAATAAAAGGAACAGCAAATGTTTAAATCTCTCAGGCTTGCAGCCAAGACAAAGTCTTCAGCCAGAGTAAAAAAGGGTTTCCATTTGCTGAAATAATTTAGGAGAAAATGTTTTCCTCTCGAGTAACTACGATGCATTTGTCCTGGAACAGAACCCGAGAGAACCACCAAAGGAACACCAAGGTCAGCGAGAGGCAGTGCCTCACTTGGCAATTAATATGCACGACCACAGACAGAGATGTGTTGTTTCATGACGTGTCGACACAGTTCACATAAGGAGCTGAAGCCGCAGAACTGGAAAAAACACAAAATATGAGTAATAACAACAACCCGGGTCATTTGCTTCCAATTGCTTCTGCAAACAGAAGAGTGATGAACGTTCACAAGAACGCCAAACCATGCTGCTACCGCATCTGAAGGACAGATATGAAGGAAACATTGCATCTGCTTTTTAACAAGACAATAAAGAGAAGCTGAGCTGCCAGTCTGTAGTCTTTAGCTGAGAGGATGAGGCATGGAAGGGTTGCTCACTTCTGATGGGAGCCAAAGGAGCAAACGGGAGCCAGAACACAGGAAAGCCACGAGTTTCCATCGATCATAAACCTGAGTCAAAGAAACCAGAACCTTTTGAATGATGTCTCAGAAGTGTTTTCACCATACGGTGCATGCGATTTCCAGATAATATAACAACTCCAGGCTCAATTCCTCCACTTCCCAGGGGGAAGGAAAGCCAGAAAGAGTAAACGCACTGTAACAAACCATTATCTGACCATCTCTAGGACTAAAAACTTCAGAGAAGATTTTCTTCCAAACCTAGGACAAGACAGTGACAAATTCCTGCTTTACACACGCCCATCAGCTCCCACTCATACTCCGAAAGAGTCAAGCTCACAGACTGAGAGGAGACTCCCAAGACTTGCTGCCATTCCATCGCACTCAAACACAGGTCAGATATATTTGACTACTTTTTCACTGAGCAGTAAGACTTTTTTTCCCCCCCTCTTTCAAGTTAGACGAAGTCAAACAGACACATCCACACCTTCACAGCAGCCACTGCACAACTGAACGCTCCTACTGTCCTAAACACAAATACTAATCCCTACTAATCTTCAGTTCTAATTCTTCAGGATATAAGCACAAGTAGTGCAAATTTTCTACCTCCAGCCTCAGTCTACTGGTATCCCTTTTCACTGCCTTTATCCTTCAAGTACACGTCACCCAGTGCGAAGTTATCAGTGCCCAGACGATCCTCAGACTTTTTAATAATTATTAAAAAAAAAAAAGTCATGAAAATAAATGTGTATCATTAAAAAAAAAAAAAAAATCAATTTTTTTTCCGGATTGCCATGATATTCATAATGTTATCTGATTTGGCAATATTGACTACTACAACACTGCAAATACACTGCAAGTATATGCAAAACCATTTGGCAATTACATCCTTCCAAAGCACAAAATCCTCTCATTGTCAACTACCAAAACGGGCACTTTGCTTTTGTGTTTGACTGGATGCTGTGCAAGTTTTCCTCCGTGCCTTAGCCCTTAAACAAGCTGTTTCTCAGCAACACGCTCATACTTGTCAGACTGAGCAATAGGCACATACGTATACGCTTAGCAATATGCTTGGTGGAAGCGGGGCATTTGTCGTTCACAGTTTTTACCGAAATACATCTTAATTGAGTAGCAGCATTACACCACAAATGAGCCAGAAAAAAAGGCCAACAATAATGACAGACCACTAGAAATAACCTGTTGTCTTCTGGGTAAACTGTTCAATGTTAAAACTTATTATCTGTAAAAGCACCTTTTGAATCACTTTTGTTTTGCCCTGTGGAATACCTTAATGTTTCTATTGGTAATAAAATTTCTGGCTTGCAATACTGCCCTCGTCTATAAGACCGCAAGAGAAGGCAGAGAAAAGATGAAAACAGGGAAACACAGAACTGCCGTTATTATTAAACCTTTAAGTTACAGAGTTAATTTCAGCTAAACATTTTTCTCTGTTGCACCGTTTCTATGAAGTGGTTTTTGTTTTTCTTCTAGAAAGGAAATCTAATTTTTGCACCCAAGTGTCAAACAACTCCATGGTCATCTATATGTGCGCCGACTGTACTTCTGCTACAAGTAATCTGTTAAGCAGCACATCCCCAGCTGGGGACTGTAATTAGGGTGCAAACTGCCATACAATCCCCTTGCCAGATTGATGAAGGAGACCTCTTACAAGGTGATCCAGAAGGCAGTGTTGAGATCATTAATCATTTATCCGTCGAGGAGAATACAAAAAGCTTTGCCACCAAGAGCATTACACCGCAAAAGTATCTTGACAAAACTAACATCTAAAAAAAACTAGTGAAGTTTTAATTATAAGGCCAGACACTAGTCACTGTATTATTTTTAAAAGGTTTAGGTAAATTCACATCAAAATAAGAGATACTAAGTTTTCAGACAGAATTTGACACTCATACTTTGCTGCTCCTTTTAAAAGCCTGATAACCATCAGCTCAGAGGTTTTTTAGCTCTGCTAGCAGCATCCCCAGATAGCAAACAAATGTAACAGTAATCTACGCAGCAAGCTTAAATACACTGCCAGGCTGCCAGTATTTCAACCTGCAACTATCTATTTTGGGGGATTTGAATCCACGGAAAATGCAAATATTTTCAATAACGTGTAATTGCAGATATTGTTAGTACAAAAATTCAATCTTGAACACCTGCCTAATGGGATCTGCACTGTCCATCCTGAGCACTTAAGTTCTGACTCTGCCAAACATCAGCTAATTTTTTTTTTAAAATATGCTTACTATAATTAAATATCTCAAGAATTTAAAGTTGAGTTCAAGCTTAAGTGTTTCCCTTCTTCATTCCTATTTGATCCAATAAGCAAGCCCACACGACCCTTACAGAACTCATGAAACTACGAGAGAAAAATGCAAAAATCAAGATCACTGATGGGTATATCGCTAGAGTTTAAAGTATTTTTCTTTGGAAATAAGTTTTTAACCTTCTTTTGTATGCAACCTCATATTTTACTTACCACACGCCATCCAAGATTATCAGCATCAAAACTTTCTCAGCTATATCCATCAGCTTCCCGTACGCTTCACCTGAGCCCAGCCTAAGGACGAGCTGGTTGTGCAGGGAAAGGGGAGGAGGTGCGCTCCCCTCCCTGCCTTCCCCTGAATTATCTGGGATTTAATAGAATTGCCCAGGAGACTTCTGCTGTTTCAAATGCAAACAAAATCCATCCCATTCAGCTATCTACCAGACTAACAGAAAATACATTTTTCTGTAGAATGTGCAATAGGGAAGAAACTTAATCCAAACACATCATTACATAGTCCAACAGGATTTGCTTACAAACTCTAAAAACCATCCCAGTGAAGGCAAGCTCCTGGTAACTTAGCCTAAAAAGCAGTCAGCAGGCAAGTACTTTTTTCTTTTTTTTTTTTTTAACTGAAAAAGCCAAATCTAAATCATTTTCCACAGATCAACAAGCATATCTGAAATCAAGAGGAGAAAAAAAAAAATCTGCCACCTGTGGCTATGAAGTTAAACCAATTAAAATATTTAAAAAACATTCTTGTTTGCAAATTATGATGCCTCCCTCACAACTCTCCTCATTCCCTAGAGACAAGAGGATTTTTTCTAAAGGACTCAGCGAGGGAGGCAAAGAGTAGCGAAAGCACCTCAGGAGTGAGAAAAGCCCAACAAAATTTTTTAGCATCAAGTGCCTTTACAATGAGGTTTCTTTTGTAAACTTAACTGTAGATACAACAAAGATTTTCATTTGTTTCTGCAACACTGGGAAACTTCTGATTTCCAAAACCTTTGCTTGCTTGAATAAGCATGCAAGTAATCTTCTGAATATGTTAGGGAGAGAAGGAAAGGAGAAATAGTGTCCTTATCATTATACAGAATCTTACAGGCAGCTGTGGAAATCCAAGTTTCTTAAAAACTATTGCCACAATGAAATAACAAAATGCACTTTAATGGCAAGTTCTAGCATGTATCACTGATTCCCTCAATATTTACATTTTTCCAATATAGCCTGAACTAACGATAAGAGCTCAGCAACACAGCAGGAGCATCCATAGGATAATTCACATCTTCTAAGCCACCATATCTTTTTAATAGAAGTCAGTGACATTAAAACATTAACTAAGAGAATACAGCATAACTCGCGAACACAAAGATCCAAACCTGGAGATGAAAAGGGTGAAAAAAATCAAGTGTGGCATCATTTACTGAAAGGCTGCGATAATGATCTAGCAGAGACTTAGCAACGTTTTAAAAAAGTAGGAAAAAAGATCTCTATGCTGGATGGCCCAAGGCAATCCAGTGACACACTGCAACATCTAATCCTGCTGTTTATAATTCTTGAAGCTGGATCCTGCACATCAGTGGCAATGGAATAGAAAATATTAAACACAGCATCCGACTGAAGTAATGCTGCAATACTTCAGTGAACACCCAAGTCACTAGGACCTTGATCTTCTTTTGGAGTAACAAGGAAAAAAAAAATGCTCCCCCCTTTTTTGAGTCTTGCTGTGTCCTTACTTACTGGCATTAATACTGCTCTCCTCCTTAGGCAACCCCTTAAAGACTCTGATCCTTTATATCCTTTAAAGGGACCAATTAATGCTGCTATTCAAAGTTTCTGACCTTTAGCTCTCAGTCCCAGTGGTGTTATTCAGATTTTTCTTTTCAAGTTTAGCAGAAAATAGTAACTATTTGTGTCTTCCTAAAGGCAGATGTGCATTAATCCTCACCACAAACTGAAGTCAATTTTGGAAAAGTAATTCCCAAAGTTTTCGCCACCAAACGTGCTCCTCTGCAGGATCAGATGCTTCCCAAATTCTGCCTGCCCTTCTAAATTGCTTCAGTTCAGATGTTCTGCCTTCCAGAAGTATTTTGGCAAATCATTTTGAAAATGCTTTCATAGCTGCATGAAGTTTAGCATCCCACACTGCATTCCCCCTCACCATCCTCTGCAGGAGGACGAATTTTGCCATGATTATTTTCATGGAAGCCACAGTGCTAAGTTCCATTTTCTTTATTCCCGCTGACACCACTCCCCACTCAGCCTTCCTGCCCCTCTTCTTCTCCACAAAATTATTTACTCAGCCACCCTGTTGCCTCTTTCAGGAATACACCCTAAGGAGCATCCCAGAATCAAAATAATATACTTATTATTTGTTGTTTTCATCTAATTTGTATTTCAAAACCACCAAACATGGAGGCTGATACCTAGAAAATCAATAAAGCGTTTCATTTTTGGAACTGCCCCAGGAAGGCATCCTGCATTTTCTTTTCCAAGTATAATTAATGCATGTAATCTTTCACAAGGTGCCAAATACCTTGCACACACACCCAAAAATACCCCAAATATACTCTACCCCTCCCAATCTCTCTCTCAAAAAAAAAACCAAACCCAAATCTCATAATTCTAGCCCATCAATACCTTTCTGCATTAAACCTTTCCTGATATGAAAGTCGTTACAGCTCACCTGGGAGACTGACAAGCAAATACTTCTCCAGACCCAGAGAAAGGGTATTCCACAGCCACGGCTCTTCCAAATAGCCAGGGAAAAAGTTATACCTCTTTAAACAGAGGGTGAGCCGGGCTCCGCTAGCGCTGCGCAGGGAGGAGGCACACAACTTGACAGTAAATGTAATTAGTGTTATACTTCCTGCCAAAATTAGACATGATATAAGCAGATATATCAAATGAATTTGACATGATATATTACCATTGATGCAGCTAAATATATAAAAGGAAGGGGGAGGAAGGGTGGCTTGGCTTTCGGAAGGATGGGAGTAGGGTTTGGTTTTTTTTAATTTCAGGGAAAAAATAAATCTTGACATGCCTCCATCATTTCTGTCTCCAGCTTGTTTGTTCATTACAGTTTCTCCTCTCCTTTCCAGTTCCTATTTCCATCATGGTCAGAGTGACACAAAACATCCTCTTTTTGTTGCAGCTCACTAAAATCGAAGCTGCGTCATGTCTCTTCTTCACGTCTTTTCTTCCCTCCTTGTCATTCAGAGGCTTCAACCCATTTGCTTTCTGAACACATTTGCAGTCCGAATCTGTTTCTCGACACCAGCTCACTTGTTTGCTTCTCCTCTTTCTCCTTTGCACTCACCAAAACTCATCATACATCATACCGCATCTCCATTCCAAATTGTCACCATCTCCTGGTCATCACTCACACATCCACTTTTCCCTGACCCAATACCAAATTTCCATCCATGTACGAGCAATTTTCTATTATTTTAAACACATTCTACTGTTTTCTTTCCTGTGAACCACACATTTATCTCATTGCTCTCTGCCAGCTTGTAAAGCTTCTCTCTATTTGCTCGTTCTTCCACCAGGTTAGCTTCAGTGCAACGCATTGTCCCAGTCATGTTTTTCTTGATCATTCCACCGCGCTGACCGAACACCTCAGACTCATTTCACACCCCTCTGTGTTTAGCAACAGAAGACAAACTAAGAAGGTATTGTAGCAACACCTGCAAAGAAATCCTCCCTTACCAAATTCCAGTCTCAAGCTCCAGAGATACAAAACCGAACCAGAGCATCACCTAGAACCAAGAAGTGTTAACAAAAGCCTCAGAAAATGACTTATTTGAGAGCTGCTCTATCAAAATGTATGTCTTTAATACCTAATTTCGATCTGATACCGGAGGAGAAGAAGAGAGAATCATTCCCAGCTCAACACCAAAGCAGAAGAAGACGACAGAAATCCTCAACGCTCTCAGAGTTTGACCTGGAGATTAATGGGCTCTTCTGTTAAACATTTTAAAAAAATATTAAAAAAGAAAAAAACAAACAAACAAACAAAAAGAAAACCACACACAGCCAACACCTCACTTCCCAAAAGAAAAAAGAACTGAGCTAGAACTGAATGCTCATTTTCTTTTTGCTGCTGCTAGAAAGCAACACTAAAGCTTTCATTTACAGGCAGCCAAGTTTTATTCCAGAAAAACGGCCGCTTCGTTTGGGGGAAATTTAACCTTTTGCTTATCTTGTTTCAATTTCCATTTTGAATCAGAGTTTTACTTACAAATACTATAATGAATTCCGGCAACGGTTAGACAAAATGCAGCAAGCTCCCAAATCATTTTACTTCTTCCGAAGGGGTGACCTTTCACCAGCAACAGGCGCCCCCCGGACCAAGTTGTGTCCTCTCCAACTGGAAGCTCTGGGCTGCTCTGTTTTATGCAGTGCCTGAATATGCCACTAAAGTACTCGAGATGGAAAAAAATCTAGGCCAAGCTCAGGTATTTATGACTTTTTTTTGACGGAAAGTTTAAAAATTACTTTACCCCAAAAATAAGTCTTTAACTGGACTTGTCTTTGCTGTTCCAGCAAACACAGAGCATATTGCTGTTCATCTCCTGACAAATTACTCTCCAGGAGAATACAAATCATCCGTGCTGAGCTTCAGAAAGGCTCTGGAAGAGAGCTCTGTTTCAACCCACTAGAGACAAAAAGCCAGCCACAAAACAGACTCCATCCCAGCGGAAAGCCTCCCTCGCTCACAAACAGGAGTTTTAATCCCATTCATTAATGGCTGAATTGCACTCGCCTTTATTGTGCTACATCTTCAGGTCGCTCTTCATCCATTATGTTTTTTGCCGTGGGTGTATTATTTGTTTTATTAACAATGGTAATACAATTCAATACTTATCCCTACACGAGACAGGTTATATTTTCCTGACTGTTTTAAAACATTTCACAGGACGGAACACAGATGAATATTTAAATAGCAAAACAATACCACCAAAAAAAAAAAAACCCCACCACAAGAAGAAATCCTACTGTGTTCCTGTGAGGGTGGTTTTGTAAAATAAAGTTTGCCATATCTGTCAAGCCTCCCCCCACCCAAGTTTTCTCCGTCATGAATGAACACCACACACTAAAAACTGATGCTACATAAACTGTACATCATCGCTAGAGACAGTTGCAATCACAGACTCCGCTGCTCTCACCACTACTAAAGCTGTGTATCGCCTTTACTGCAGCTATCTGAAATTAATTACAGAATCTTAAATATTTGCAGCCTACAGTTTTTTTAAGTATCTCAGAAGGCCGGTGTTCATGCCTGGGGGTCGTTACCCCCATGTGGCAGCACCCTCAGCCTCACTGCTCTGCTCTCTACTATCTGCTGACAGCGATTGTGCGATGAAAACCCAGCAAGTAGGTGAGAATAGGTGCCTGAGCAAAGAAAAAAACTTCTGTCTAGAGATGGAATATCACTCTCCTGTTATACATATATATGAAAAAAAAAACCCAACTTTTTTTAATATATATATATTTATATACCACACACAAACTCTGCTCTGGTGAGTTCCACCCTCCTCAAGCTCCTGTTCAAAACAGCAGACGGAAACCCACACTGCTCTCGCCATGTGCTGAAACAACGCCAGCATGAATTACGAGCTATTGTGGGAGATGGATCAGAAATGACCACAATTATGCCTAACACCTGAAGAGATTGTTTCATTTGATCCTTCTTTGGGAAGGCAACGCCAGTCTGAAAGAGCCAAATGGCATGTAGCATCCTTCTGTCCATTCTTGGCAACCCGAAGACAGGCAAAGAGCCCCCTCTCACTCTGAGCAAGGACCAGAAGCGCGTCACAATTTTAGACCGTCTCCAACCTTCAAAAATACCCACTATTCACTACCAGAATATCCCTTTTCTGCAGAAACACTTACATTTTCTATTTCAGCAACTGAGTCAGGAGGGTGACTATTTCTCCACTTTCTAGTAGTTTTTAAGTAGTTTTAAACGTTCATTTCTTTTATAAAACCATTTATTTTCCCCTCTCTCTCACCTTTTCAGGTCACATCACCTCGGCTAAAATACTTTTCATACTTTACTGCAACAGGGTTTGCATGCCCTGCCTTTATCAACAGGCACTTCGCATCCCCCAGGAGCCGCTGTGGGAATCAGCAGATTATCTCACGTGTTATCCCGTCTCTCCACTAGCACCTGCCCAGCACTGCACGGATACCATACATCACACACACACATATTCTGGCACCACTGGGTAGCCCCACAGAGGGCCAGTTGCCAACCCTAAGCAAAGGGGATGGTGCTGCAACAGGCGGGCAGGTACAGGGAGCACAATCCACCGGATAAAATGAAGGCAGCTTAGGCAGGTAGAATTCACTACATCATTAATACAGTTTTTTCTTTGTTTTCTCAGCAGTCCTTGAATCTGTTTCCTCACCCGTTTCATACACTTTCTCAAAATAGCTGCCTCCTATGTGAGTGCAGGTGGAAAAAAATCCCAACCTCCTTTTAAAGTAGCTAGCTTACTTTCAGACCCAAAATATGAGCATTAGCTAGATGAGACTCAACAGAAAAGAGAGAGAAGCAACCAAAAAGCTTTTCCAAAAAAATTAGCAAAGACTGTTTCAGTCAGAATAAAAGCTTAAGAAGTAAAAATCATCTTAGAAACGAAGTGCAACTAAAAGCATTCCCAACTAAAGTGGTGCAGCGTGTCCTTAATATTCAAGTGTTTAAGCTAAATACAGCAGAAGTACAAAGGAATGCATAAAGATGACTCAATAAGGAGGTATTCAAAGCAGAAACAGCATTACCAGCATGTTTATGGTAAGCTTGCTAGTCCAAAGCACGGTATTTTTTGGTTCTTGTGGTCAAAACAAGACTGCAGACAACAAGCACTTGTGCTTGGACACAGAAGTAAGGCAGGACGGTTCGTTGGTGACTCAGCGGCCGGACCTCTGCGGACTCACAGAACAAGCAGGGAAACCTGCCGTCCTCGCAGACTTTCTGGTTTTAAATGACCCACACAACTTTTTTTATCCTCTGGCACAAATCCCTGGGATTTTTTATTTTTTTTCAAATAAACAGTACTTTATTTTGCCTGTGGTGCTTTACCTGTTTCCCCTACCGCAGCACCCACTTCATCACCACCCTGGAAGCAGCTTTGGGATGCACGGCTTCCAGTATGAGCACCGCAGTGTTCAGCACCCATCAGCACCGCCCTGGCCTCACCTGGCAATCGCACCTCCGTTTCACCCTCCCATTTACCTCATTTTACATGATCTTGGGGCAAAGAACAGAAAAGGCAGCTTTACCACTATCTGGAATGCTATCTCAGTAATAAATTAAGATTTTCAAAGCTCAGGCGAAGAGCTGGAGTGATGCGTGGGCAAAACCTCACAGCGTGGGAGGACCCAGAACACACCAAGCAACTTGCCATGATGGCACAGAGATTTTGGGGCAGGAAGTCTGATTCTGTCGTATCATGAAACTCAATTATAATGAGGCAAGAGAGCCCATCCGTAGCTTCTTAACTTCTCTGGTTTACAGGCAAACCTCACAATTTCTCACCCCTAGGCAGTCCCAGCAGAAGTCCCTTTCCTCAGCCGCACTGCTAACACGGGAGCCTGTGAACTGCAGCCAGGACAAGTACAAATTTTCATTTTCTATTGTCTTAATAAAGAGCAAAGCAAGAGAGCAGCTACCTTTTGTGAAAACAATGCTTTTGTCTCACCATACTGCAACATAAACCCCCCGAGATTCAAGAAAGTTCCTACCAACTGAGAAACCAGACATGCACTTTTTGAATATACTTGGAGGCAGTCCAGCAGGACAGTTTCCCTCACCTACAAAACGCCCCGAGAAGATCCCAGAACCGCCTTCACGTCAGGTGGCTCCAGCAGAAAGGTTTCCACTTTCCCCCCCATCCAGCCCATCGACAGCATCGCGCGCCAGCACAGCACACACCATTAAAGCACAGCGCACACCTCTAAGGGAGAATGGCGAACTTACCTCCCCGAACCACAGCCTGGAGGCATTTCCACCACCTCTTTAATCTGCAACAGCATCCCTCTCGCTCAGCTTTCATAATCCCTCTCGGTTAAGGCATGGGGGTGCCAGCAGCATCGCAGGGCAGGGGAGGGGAGCAGAACACACACAGGCATTCATGTTGCCGGCACAGCACTGTCAACTCAGGGCTGGTTTTCCCTTTTTTTTTTTTGTATTTTCTTATCCCACTCTTTGCTTACAGCCCGCGCAGCCAGACGAGCTTAGTTGCCTTGGACACCTGGATAGGACCATTCGCATCACATCTTCCACCACGACCCCCCCTCCCCTGCCCACCTACCAACAGCAACGGGGTATCAGAAGCTTCCAACGTGCAAACACCACCTGGGTTTTCCACTCCCCGAAACCACTCCAGCGTCGCTGCTGTTCAGCGGCGAGCTTGGCACAGGGCACCTGCAGCATCTGGCATGCTTCACCCACTCCAGCTCCGGCTCCTCACGTGCTCTCCTCCGTTAGCAGCCGCTGGGATAGCTGCCGCCGTGCCCAAACACAAAAGGAGCGAGTGTCTAAACAGGCACGAGAGCTTTGCTCATCTGTCTGAGGGCAAGACGGAAGAGACTGACTACTGGGGGGGAAACAAAAAGAGAAAAAAAAAAATCTATTGAAGTGGAAGGAGACCTGTGGGAATCCCCACTCCTTACTCGCAAACCCCAGAAGTTTTGTGCCATCAAAGGCAGCTAAAAGCAGCAGCCTGAGTGCCTCCTACCAGAGCAGCGTGTGAGCAAACAGGCGTCGGTGCGATCCTTATCGGGAAGGCTTTCTAGTGAAGAGACGTCCCTAGAAAGCCGTCACTACAAATACAGTTTTCCTGAATATCATTACTGATCCAGAAGTAATGAAATAGCAGATAATATGGCCCCAGGGTACAAATCAACCACCTACCCTAATGCATACAGATGGAGCTCAACAGCTCTTCTGGTCTTCCATTACCAGAGTGAAATGGGATCTCTGAAACACCATCATGGCAAAGCAGAAGAGAAGCTTACTAATGAGTGCTGTTTAGTTCTGATTCCCCAGAAAGTGGTTTTAAATGCTACAATCAGAAAAAAAGTCTGTTTTCATGTGTGAAGATGAGTAGACACAGCTTCCCCTCAAAGAACCAAGATAAAAAAGCAGGAACGCACAACCTCCTGCTCTTCCCCGATTTTGCAGAAAAGGCTTTGCTGAGAAGTGTCTAAATACTTTTTTTAATAATCAACAATGAAACTTTACCCAGTCCCACCAAAAAAAGTAGCAAGACTGTCATGACTTACAGAGAGCAGGATCACGCTCCTCTTCTTCATGTTCGCATCAGTTAAAGCAGTAACTTCCAATATGCTCTAAAACCAACTCAGCAAATGGATAAGGTACAGGCAGGCACAGAATCTCTCCGCTTCCATCTTTAGGAAAATTTAGCACTTAACACCAAGAGCCTACTCCCGCAAAGACGCAATGTTATGCATTTTGAGCCGGTCACATCCCCACAAACCAGCCAAGCCAACGCACAGCACCGCATGCGCATCACACACCCCAACGTATCCATACCTGTCACCTTCAGCTTTGAGAAGTACCCCTGTACTCAAGCCTGTTACTTTAAAGCCGTCTCTTTCACCCTCGACATGACATTACTTAAACTCCACTGAAATCTTTCCAAAAACCTAGAGTTCACCACTTTTTGTTTTTATCGATTTCCTTAAAGTTTGAAGATTTTATCATGCAAGTTGAACACCCACACAAGGCACCAGCGTGACACAAGGCACAAGAAACAGCAGCTCTCTCAGTCACCACGTCCCCTCTCACGTACTTTCAGTGATAGAGAGTTGTAACGGGTACATTATCCCACTCACCCGCACACACGCTAACGACATCCCCTGCGCGGCTTCTTTCCAAAATTACATTCCCGGGAAATCAATTCTTTGAGCTGATTTTTTTTTGTTGTTTTCATTAGAGGAATTAAACAATATATTTCAATTATACAAGAGAGCTGGAGGCAGCGGTCAGCGAGTACTTTTATGACCCTCATCTATTCTTTTAAAAGCCTTCTCCAGAAAAGCTCAGGCAGGCACCTGAGTGGGAGGGAGGGGGGAGGAGGAGGAGGAGGAGGAGGAGGAGGAGGAGGAGGAGGGGAGGAACATGTCTACAGCTAGTCCTCAGTCGTATCTTCACAGAAATAAAGTCCAAACTCTGGAGGGTTTGACCTTGAATGGATACCGGTACATAAAATAAACAGACAAACATGACAAATGAAGAATCAACACTCAAAGCGACGAACGGTTAAAAAGGAAGAAGGGTATTAGAGCGCCGTACTTAAAACCGCTGACTGAGGAACCAACGGAAGGGAGAAGACAACTCTGACACGTTTCGGTACCGTGACCGGGGGTGGGTGAAAAAAAGTACGATTTTCGAGGGCAGCCTGCGCGGCCCCCGCTCGGCCGGCGGAGCCTCCGCTACTTTCCGCGGCTCCGCGGCGGGCGGGAGTTCCGCGGCGGCGGCGGCGACGCGGCCGCCCGAACGGCCCCGTTACCCATCACAAACTTCACCTGTTTCACGGAGGCGACGCTGCCCGGAGCCCAAACCCCCGCACCTCACACCGCCAATTTCAGCCGGAACCCTCCCAAAAATAAACCCGCGGCAACTTCTCCCGCGGGTCCGTCCACCC
>VUYV01000013.1:174446-386173 GCA_008711295.1 Anarhynchus alexandrinus
ACACACACACACACACACACACACACACACTTACCACCCGCCCCGGCCGGCCCCGCTGTGTCCGTCCGTCCGTCCGTCCGTCCGTCCGTCCCCGGTGCCGGCTGCCCCCCGGTGTCCCCTTCGCGCCGCTGGCTCCGGGGCTCTTCGCCATCGGCAGCGGCAAACCTCGTGGAGGCTTAAAAACCCGCGGAAAGTTATTTCTTCGGCATCTGAGGTCGAGAGAGAGAGAGTTTTCCCCGGATCTTATTAAATACACGGTAGCTCTACAAAATGACTCAGTACCGAGTTTTGATTGTATATTTAGCCCACACCAAATTCCCAATTCTGCCTTTTTCATAGAACCTCAGAATGTTCCCAGGGATGGGGCCAAGCGGGGACCTCCGCAAGGGCTCAAAATACCCGGAGAACTGAAACTACGAAGCCGTTAAAGCCTGGAGAGTCCTACTGTTGAAAACCCTGCGTCTGATGTTTGCACAGATTCATAGAATAGTTTGGGTTGGAAGGGCCCTTTAAAGATCATCTAGTCCAACCTCCCCTGCAAGAAGCAGGGACACCTCCCACCAGCCCAGGTTGCTCAAAGCCCCATCCAGCCTGGCCTTGAACACCTCCAGGGATGGGGCAGCCACAGCTTCTCTGGGCAACCTGCGCCAGTGCCTCACCACCCTCAGAGTAAAGAATTTATTCAAATAATCTAATCTAAATCTCCCTTCTTTCAGTTTAAAACCGTTGCACCTTATCCTATCACTACACTCCCTGACAAAGAGCCCCTCACCAGCTTTCCTATAGGCCCCCTTTAGGTACTGGAAGGGGCGATAAGGTCTCCCTGGAGCCTCCTCTTCTCCAGGCTGAACAACCCCAACTCTCTCAGCCTGTCCTCATAGGAGAGGTGCTCCAGCCCTCAGCTCATCCTCGTGGCCCTCCTCTGGACCTGCTCCAACAGATCCATGTCCTTCTTATATTTGGGACTCCAGAGCTGGATGCAGTACTCCATCTAATATTCCAGGTGGGGGCTCACCAGAGCGCAGTAGAGGGGCAGAATCGCCTCCCTCGACCTGCTGGCCTTCACCACCTTCTCATCCTGTTCACCGTGTGGCGTTGAGGATGCTTCCAGTACTTCTGTAACAACCCCAGATAATCACTAATACACTTCCTATGAGCTTTGCCTGAGGAACGTTAGCCCCATTGACTTTCAAAGTCATCTAAGTCATATTTTCAGGAATTTAATTAGTGCAAGAGATCACCAAACTGGCTGAAGTCCTCGATTAAGGAGGGAATATTTATTGATTGCAGGGAGAGGAGGCAGGGTGGATACTGAATCCATCACTTTTGTAAATACATGAAGAGAATGATCTCAGTTTAGTTTGTCTGCACTGTTTAAAAATCAAATAGGCATTATTCAGCACAACCAACATTTTTTTATATAGCCAGTCAGTGAGTTTAGGTGTTATTCAGGAAAAATTAATGCACATATCCAACTTAGCAAGTACCAGGTGACTGTATGCACAATGAAATTACTACAATATTTATTCCAGCTTTTCACACAGTTTTTATTTCTGCGTTGTTAAAGAAGGTTCATTCTCACACTATGTGGAGTGTGAAACTAATTACGACTACTGAGAATGAGAAATAACTCCACTGACACAAAGCTGGTATAAAGGAATGACAATCAGGCCCTTTAAGACTAATGCATGACCTTTGCGCTAACACTGTACCCCGGGAATAACCTATTCAGGCTCCGAAAATTAGCTCACCAGACGTTTTCCACTCAATAGGAACAATATATATATATAATGTTTTAATGGACACAGTGGTGTCACTCATGTGTCTTATCTTATTTTTTCTTTACAGAAATATTAAATGTTGGTAAATGCTAACACAAGGATTGTTCATCTCACCACAGCACCTACAGACCCCAAATGAAACCAGAACTTTGGTGTGCTGGGCTCCGAACAGCAAACAAGTGTTCCTGCCTCTGGGAGCTTTTGTCTTACAAAGGCAAGAGACAGCAGAGAAGAAGTGAAGGCAGAGAGATGTGAGGATATTTATCATAAGGCATAGAATCGGGTCAGAGATTGAAACACAAGCTTCCTGCCTCCACGTTCAGTCCTGCCCGTTGCTTTCACGGGTTATTCAGCATCATCCTGAAAGTTTACTGGGGAAGTCCACCAGAGATTGCACTTGAGCTGGTCAGGAATGTTCCAAACTAAGTTTTGTGAGAAAAGTTGTGTTAGTCAAAGATGACTTGTTTTCAACAGGTTTTCTCTCGGGTGTTTCTCGGGTCAGACAGCCCAACCCCAATGCCCAGTAGTGAGTGGCAGAGGGCATCCACCAGGGCTGCACCAGCCCCAGCTTGGCTTCTCTGCTGCCTGCTTCTTTTTTCCATTTAGAAGTTTTAAAAGGTCTTATTTTTGTCTGTTACAGAATGGAAAACACCTCTTGAAATGTCAGGGTTTTTTCACAAGTGACACGTCTTTTTTTTTTCCTGACTGGCCCTGTATAGGCACTTACACTCTGGTTCCCTTCTTGCAGCCCTCACCTCGTCCTCTGCCGAGAATAGCCGCATTTTGCACCCCCCGGTTCTTCTGGAGTCGAAGCATCTGGCAAACTGCACCGCTGCGAGTCGTAGCTTAATTTGCCAATGTAGAGTTTGCATTAATGCAGCTAATGCAGCGTCTGGGTAGGAGAGCCCAAATTCCCCCCGGCAGTCCCAAAAGCAGCACTGATGAAAAGAAGAGGCAGCACAAGAGGGCGAGAAGAGTCCTCGCTGTCCTACAGCCAGCTGAGCGCCAGCTCCCTTCAGCGCACACATTTTGGCTTTGATGCTCTTCCTTGAGACTTCAGTTTTCTTCAAAATCTTTATGGAGGACTATACATACCTAAAAGATGCGTAGGAAATAAATACGGGGTAAACGTGTAGGAAATACAGGAAATAAACCTTCTTTTCTCAATTTCAGTAGAAAAGCTGAAGTAAGAGACCAAGAAGCGGCAACAGGAAAATAAAAGCACAAATGTAGAGCATGAAGGAGCTTGGAACTCAAGAGTAACCTCTTCGGCTGGTTTTTAGCCCAGATCACTTGTTGTTTCTTCTTGTCTCTGCGATTTGTGATCCTCTTGTTACACGGATCTCGCCTGCTTTGTGGGGCTCAAAGAAAGAGAAGTGGTACTCAAGTACTGCGAGTACTGGAAGCGTTAAGCCAGTTCTTGCTTATGGATGACTGGCTCAGCCTAAGAAGGGAATAACAAAGCCGCTTGAATGACAGCTTGGATCAAGTTCGTAATGACCTGGTTTGTACAGGCCAGGTGTTATGTAGATTGGAGCTTGTTATTGTGCAAAATTTTGGCAAGCCTTGCGATGCAACAGCCAGTTCCAGCAGAGCTGGGCAGAGAGCCACAGACTACAGGCAGGTCTATCTTCAGCGTGATGGGCAAAGAAGCCGTCTTTTTCTGTACTCGGTACCTTGGGGATGTGAACCAACCTGCCTGCACAGCATCTGGAATAAACCTTATAGAGGAACAGAGAACAGTTTCAAAACATGGAATTCCAGGCTTAAAAACGAAGAGGAGAGCTTGCATAAAAACACGTCGCCAAGTTTATTGTCTGTTTCTTGGGGAGCGAAAATTCAGAGCAAATCGGTACGAGATAACAAGCCTCCCACTACAGCCCTAATGGAAAGTGAGCAAACTGTTACAAAACGTCCCTACCGGTATATTCCGCATTTTTTAGGAAGTCTTTCATAATACTGTATCATTTTTTTGTTATCTAAAAGTAGTTATGAGAGTAATGCGGATGAAGAGCTATCAAAATTAGGGTTCACCTATGATTTGTTTTCTCACTCTTCACCATTAATATGCATATACTATGATTTGTTACTTAAGCTAGTTGGGCTTAAATTTCATTCTTTCTTTAGACAGCCATTTTTTAAAAAGAGGAAGACACAAAAAAAAAAAATCAGGGAAAGTATCTTGGGTGCAATTTTTGTAATAATAATTAATGTTGAACTTTCAGGAAATCGGAACGCTTTTCACCAATACTCAGCATTTATTCCTGCACTCAAAGTTAATAAAAGGGACTGCACAAATCAGATCAAAGCCAGTTAGGTGAGTTAATCAGGTTTCTATCTTTTGTTATACTGAAGACTTTGTAAGCGTGGTGGTACTTACATCGTACCCCGAAAGCTAGTACATCTTGGAGGGGGGGAGAAAAAAAATTCTGTACTGTGTAATCTTTACCAGGATATTATAACTGCAAATAAATGTCAGCTTTTTCCATATGTGAAGTATGGCATTTTTACTGTAGTAATATCAGCTTTCATATTGAAGTCAATGGCACCACAGAAAAGAAGCAGAAAGCCAAGCAGCTAATGAATGCCTGCCACAATGGATTTGCAGCCTAAAGGCACAGCTTTAGAGAAGTGTTACCTACAGGACAGACACAAAGTAGGGGTGGTTAGTTGGGCTTTAATGCTCCATGGAAAGGTGGGTTACGAGGAGTTTCTTAAATCTCTCCTTGTTCCAGAACTTACACCTAGGTTTAGCAGTTATTTTTAATAGTCTATTATAAGCTGGGATCATGAGAACCTGAAAAAAGAAATTATCCTCTCATCCTTAGGGGCAGTGCCTCAGAAATCGATGCTAATGAACAGACTGCAGCATACGGAAGCTTGCATTTCCCCTGCTGCACCAATTTTGTGCATTCACAAGGGACACTGCAAGTGCCATCATGTGTAATTAGAAACAGGGAGCGGGGGGGGGAAAGGATATCATTCATTCACACTTCTCATGGTGTCATTTCTTTGTGGCAGATTTAACAGAGATTAAACAGGCATTCAGTTTAATACTAGTCCTATTAAAGACCAAACATAATTTATTTTTAATTACGGAGTTATCAGGACACCAGCATAATTGATGGCAGTCCTGTTGTGAACATATCCTTAGATGATGACTTCTTTAGTAACAGAAGAAATGCACGCAGGCAGGATATTTATCTTTACTAACATTCTAGTTAGAGTACACCTCTGTGAATACTCACAGCCAGTCTTAATATTGGGTCCAAACCCACCACCCGCTAGTGAGCACAGCACCCCAATTCCCCTTGTGCAGCCCTGTCCGTGCCTGAAGTAACTGCTGACCCAGGATGTGCAATCAATCCTCCCCGCGGCGCGGAGTTTGCCGGACATGCAGAGGTTGGTCAGCACACCAGCCCCCTCTTCTCCACAAGCCATCTGTCCCTTCCTGTTCTTCTCCGCCCAAGTTCTGCTCTTTGTGTCCCACAAATTGTGGCAAGTGTTTCCTGAGGGACACACGGCTCCTCTTTCCACGACTTTATTATACACCACAGTTCAAGGCACAGGTAGCGGAGGGTGTAAATTGCAAATCAGACCTAAATATCAGTGGAGATTTAACCCCATCGCATCAGCCAGGGGGTCCTTAGCCACATTATGGAGACTCGCTCTTGCTCATCCCTCCTGCTCCCACTCCCCACTGGGCACCGTACCACAGGGGATTGCACATGTTGCATATTGCACAGGGAAAAAAATAGAGCAATCAAAGAGCTTTTGTGATAATGGTAGTGAAAGTAGAGTGTTTCCTCCATGGCTTGGTCTTGGCCGGCTTCTTTTGCAGACACATCAGCAACCCAAGTGTTCGAGGAGGACTGGGGTCTGCTTTCTGTACCTAGCAAGTGCCGTGACAAACAACAGCCGCGTGGCCAGAACCATCCCTTAGCATTTTACACACTGAAAATCTTTCCAACAGTAAGTTAACTTCTACAAAAGTACAAAAAATATTTGAACATTTCCATTATTCGCACTCCAGAAGAGTGCATTTGCGTAGAAGATCACTGGTTGCTATAAAATAATTATAATACATTATCATTTAGACCTAAGATCCGATGTCCTACATTCCTTCCACCAAAGGAGAGCATTAACTATTTGCACTCTAGATCCTTTTGGGACATACCCTCTGTCTGCACATCTGCTAACACAACTACATCCACCCCGGTGCATGAAGGTCAGAAAACACTACCTGCCCTCGTACAGGCTTGATCTCTACAAGGGCTTTTTTCATCGTCACCAACCCTGGAATCATTTGTCCTGTCCAAATTTCAAGATTATCTTGAGTGCTATTTTTGAGAATGCAGGATCAGACCTTTTGATGCCAGTGACGGGTTGAAGAAGGAGGAATATTTATCAAAGAAATCATCACTGCAAATTATAGCACAGACCAGAACTACTGCAAAAGACCAATTATCTTCTTGGCTACAGCCCCTGGAGTTTAAAAATGTGATACCCTTGTTAATGTTCAAGGAAACACGATACTTGTGTTGGTGTGTAAGAGAAAGTCCTTTGTAAGTACCACGGCGTGTCGGTCAAAGAAAAACATGAGCAGGGTGCAGCATGAAGCAAAGCATCTGCCACCTACTCACCAGCCATGGCAGGGCAAGAATCCACCTGCCATGCAAAAGAAGAAAAGCTTCAATGGAGGCACTTCACAAGCTATTAACCTTTCCTGATTGGAGTCTTGCTTTACAGAAAGAGCAGCAAGTACCTACTCCGAAGAAGGGCTTTCCTGCAAATAGTAACCGGGCGATAATTTAGCAGCCGTGGAACCTGCCAAGTATTAAGGTGTTCGTGTCCTGAGACACTACGTAGTAACAAAAGTGATAATAAGAGATAAAGAAGGCTCATGCTAGTGACTAATTATTAGATTTGAAATCTATTGATGACTACAGAGCAGAAAACTAAAATTCAAGATATTTTCTTATCATTTTGGTTTTGCTTTGGGGTTTTTTTTCTCTTTTTTTAGTGCTTCTGTTCCACTGCTTTAATTAAGTGTTGACTACAAGGTAAGGGATTTGCTCAACACAATCAATAATGGCATTCTGATGCTGCTGTTAAATTGACTTGCTATTTTTACCGTGCTGCTTAGTTATTGCCTATCATCCTTAGTCACGCCTTGGGGCTCTGCAGATACGCACCTTCCTCGGAGATTCCCAAGCAGGGCTTTGCCTCGAGGAGGTCGGATCCTGTCGCATACTTCTGAGCGTCCGTGCAAGAGATTAAGGGTACCTCCAGACATGTGGTAAGAAGTTTTTGCATGTAGACAGCTGCCTGCAGAAGCCTGGTTTGGCCCAGCCACACTCAGAATGAACAGCTTTCACTTACTACCGTACTGTACTGGATTTGCCTGTCTTTGTTTCGTGAATATTTTACACAGGCAGTACACATAAGTATTTCTGACACTAGAAAAAAATCTGCCTTAATACTACTACAGAATACCTTGCTACAATTTATTATTTAAATGAACTGTTATTTAATTCCCTGTCAACATGAACTAGGAAAGTGCTTCATACTATAGATGGCTGCAATTTTTAAGACAGAAAAAAAAAAAAAAAGGAGAATTTAAAATTCCAGACAGAAATAGGATGAAAGAGTGAACAGAAATTCACTTAACAGCTTAATGCTCAGCCATGTTTTTCAGAAGATTTCTCTGATTTCTCTTGCACTAAAAAGCAGTCACCACTTTTTGCCTAAAGAACCATAGATGAGAGGGATATACAACTCAGCCAAGAGCCTTCCCTTCATACCAGGTCTCTCTCCTTCTCCAGGGGCTCCCTGTTTCGTGCCTAAACATCACAGCGCTCTTCAGAATTTCTACGCGCCTTGTGTACCTTTGCAAATCATTTAGGAATGCCTGAGCATATGTCCTATCTGTCCATACACGCAAACACAATAAATGCATTATACACAATTTTCCGTCACCTCACCGAGCTTTTCATGACTTTCTAAAATTGCACTTTTCTGCATTTTGAATATAAAATAACGTATTAAATGTAACCGGTTCCCAACAGTAAGGGTTCAGTTCACACATCAGTGATATCTGTGTAAGTGGGATGTATGTAGAAAAGAGCTGAGCTAAAGTTCAAGAACAGCCACAAAACAAGTTTGAAACTATTTTTGTTGCGTTTTTGTAAAGAGGATTTAAACATTTTAAAGTCATCCCCGTTGTTTTTTCTTCTCCTGTATTTAAGCCTGAAAGAGAATTTGTCAGGCCAGGTGCTGAGGTTCGTTTCTGCGGAAGGTTTGCTTACTCCGCACATGACTTTCCTACCCAGGCTGTCCTGCCAGAGACACGTATTACAGCGCATGCACCTGTATTTGCAGCCTCCTAACAACATTTAGGAATCAGTTCAGTGTCTCTGCTCCTCTCTTCGCCGCCGCGATTCTCCTGTTAAGGCTGCAGATCGGTGTCATTTCACGAATCAGGTAATCTGTGAGGGAAGTCATTGACACGTTCTCCCACGTTAATAATTCACAAAGCCATCCTGCGCAGCACACCCAGGAGCATCAGCGGGATGGGAAGTAACGGACCCAAACCTTTCTAAAGGCAGCGATCGTGTGCTGTGGCGTGCCTTAATATTACTAACTGATTAAGGCAATGGTTATGAACTCCTCCGAGCTTGGCTGGCACCCAGCGAGATGAAGTCTCCCCGGTTCGTTGGCGCTCGCTGGAAACTGAGGGCACTTTACAGGCGCTCGAGCTCCGCACAGCCTCAGCCTTTGCTTTTATAGGGATTATTGCTAAAAACCCACTTCCCCCGTGTCTCCGTTCGGTTTCATGTCGGATGCCTGCAGCTTATGGCCGGAGAGTCATAAAAAGCATTTAACATGCCTTTCTGCTTAAGTCTAGAAAGAAAAAACAAAACCGATTCAGAAAAGCCTCCAGCTACGGAATAAACAGATGCAACACAACTGCAGCTTTATCCTGAGCAAGAGCATCAGGGACCGACACACCGCGCAAGAACAGGGAGTATCTGTCCCTCCAGAGAAAGGGGACTTCGCCTTTGGGGCCACCTTGGCCAAGCAAAATTCTCAGCAACGTGGCTTTTCCCTCAGCTCGGTGAAGATTTCGGCTCACTCCAGGGGAGTTTCATTGTGCCCACAACCGCTTCGTCAACCGACTGAATCACCTTAGCAAGTCCTGCATTTTTTCCTCAAGAATCAGCTCCCACAAGAGTGAGGTCACAGGGGGAAAAAAAACCAAAAACCCCAACAACTTACCAGACCTTAATATTACTAACTGATTAAGGCAATGGTTATGAACTTTAAAAATGTTTTCCTCCCTCTGAAAGCCTCATCTAGTTATTTCTTTCTCTGCTCCGTAGTGATTTATTTTTCACTCTGGATGCATAGCAAAGAAGCCGAAACAGTTTATGTGACCCATGCTCTTACTAACTGCCAAGTTTCATGTTTGAGTGACATTTCTGTTTGGGTTTTTTTAACAAAAATATTTTTTAAAGACACTTTGTAGTCCTAGGACCTACATACATATGCTGAAATACCCCTTGTTTCCCTATAGCCTTGGTTTTCAGCACCATATCAGATATATTTACTAAGCAGTGTGGTGTTTTTTTCAGACGCCAGGAAACAATACAAATATTTGGGGCAGTCTCATTGCTTCCTAAGGACATAACTAACTTTTGATGGAACCCTCTGAACTTTATATTAGTCTGTGTTGAAGCACTGCAGGATTAGTTATAATTAGCTGTTATCATGTCATTTTTCTCCCAACCACTCAGATAATTAATAATAATAATAATAATAATAATAACCCCAGAACAAAAAAAAAACGAGCAGCAACCATGATTAAAATGTCTCTGTTTCCTATCCCAAACTTAATTTTTAACTCACAGAGCTTGCAAGCTCTTCGCCACACACCCCTCAGCTTTCACACAGATGCTTGTGCCTTGTCTACCACGCATAAAAATAAGCATTTTTAACAGCAGCTAAAGAGTTAGTTGTACAGAAGGTGGAAGAAGCTTAAGACAAATATTTAATATTAAATAAGTGCTTCCTTACTAAACCATTTCCATTCCCTGGTGTAATACTTTTGTGGATACCTATTGCTGATTTATTCATTTATATTTCTTCAAGGAGCCTGTTAGACCCTGTAGGCACACGTTCAAAAATAATTTAAAAAGACATGAATTCATCAGTGAGCCAATGACGACTAATGGTAATTCACTAGTTGAACCTGTGTCAACTAGAAATAACATAAAACTACCTACAACTTGGGTTTCTCCTAGTTTAGGATAGGTCTGCAAGCTCTGCAGCATCATCTTGAGAGTCAACAGATCTCGTCTCTCCCACTGATATGATAGGTGATAGCTTTCACCTAACAGATCACCTACAGTATGACAGCCCTCAGAATACAAAGCCCTTGTTGACAACAGTTAAAATAAAACTATACTTAAATCAAGTGACTGTGAGTGATCACTAACTGTGAATGTTAAGAGACAAAAAGTTGACACTTTTGCGTAGGTCATCCCAAAACTTTAATATTTACAGCTCTCATGTGAACAGATTTTATTTAATCAGGGGTGGAAATGGATGGTGTTGCAAAAATTAATGCCATATTAATTAAAGTAAGTCATATTTAATTTTAGAATAATCTACTTTCAGTTAAAAATCATGCTCTAATGTCCCTAATTCAATGCTTCTGGGGAATTAGGAGAGGAATGGGCATGTAGGAGGGCAGGGCTTTAGGAGAGGAATGGGCACGTAGGAGGGCAGGGCTCTCATGCTCTCCCTGAATGGCATCTCCATCGCCACCAGCAAAGACAGAATACAAGACAGACAACTGGTCTGATCGAGTACGACCAGTAACACCGTATGTTGTGTTAAGAACCAGGAAATACAAGCAGATACTACCCCAAGTGAAAAAGATTTGTACTTCTTTCAAACATCCAAACTGATGGAGATTTTTTTTCCCACTATTTCTTTGGCCCATTCTCCCACCTTAAAAAAAAAAAAAAAAAGGCAAAAGCTTTCATAACTCAGGGTCATCCATTATCTTGAACTATGTCTAGAGTCTCCACTGTAGGAGGTCACCGTGCCTCAAGGTAGCAACCGTCGCTGCTTTTTATAAAAACGCTGGACCAAGCAAGAGAGAGTAGCAGAAGAGTTTCATGTAACTCAGCTGTGGCTGATCACTGAAACACTCTGAGTAAGGTGTAAGGATTTCACTGGCTTGTCTTGGAGGAAGTTTCCACCAAAGTTAAGGCTTTATTTTGCAAAACGGGCAGGTAAGCCACACCATACACAAGCAACTTCATTTCTTTGTGATCAGCTCTGGGAAATGGCTTCATTCCCTCTCCCATTTATGCAGCACAAGCCTTTCTTCACCCGTCTGAAGGGCAAAACAGTCACTTTCTGCAGTCTCTCTACAACCTTCTGAAACTCATTACTAGGAAAATTTACACAACTAAAAGATGATTTAAACAACATTTAATACAAGATTCAATACAGAAATATTTTAACTGGATCCAAAGAAGTGGTGAAATGTTACATTTACTCACCTTTTGTGCTGTACTTCTGCATTTACCTTTACTGAGCAGATGAGGTAATATACCTCATTGATTGGTAACCCGCTGTTCTGTAGCTGAACGACATTTGCAACACACACGTTAAGGTAGTTTCTGAAAAAAGACCCACCAGATCAGAGTATAGCTGCATGCAATGGGCAAAGCAGCTGAAGAGATTTACCAATGCCAGTGATGCCAGTCTGCTTTACACGAGGTGGATAAATGCATTTAAATCCTCATGCACACCCAGGACATGGAAGGGCATAGCACAGCTCTAATACCACGTCCCTGGGTGGATTCCAGTCCCTAAAGGGGGCCTACAGGAGAGCTGGGGAAGGACTTTTTACTAGGGCATGTAGCGATAGGACGAGGGGGGATGGCTTCAAACTGGAAGAAGGTAGATTCAAATTAGATATCAGGAAGAAATTTTTCACTCTGAGGGTGGTGAGACACTGGAACAGGTTGCCCAGAGAAGCTGTGGCTGCCCCATCCCTGGAGGTGTTCAAGGCCAGGCTGGATGGGGCTTTGAGCAACCTGGTCTGGTGGGAGGTGTCCCTGCCCATGGCAGGGGGGTTGGAACTCGATGGTCTTTAAGGTCCCTTCAAACCTTCTATGATTCTATGATTATCAGCAGTGGATCTGATCCCAGCATTTTAAAGGAGGAACAACTAGAACCTGCCTTTTGCGCTCAAACCAAAGCTGTAAAAAGTTTCATCTGTCAGTAGAGAGAGAACAACAGGGTCAATACTACCATTCACTCAAGCACGGACAAGAGAAACTTTACCATATAATTAAATCTCAATAGCAACTGACAAGGAATTTCATACCTGGAATAAAATAATTGCTGACAAAAGTCACCAAAGGAAAACTGACATGGTGGATTGTTCCCAGCTGCTGTGGAGAATGGCTTTCTTTACCACATCAGGAACTTGCTGTAGATGACTGCATGTTTCCACGACTCCCTTAGACCTATGCCTGATCTTCAGAAATCCTTCAAAACCAACTTTTTTGAGGTATTGATTCAGTTAAAAAAAAAAAAAATGTTTGTTCCTTGATAACTACTTTTCCAGTCCAACACTTCAGGTTGCCAGCAGCTGCAGGAAGGTCCACACTTGTTTTTATACCTTCAAACACTCCCACTTACCAGACAAGTTTCAGAGCAGCCTCCCCCATTCTGAGTCTCCTCTCGGTCACCTTTGAAACCTCATAACCAGCTATGGATTGCTGAGGATCTGACTTGCTTTACCATGGCAAGGGAGTGAGACAGCAATAGCAAATGAGAGCCATACTATTGCACTTTGAAACAGGTGAATCACAACAAACCACCAACTTCTTTTCTTTTCCACTTTGCATTATTTCTGGATATAATACAGGAGTGGCTAATGAATTCAAAACTTCTTTCTTTTTGGTTTTGTATCTGGAATTACACAAGCCCAAATGAAAATAAACCAGAGGAAACTCAGTGCTCCCCTAATGCCCAAAAAGGGCAGCCTGGCTTAAATGGATTGAAGTTTTAGAGAAAATCTGAGACTCACGTGCAGATTTCATTCTGTCTTTCTCAAGAGAAAACACAGTGAGGAGAAAGGGAATGGGAAGAGGAACTCACAAGCTATTCAGTTTAACTTAATCCCCAGACACTAGCAGAGTTTCATTTGCAGAGGACCAAAAAAGAATTCTTTTCCTGGGTCGTTAAATGTTAATCTAAATTCATTCATGCTCCTCTTAGCAGGCAGATCAAGTCCATATGATTGCCAGCAAGTGCCCATAATTTGATTGATGTCTTCTCACCCACCTAGAAACCTGAAGAGAATCCTTGTGAATGATTAAATATTTGATTCCTAGCAGCAAAAGGAATGGAAAAAAAAAACCCTATATGGGTATATAAATGGCAAGCCCACTGGGTTAGGTCCTAAGGTAGCTGGAAGTCCACTGCCTTTACTGAGCGAAGCAGAACAAAGGTAGTTTTAAAGTTTCATTTGTACTCCCAACCACGGTGGCAGTGAGAAGGCATTTTGACCCCCCTCACAGTAAATTATTTCCAGATTTGACAAGCGCCAGAGAACATTTCACAGCCTGGGATCAATGTAGGACCGGCTGCAGCGGCTAGTACACGGGCTAGGACCTCTGCACACCCAGTGATGAACTCCCAGGGCACAGGGACCTTAATATGGGGCAGGAACACATCTTGAGGCTTAGAAGCAAGGATTTCAGTGTTGCATTCACAGTGAAAGCTAAATTCTTAACCACAGCGGTGATGAAAGAGTGGTCATTCGTTCATTTTGAGGGGTTAGTTGCACCCATGAATCTGAACAGAAGGATGGTGGTTATTTAACACAGAGTCTTTTTAAAAGCAAATCAAAGATGGAAAATATGAAGACTAATGAGACAACTTCAGAAGACCACTTTTTCTATAAATGATTTATTAGAAAAGAAATAACCTGGAAACCAGGATTCACAATCTCCCAACCAATCATCCATTTCATGTAAAGTTGCTGTCTTAACCTGCCAAAAGAAATCAAGTGTAAAAATGTAATGAAAGAAATGGCACCTTCCTCTTGGACTTAAAGGTAGTGTTTCGCTTTAAAAGTATAATCTAAAAATAAGCACCGCTGCTCACTAGTCTCATTGTATACTCAGATTCATTCTTCTTCATTTAATAGGAAATAGATCTAATATCCATTTGGCATCCAGTAAACCCGTTAGCCAGTGGAAACACACAATTTTAACACTTGTGAAAAATATTTCTTTACAATAAGGCAGCAAAAGACATCTGGCAATTAACTAACATGCACAATCCTTGTCTTCTTAGATTGGCCTTGTTTCTACATCGCCAGCATTGCATATGTCAAACAACCTCAGTCTGAGGCAAAACAATTGTTAAAATGAAACTGTGAAATAATGCATACTTAGAGAAACAGGCAATTTCATCTTCTATGCCAAAAAGATGACACAATAAATGGTCTAATTACAGCTTATTTATAAACCTTGCTCTAAATCCCATTTCCTTATGTGCGTGTTACCTTTGAAGTTAATGTGATTCATTTTTCTGCTCTGCGAGCAGTGGTTGCACATGGGTTTTAGTTGCAACATACCCGGAAGGCAAAGAGTGACCATCCTCTCAAGTGGCAAATGCTAGACATTTATTGGGCTGAATATCAATAATCCTGAGAACTCTTCCTCGAACTGTATTCAACAGCATCCGAGGACTTCCCTGCAATGAGTAACAGCCACTACAGATTCAACACAGCTACAATATTCAGAAACCTTCCTTCCCTCTATGAAAATGTTTTGATGTATGCACTTTCTCCAGAGTTTAAAGGTGAACTGCCAAGCATTTAAGGACCTAACGCTGAAGAAGACTGCATAGTGAGCTGGTTGAGTTATATGCATACAAAAAGTTAAGTAATAGAAAAGATAGGCTATCAGAAATTTGTAGGTTGAAGGGAAAACAGACTCCACTTTTTTTTATATTATTACTGTGCCAAAGGTAGTAGCTCAGACCTGAACACTGATCCTCAGTGCTAACTCTCCTGTTGGCTTTCACTTCGGAAATAATCCTGCGGAACAACCAGGAACATCTTGTCTCATAAAAACAAAGATGATCCTTCACATTTACATCTTTCCAGGCAGGAAAGAAAGGAGAGCGGAAACCTCATTTATATCAGGTAGCTTCTCTGCTACTCCTAACGTAGGCATGTATTGCTGAATGGAAACATGTGGGAATGCAAGCGGAAGGTAGGACTAAAACCAGTGTACCTCGCTGCCTGGGAAACTCTCCACAAAAACCCTAAATCTATCTGCATCCTGTCCTCCAGGTAAAAGGAGAAAAAAAAAAATCACCTTCTGCCCTTGAGACAGTTCTGGAAATGGTCGTGGGTCATACGAAAGAGCCTGACTTCTCAGCTCGCTGACAGAGTGCAAATTCAGCTGCTGTCTTCCGCAGTGGAAGAGAGAGGAGGAGATAATGCCACAGCAGGACATTCTTGAAAAACTTCTTCTTTTTGCTCCTATATATGTCATGATTGCACAGATTCTTCTTCTGCAAAGCCTTAGCTCACAAAGACAGGCTAGTCAGCCAAAAAAAAAAAAAAGGAATTATACCTCAGACTTCCTATAACTATAGTGATCAATAAGAGCTAATAATTAATCAAGGTCTATCATCCCAAAAGTAGATTCGCACTTAGTAAAAGGTTAACTGGAAAATATAGAGCAAACTGTGGCCCAAAAATTCCTTATAGTTAATCAGTTTGTTACATTTCAGACTGTACCATGACAGTCCACAAATCAAGCGAAGGCCAGGGAGACTGGAAATCACTCTGACCTAACTGCAGGCTTCAGCAGTGGCAAAAACTCAACAGTCGCATCCCAATAAAACAAAAGCAGGACCGGCCAGAAATGCACTTTCCCAGCTTGAAGCTTGTCTTATGATCACATCCAAGAGAAAACATTAGGAAGAGTGATAATTTATTTCTATTCGTTTTCTTAGAGAGAGTTTCCACTTCAGCACTTTCCTTGCATGTAAAGTCACGTTGGAGGTGATGATAACATTTTTCTCTGAAGCATCTCTCTTGTAAAGTGAGCCTTACAAGTGAGTTCAGATACTAAATATTTATCTACAGGAAAGAAAGGCTTTCCACCATAGTAGACGTACCTTAGAGTATAATCTTCATCCAATAAAGCCACATTAGATCAAACAGTACTTGATGTTCTGGCAGATTTGGTATCATGTCTAGAAATAAACCGGAAGAAATTTTTGCATGGGATTAAATAATATACAAATAATGTCTGTACCTACTTGAAAGATTGAGTTTAAATACTGTTTAAAGAAAAAACAAATCGTTGAGACATATTTAAGTGCTCTAGCCAGATGAATCACGGTATGCCCAGAACTCCCACTAAATCTATTTTATCCAAAGATCTGCATGGATAAAACTGACAGAAAAATATGCTGCTAAATCTGATCACATCAGTTGTTTCCCAACACTGATCACTCCTCCTCACTGCATCCTAAAGACGTATCTTGGGCCACTAAATTCCTCTTCAATACTTGCCTTCAAGTACCTGTCCTACTTCAGAACTGACTGCATGTCATTTTTAAATGAATTTAAAGGATAATTTAGGGGAGAATTTTGTCTAATTCTGTAAAGTCCCTGTGGGCTTCATCAGGAATGCTAAAAGCTTGAATTCCTGGACCCGAGGTGGGTTCATCATCAAAACCTTAGCCACCTGCCAGAGCAGTCAGCAGCTGGTGGCCATCACCCTTGCCCCGGGTGGTCCGAGATCAGCTGGCCAGGAGCAAGGGCTTCACCCCGGCCACCGCCACCAAACTGCCCCAGGTCACGGGGCTGCAGCGTCACGCCAGAAAGGGAAAACACAAATCCCTTGAAGTCACTACGTTTCTTTTGCAAAGTGGAATTACTTATTCTACCTTCCAGCTAAATTAAGGCAAGAGTGACTGACTGGGACAGGAATATATAAGGATGAAAATAAGGGCTTTTGGTTATCATCCAGCTTCTGTTGTCGTATCGGGGTATGAACAGAATCTGTGTGCCTGCACCAGAGCACGCTATAACCTCAGGTGCAATTAAATATCATGATATTGGGTTTTATCCCTTCAAGGGGAGGCGTAAAATAATGAGGAGTATGGGGTTTGCCCACAGATTGCAGCAGAAAATTTCCAAGGTGCAAGGGGGGGGGGGATCATTACTAGTTGCAGTGCACGTGCACAAAGGCAGAGAATTAACCTTGCCCACACAGCCTTACCTTTGACATCACCTGAACTTCCAACAGCTCATTTGTCATTCATCTAAGTGTTCTTTCATCACAATTTTCTAGCACAGAATTTTATAATTATTTCCAATTACTGTCTATAGTATATGCTACTTTCTGCACTGCAGTTATATTTTACCACTGAACTTTAAAACAAACATCTTAATTTAAAATATACTCTGCCAACCGTATGACACAGCTACTCCGAGATAGCTGTTGAAGAAAAATCAAGCATAAATATTTACCTCATTAGTACCAATAAAAAGATTGTAGTTAGGCAGGCACAATAAAAATTATCTTGGATCCTGTCAATGTCCATCTGCTTCAAAAGAACTCAGTCTTACAATAATTTTAGAGCTACATGCAAAAATACATGGAGCTGAACTTAATACAGAATAACTCCCCTCCTCTGCATAATACCGCAACAGCTCTTCAGGGTTTGTAGCAACCAGTGAAAGGCATTAAAGAAGCACTACTTGCCAAAAGTATGTTTATTTGCCGTTGGACAGCCGAAAATGTTAGGTCCGCAATGGACCTGTTTACTCAAGCTGTGCTGTGTGTTATAATTATGATCATCAGCCCAAAGGACTGCTAAATTAGCAGAGCCAATAAAATCGATAAGATCAGGGGTACAAAGAGACTCAGGAAGGAAAAGATCTGCAAAGAAAACTATTTAGTATGACACAGCCGCCCTCTGCTTCTACACTTTGTTGACTCAGCAGCTGTAGTGGACGCTGCTGATGGAGTGTCTGGTGTACACCTTCAACATAAAGCACCGTACGCTATTAAATGGAAAAGCTCTTGTCTTAGAACAAGCCATGGCAAATCTTGTAAGGTTGAAAGTATTTCTCACTCTGTTTTCCATGGCCTTGAATATCCAAGGAATCCGCACAGGAATTCGGAGAGGGTAGAAGGGGCATCATTTGTAAAGCAGAAGGGCAGAAAAGCGTCCCAAGCCATAACATTTAAACATGGTAACTAAAACTAGGCAATGTCCGTGAGCTCAGCCAGCTCTACATCCTAAAACTTTTATAAGCTTGTATATTTTGGTCTTAAGGAATGTGATTTAATACTTTTCTTTGTGATTTACCAAAAAAAAAAAAGGGTAAAAAAAAAACCCCTAAAACTAGGATTAGACTTAAAATTTCTTGCCCAGAAGAGAGCAAGGCAGAGAACAACTGCTTTGCTCGTCATTTCTGTAGCGCTGGTAAGCTGCTCCTAATAGCCACCCTGTAACATTAAGGAGAAAGGGTAGTGTGTTTCCAAGAAAAGGGCACCAGGGTTCTTCACCTCAATATACACTCATTAACTCTGATTTCCAACTCTTCAGGAAGGAAAAGACCAGGCTGTAGTGAAAGAGACTTTTCTGCCAAAGGTCAATGAAAATTTACTTCCAATGAAATAGTGCAAAAACCCCGAATCAGCCTCCAATTCTCTCACCTTTATGTGACAGACAGAAACGTTTGGGGTTGCAGGGACTGGGTTTAGATACTACTTGTCACAGCACAGCCACTAAAACTAGCTCAATATCTGCCATTAAAAATACCAAAACTATAATGCAGGGCGGAACTATTAAGCTTTATCCATCCAATAGAAATCTGTGGCTCACGTGCACCTACCCATATGGGGCTTCTCACGCTGTCAACTTGGGTGTCTTTATGCTATTTTGCTTTTTATTCTATATGTGCTTAAAAAACCACTACCTACACACTGGGTCCAAGAAAAATGGCCTGGTGTAACATGGACTGAAATCAGTCTGCAGCTTTTAAATTTTGTAGTTTATCCATATTTAAATGAATTGTTGCATTTTTACATCTTCTGGGAAATCACGCACAATTAACCGCAGTGATTGAAATCAGCATTTAGAAAATGATATTGATAAATAAGTCTCTCATAAAAGTATGCTAAAGTCATTAGAAATCTTTCTGGTACCATTTCAGGTCCCGTCAGGAAGCGGCTGGAGGCTGGCATCTAGATAATGCTGACCTTCAGTTGTGACTTGGTTTATCTGGATTAGCATTGCTATTTGCTAGAACCTTAAAAAAACAAAGGGCTAATCAATACAAGGTCAAAACAAAAGTGTCACAGATGGCTTTGACCATTCCAAAAAGGTGACATCTGTCACCAAGAGTTACTGCAGGAGCTGGCACGATGCTCCGGCGGCTAACGCTGAGGGTATTGCTGTGGGCAACTTCCGCAGGCAACATCCACAAGCCATTTCTCAGGCATATTTCATGCCCAGTCGTGGGTTACGTGAACTGGCAGGTCAGATTGATCAACAGAATGAAAAATATGTCAGCAAAAAAAAAGAGAAAAAAAATCAGCAGAGCAAGGAGCAGAGGTTGTAATACAGGAGAGTTTCGTGAAGGAGTTTAACCCTTTGATGCCCTGTGCGCCTTTACTCCAGCGGCTCGTCCTCATTCCAAACACCACAGCTGAAGCCAGAGACAGTCAGGATAAGCACGAGGTTTCAGCTATATAGTGACTCACATCTCAAGTAGTTTACTCATGTATGAACGTTCGCTTATAAACTAGGCACTCTGACACAAAGCCTCATCTGCAATTGAAGTGCTCTGATAGTAGACAAGACGTATACGATACACCTCCCACATAAAAGTGCCAGAGAAATGCAGGTGAGTATAGTGGTTCACGGTGGACTTATTTTGGTTTTTCGCAAGCCATGGGGATCATCATTCATCATCATCTTCTTCATCATCATCATCATTCATCAATAGCATCATTTGTTCCATGAAGCCTTGTTATGAGCATAAATGGTCTCGCTCACGCAAGTCTCTTTCAGGGCTGGGTTAAGAGTCAACACATGTGGTCGGGTTACCCTGTGCCCTCAGCGCACAGCTCCAGGTATCAGCAGGGGACACAACCCACAGAGCTCAGTTCAGGGAGGAGTAAGCTTTTCCAACACACAAAGTTCAGAGCAGGCTGTGGATGCTGAGGATCTTACAAACCACCTAGAAGCATGTTCCCAAAGAAAGCCTGGAGGTACAACAGCATTCAAACTTGAAATTCCAACTCACCCCGGGACGCTCTTGAGAGGACATCCAAGACATTCAGAAAGCATTGTATTTTATATTACAAATACTGCTATGCCACTTCTGTTTACTGCAGAACCATTATGCAGATAAGGATTCAGGATGAGCTTGACTGCCTTGGGGAAGGTCAGTCTCAGGCGTAGTTCTTTGCATTCTGCATGAGGGGTTGTAGGGCAAAAAAAAAAAGTGTCAAGTATTTGTTAGGGAAGAAAGGAAACTGAAATGTTAGTCTATGTTTTGCTCCAGCTTCTCACTCGGGGTATTTAGTAGCTAATGGAATTTTAGTTATCTGCTTTTGTCTTGGTTTCAGCTGGGATAGGGTTAATTTTCCTTCTAGTAGCTGCTGTGTTTTGGATTTAGCATGAGAATGATGCTGATAACACATATTGTTTTAGTTGTTGCTAAGTAATGTTTGTATTAGTCAAGAACTTTTTCAGCTTCCCACAGAAGCTGAGAGGGAGCATCGACAGGACAAGCTGGCCAAAGGAATATTCCATACCATAGAGGTCATGCTCAGTATATAAATGGGGACTGACCAGGGGGCAGGGATCCGCAATCACTGCTCAGGACGGGCTGGGCAACCCGTCATCGGGTGGTGACAGCAACTTGTGTTGTATCACTTTATTTTGTATAATCTTTTACCATTATTATTATTACTATTATTATTACTATCATCATCATCCTCTTCCATTACTGTTCTACTAATCTGTCTTCATCTCAACCTGTGAGTTTGGGGTTTTTCCCCCCCCTGCTCTTCTCCCTCTGGGAGGGAGGGAGAGCGAGAGAGCGGCTGCGTGGTCCTAGTTGTCAGCTGGGGTTAAACCACAAATACTTTGCACATTACATTTATTTGGAGATAAGTTTCTGTGAGTTTCTGCTCTCAGAAAATGTTTCAACGAGCCTTTGGTGTTCATTTTTGTCATGGGGCAGGTAGGGAAGAATATGCTAATCAAAGACCCTAGAACTACAGCTTCTATAATTGGCAGCTCAGTATTCTCTCGTAGCCTTAATTTATGCGTACTATTAAAAGGTTAAAGTTGGTCACAGGTCTCTTGTGACTGTCATCTGTGAAATAATGCTGTTGGAAATGCAGTTTTGGTTCTACCTCATTCCCGCCTGCAAATAAAACTACGCATATTCTGCACATCTTTCCCCCTGAACATTGACACCTCCAGCGACATAAAATCCAGCAAGCGATGTGACAGCTGCCAAGGTCAATAAGAGTTATACTGAACTGCTGAGTAAGTGCTGGTCACACAAATCAAAGCTGTATAAGGGCAGCTTAACATACACAAATCTGCAACTTATTCAAACTACTTTTTGGACCGAGACATTTTTATCATTTTTCTCTTCTGTGAAAAGTTATATAACGAAATGTGATGAAGTCAAAGGTATTTCATGAAATCTCAGCATTATGTCCTTTGTGTCAAATTACTGATAGCAAAGTGTGCTGAAAAATACATTTAACATTTCTGAGAAACTTAACACTTAAAGGCAATTGTAGGAGGGCAATGATATGAATAAGAAAGTAAAAATAATGTAGCAGGAAATTTTAAAGACACATAGGGCAACGCTATCTAATTATGACCTAGATTCAGCTATTTAGATTAATTCCTAAATAAGGAATTTTGGGTTGGGGGTATTTTCAGGGGGTACTTTAAGCCTTCTGCCTTTGCTATACTTATCAGAAAGGTTTGAGTATTCTTTCTCAGCTGCATGTTAACTTTTAATTTTCAAAACAATAGCGTTTCCCAAGATGTTACCAATTGATTGCTAGGGATAATAAGGTATTTCTGGCAGACCCAAGGGTTAGATCGGATTTTATATCTGAACTCTTCATTCAGAGTCATAGATGTAGAAACTGCTGCATTAGATGAGCAAAACTTGTATTTTTGTTGTGCCGTCACGAAATACAGAGGTTTAAAACAACTGCATAGAAAAATCATTCTGAACTTTGTGCCTCGTGCAAGGCCTTGTGTGCCAAATCGCATCTGTTAGCAAGTATTTACAGCCCAGTTGAAAACCCCTGCAAATACAAATTGTTAACAGAAGCGCTGCTGCAACTCTAACTGGATTGCTGCGACCAGTAACACTCCAGTAATTACAGTGAAGTTAAGTGTTAAAAGGGGAATGAGGACAGAAAGTTCTCCATCACCTGTCAGGTACTTGCTTACTCCTGGATTTTTCTCTGAGAAGGAGAGCTACTGGCAGAAGGGCTCTGCAAGGGCTTCTGTCTTCCTTTATTCTATTTTAAGGTTGCTAATTGATCCTCTGAGGGAAGGTTTAGTCCTTTTAATGCAGTTTCCCCATTAATAGGGAGGCTGTAAGAGAGAGGTTGGAGGTGTGGGGGTGTGGGAGCCGTGCAACCTTTCATGCCGGACTTCTCCACGATGACTCACAAGGCAGGGAAGTTTGAGAACCTTCCTCGCACGGCGGGAAACGGAGCCCCGTTCCCTGCTGATCGCGCAGAGGGTTCTTACAGAAGCACGCCACTCGGTTTGTTTGGCCTGAAAGGAGCCTGGCTGACCTAAATTTTCCAGGTGTGGGTATGATAGCAGGTCACAGAATAAGGGCATGGCAAGGCAAAAAGACCAGATTGTGTTGGAATAGTCATTATCTTGACTGACACATTCACCCATGTTGCAGAAACAGAGCTAGCGGTTGCTCTGCTTTGCAGTAGGACATTTTGCTTCAGATAAGCAAAATAAATATCAGGAGAAGCATCCCTTGTGAGATATTACCTTTGCACTAGCATAAAAAATAACTTTGCAATTGCTCGCTTTCTCCGGTAATACAGAACAGTGGAAGCACAAGAAGCGATCAGCCTGATGCAGTCAACTGGTAATGCCAGTCACATCACCGCGCAGGAGACTGACAGCCTCTTCTGATCTGACTAATGGGTTAATTTTATTGAAGCACTACCAGACTAAAAAATAGTTTTATCAAGTGTTCCACCATTTAAAAAGCAAGGCAGTTTGCCAAGCAAAATGGCCCATGGTTAAGAAAGAAGTGCAAAGCATAGTTTAATTTAGGTTTAAGGCGCTATCTAGGAAACATTTCCATTCTTCTTACTCAAGGATACTGCAGTTACACCTGCAAATACTACTATCCTGTGAAATCGAAAGAAGCTTTTTTCCCCTTTCATCCGTGACTCTTTTTTACTTATCCATTTTTCCTGCTACCAACCAGAAAGCAATGCCTGATGATTACTTTTAGGTATGTCCAGAGCCCTTTTGGTTGTGTCAGTTCTAACAGAAACCCATGGAAAGATTTCTACTCCATTTCCACTTGAAGTCAGAGCTTCGATCCGAGTTGAGTAAGGCCTTCAGTTTTTAAGCATGCAATCTCTGTTTTGATAAGAGTGTCATGTAGAATCTTCTATCATGACTTATTACCATATTTGAGTACCTTTTTGCAACTCGGTGCACAGACGGTTAGTGGCAGGCAGAAGATTACACGCTCTCACTGGGGTCCTAGGACATTGCTCTCAGTATTTAACAAGGAAAAAAAGCTGGTTTCAAGTAATAATCTCAGTCATCCAGAGTCATGTCTTAAGTTGACTCAAGAGTCTTTAGCTTTATTTTGATCATTTGCATACATTTGAGAAATACCCTAGTCAGTTCTTGGTACAGGGACCGCTCAAAATTAAGAAAAATTCTCCAATCCCTGGAAATTGTATTAATTTTCCTCTTTGGGTTTTGGTTTGTGTTTTTTTCTACGTAAGCTAAACCAGCAATAAATACCTATTTTTGTAGTAATTATACGTAAATTTCTGAAAAACCCAACCGTTACATTCTTCTCTTCACTTAGAACACATCCAGCTTTCATTCAGCATAAGGCTAACTTTCAAACGGTGTTTTTATGAAACCTATGAAGCAGACAAATTTTAGTCTGAAGTGAAATATTAAGGCTTTCAGATTTTCTGCCATTCTCTTCAAATACCATACACGGTCCACCACCAACATAAGACTCATCATAGAATCATAGAATGGTTTAGGCTGGAAGGGACCTTAAATATCATCTAGTTCCAACCCCCTTGCCATGGGCAGGGACACCTCCCACCAGACCAGGTTGCTCAAAGACCCATCCAGCCTGGCCTTGAACACCTCCAGGGATGGGGCATCCACAGCTTCTCTGGGCAATTGGTTCCAGTGCCTCACCACCCTCAGAATGAGAAATTTCTTCTTAATATCTAATCCAAATCTATCTTCTTCCAGTTTGAAGCCATTACCCTTTGTCCTACCACTACATGCCCTTGCAAGAAGTCCCACTCCAGCTTTCTTGTAGGCACCCTTCAGATACTGGAAGGCCACTATAAGGTCTCCTGGGAGTCTTCTCTTCTCCAGGCTGAACAACCCCAACTCTCTCAGCCTGTCCTTATAGGAGAGGTGCTCCAGCCCTCTGATCATTTTTGGGGCCCTCCTGTGGACCTGCTCCAACAGGTTGGGGGCTCCAGAGCTGGATGCAGTACTGCAGGTGGGGTCTCACTAGACCAGAGTAGAGGGGCAGAATCACCTCCCTGGACCTGCTGGCCACACTTCTTTTGATGCAGCCCAGGATACAGTTGGCTTTCTGGGTGGCAAGCACACATTGCTGGCTCATGTTGAGCTTCTCATCCACCAACACCCCCAAGTCCTTCTCCTCAGGACTGCTGTGAATCCATTCTCCACCCAGCCTGTATTTGTGCATGAGATTGCCCTGGCCCACGTGCAGGACCTTGCACTTGGCCTTGTTGAACTTCATGAGGTTTGCACAGACCCACCTCTCAGGTCTGTCCAGGTCCCTCTGGATGGCATCCCTTCCCTCCAGCATGTTGACCGCTCCACACAGGTTGGTGTCGTCAGCAAACTTGCTGAGGTTGCACTCCATCCCAAAATCCATGTCACCAACAAAGATGTTAAGCAGCACCAGTCCCAGTACTGACCCCTGAGAAACACCGCTTGTCACTGCTCACTACTTGGACAAGGAGCCGTTGACCGCAACTGTTTGAGTGTGACCGTCAAGGAGTATGAGCCTCAGAAACAAACTGAAAAGACGACTAAAAGACTACAGTGCGTAACCAAATGCAGAAGTTTTCACTGTTTGACCTACAGAGCCCCAGTGGTCAACAGAGTAACTGCAGAGGGCTGGATTGTATTGAATGTTCTTCTTTCTCTTCAAAATGCAGAAAGAGATTTGTTTTGCTCTGTCTCCAATCATTTTGTAGGTATTCATGTGACTTCCACAGAGGACTACTGCTATGAAAGTCCATCAGGGAAACAGGGCACTAGAACAGTTAGTGGGATTAACTCCATGTCTCTCAATCAACAAGTGGCTACAGGCCAAATTCTTTCCCAGCCCTAACCCACCACATCACTGGTCAGAAGTTGCTCCAAATGAGCACAGATGTCCAATAACTCCACCTTTCTTAATCAATAGCTGGTTACAAGCCAAATCGTGATCGTGAGTACATCGGTTTACGGATACTGCAGCCACACTCCGATAGTGAATCACATCTCTGGGGGGGAGTGGAGACAGTTCAGCAGTGCCACTAGACTCGGTGCCTGCAGATGCCTTTCTCACCTCCCTAAAGAGGGCTCAAATGATCAGTTGTTGCAGACTTAACCCATCTCGCCTTCTGCAATTATATCAGCAACTTCCTCAGCAAAAGCAAGTGCTGCTTGGCAGGATCAAGTATGCTGCATTTCTAGATGTGCTACAAGCATTTCGGCGTCAAAGAGAACATGAAGTATTGAATGACAACTCTCAAATTCATTATTGGAAGATTCATTTGGTGCAGAGCTGGACTTACCGGTCAAAACGCCCAGCGGGCCTAAGTTGATGTAATTGCACTGAAGGCAATGGAATTACACAATTCATAGACATAAAGAAATTACTATACTAAGGGATTCTTTTTTTTTTTTCTAGACACCCCCAATGAGAGCCATCTGTCTTTATTTTTCTTTCATGGTCTTGGCATGGCTTTGCTTGAAAGGAGATTTTATCCCTGGATTTCCTCTATCAGACAAACCTGAGCAGCAGCGGTAGCTCAGTGTTTAACTGCTTTAAGAAGCAGCTTCTAGACACAGACTGGTAATAGTGTGTCTTTGGACTGGATCTTTTAAAACTTTCACCCTGATTTCTTGTAATTGTTTTGATTTTTAGCAAAAGTTCAGTGATTTGCCTACTATAGAGCCAAAAGAGCTTATTCCTGACCCTTTTCATGTGGTTCTCTGGGATTTTGTTGATAAACGACCTTGCAAAGAAAGTACACACTCTCTTGCACTTGCAGCAAGAGCCAGACAAGAGTTATTGGCCAGGGGGCTGGGGGCTGCCTGAGGCTATATGAGCATTTGTGTTTTTAGGTTTTGGCTGGTGTATTCAGGCACACATAATAAAATAGAGCTTTTATTTTAAAAATCAATGAAATGACCAATTTTAAGTCAGAAAACCGTTGTGTTTTACTTTTACCATCATTGGTTTTTTATTGCATCTCACATTTTGTTTTTTCCTTGTCTTTTTCCTGCCTGACAACCAGTGTGGACTCCTTTTGAGATTCAGCTTGCTACAGTCCCTTCTTTTTCCGCGGTAGCTCCTCCCCTTCTGTTGCTGGTGCTGGTTTTGAATCTTTCTCACCCAGGTTTTCCTACCACTTTCTCCATCAGGCTGTTAAAGCTAACTCTAATACGTAAGTAGTGGTATGGTGAACAATTATGCCATTTAGGGACAAATTGCTGATTTTTTCTCACTCTGAGCTACATGGACCAATAAAATAGGAAACCAGATGAGACAATGAAAGGCAGGTTACACAGTTAGATCATGTGCTACTAATTATTTATGCCAGGTCTGGATATAACAAGACTATGCCAAAATTAATCAAAGAAGACTCTACTCTTCCACCCTGCTCTCAACTGTTCATTCCCATTTCTACCTCAATCTGCCACCCCCCAGGGATGCCACCCCCCTGTGGTGCCACAGTGCAGATCAATAAAATTATCCAGGCTAAAACCTACTTCACCCAGATCATTTTATTGCTCTAATTTATGCTGCCGCCTCAAACAATTGCACGAACAACCACAGCACAGGTGGGAATTCACCGACCGAGACGAGGGGAGGCAGCTGGGTGCTTCTTAAGCTGGTGTAGCTGTTACACATCCAGTGTTGCAAATCTAGTGTAAATAATTGTGTTCTCATTTGCCTGGCTTCTTTCACTTTAACTCATTAGTAAAGCATGCTAAATGGCTCAACAGGAAAGGCAGCAGCTTTTCTAGCTTTCTTGATATTCCTCCCAAGTATTATTTCATGCATGACCTTGTGACTTCCAAGAAGAAAGAAAAAAAGAAAAAAAAATCATTCCTGACCTCTTCAGTATCTTGCAAAAATGGTGGGTCGGACTATTTCCTACACTCCTATGTTGTTAATACCAATAAATGTTAAAGATACAAAGATCAGTTCCTGTATAAATCTTGGTTCAAGGATGATGGGCAAGCAGCTAGAAAACATTTCTTCATGTCTTTTTCCCCTAATGTAAAACTCTTAGTAGAAAAATGATAAGAATAAATGGCACCTATCCAACTGATTCCATTACAGAAGCTGGTTTGTCTGCGACAGATGATTCACTATTTATAGTGTCTTTAGTACATGCCTCACAGTGTACTCTCACAGTCAATCTCAAAGACATGTTATTTAGGCAGGGTAATGTACTCATCTTCTCTGAAAGAGAGAAACTTCTGCAAAGAAAAGAACATCTTGGGGGATAAAATCTTCTATATCTCCAGCCGTCCAAAACCTACACAGAGCTCGAGTACAACAGAACAAGAAGACCGGTATAAAGCCAGGACAACCCTTCTGACTTTGGGGAACTCCAAGATGCTCCAAGGTATAAGAGGAGCATCTAACAAAGCTGTCGTTTCCTTCTAGCAACATTTAGACACTCCCAGCTGGAGCCAAAAACCCAACAAAACCAACTCTGATTTCTCCCAGCACAAAGGGCTTCAGCTGAACTGCCAGCTCTGACATACATCAAATAACAAGGTGAGAAAATACAACTCTCGTTTCATGACAGGCAGTTATACCAGAGACACGACCAGACTGCAGCATACAAGAGTCACAGTCAAGCTAGCCTTAAGCTCCTAGTCTGAGAGAAAGCTATATAAATCTCCATACAGACTGAAAAAATACATATAATTAAGACACTAGTAAGCACAGAGAACGTACCCACAGCGATCTTAAACCCAGCAATATCAAGAAGTAGGTAGTGTGACTGCAGCCCAGGTAAGCCTACAGCACTGCAGGGTAAGCTCCAGAAACTCATGGTATTAGCATAGCCTGAGCACGCAACAGCTGGAAAGCAGCCGTAGAACCTATTTCACTGATACATGGGTGTACAACCAGTATTTTAGTTGCCCAACACAAAACTGCCCTTTCCCCAGTAAAGCCCAAGAATGACTGTTTCTTCTTCCCTATATCAAAGAAAAATAGACATTCGCTCTCATAAAAGCCTGTGGCCCCCACAAGAAGTCTTTAGCTTTTTTTTTGTTTTGTCCTAAACATTGTTATTATACTACATAAACTGTAAAAATGGAAACAAGGAAGTATTTTTAAAACAGTTTGGATAATAAAAAAATAAAGTGTTTCATTCTGAAAAAATATCACAATGGGAGTTTTCAACATCAAAGCATTTGTCAATAAAATACACAGAACTATCACAGAACACTGCAGCCCTTTTATTTTTCTTGTTTAACATTTCCAAGTCACTGCCATCAACCACTACAAATAGAGGTTACAATGCTTTGCTTTCCCTTTTTTCTTCTTTTTTTTTTAAAAGCTTTCACACAGTGTTATCCCTCTTCAAAATACTCTTCAAAATACTGAGATAAACCATCATAAAGAAACATGTAAATTACCTTTGTGGCCTCATTTTCCAGAAAACACAAAAGCATTTAAAAATGTATTATTCAGAATGTTTCAGATCAGGAGGAAACCCATTTTATGTTTAATACACTGTATGAATGATACATTGCAAAACTACATAACTGATGTCTGCTGGTTAAATGCGTTTTTTCTAGCAGCACAGTTACAGAAACTTTAAGAAAAAATATAGACTGAAATCTACAATACAGGTGAGAAAAAGCGTGACTTAGATTGGCACAACACCTGCAAATCCTGAAAACACTGGGTTTTAGCAGTTATTATCAAAGGGCAGTTAGAATTCCCCAGAGGACGCCGATATTTTTTCCAGCAATAAGTGCAAAATCTTCTCTTGTTGATTCTTACCGATACCTCGGTTCTCGGACAACCTCAGTTAATAGATCTGGTGGTCTCATACGTGTGCTCCTCATCCTGGGTTCACTTTCATAGATTTCTCTCTGCAATAAGCTATTTTCTGGGAGTGATTCATTGCGAATACACCTTCTCACATCATTTCTTCCTACTCCTTCCTCAAGGTAAAGAGGGGTCTTGACAGTATTTTCACTTCAGTTCCTTTCAAATAATATTAGAGCTACAAGGATGGGGATGGTTATGCATATGAAAGCTAATGTAATGGGCTAACACCTGACTGAGCCGGAGGTCGGGCAGCAACAGATACTGGGACTTCACTGTCAATCAGGCAGCGGTTCATTAAACCTTCCCGTCCTATCAAGGGTCCCCAAATAGCAGCTTTCTCTGACTCCAGACATCTGGGAAATTCACTTTTTTTTTTTTTCTCTTTTTAATCTTACCATGACATCTGCCTCCAAGCCCATAAAACATGCCAGCAAACTTTTTTCGAAAAGCAGAACAAAAGTCTTCCATATTTTCCTCTCATTCTAGCTGGAGGTGGGGACTTGATTTTTTGCTCTTCCATGATAACTTCATAAGTCTGCTTTCTCCCAGAGCATCAGTTCCAGCCCACTTCTACTGAAGTGCCCCTAAAGCACTGGGCATTAGCCTGTCCCTATCAAAATCAAATGTTTCCCACCAAGGGGTGGGAGGGACAGCAGGGTATTTAGACTTGATGAAAAATATTTGGGGAAGACTTGATGAAAAATCAAATATTCATGAGAGAAGTGAAAAAAGCAGGGAGTGAAGAGGGCAAATAGCCACAAGGGAGAAATAAGGATCCTGTGGCAACCAGAACATCCCTGCATCTCCCAGTGTTGCCTCAAAGGTGGCAGCAACTGCAGCAAAGCTCAAGGGACAGAGACAGGAGCATCAGGGTGAGTAACCCTCCTTCCTGCAGTCCCTCCCCAGCATCTGCTCCCCACAGGCAGAGCAGGCATGGTGGGAACCCTCTCTCCACCTTCAGATACTCTTCTGCCTAAACGTTACACTGGGGAATGGTTTCAGGATGGAGAAGGTTTTTGAGAATCGAGGATGGGAGCAGGGAGGGCCAATTTTGAAGAAGACGTGAGAACAGGATCCAGGTCCTCAGGCTGCAGGCAGGAGTGGAGGAGAAATGATGTGACTTGATGGCTCAGTTGAGTATAGAAGGGAAGCGGAAAATGGCACATAAGTATGGGGAAAGGGTAAACTGGTGGAGGAACAGGACAGCAGTAAGGGGAAGAAGAAGTGGGATGCTGCTCTAACTCATCCCTGGCTGAAGGCTTTCTTCCCAGGAGGTATCGTGGAGAGTCCCTGGACAGCAGTGTTGGCTCTCAGGGTGATGAGCAGGCCAAGCTATGCAGAAGGGGCCACAGCTGAAGCTGTGACACTCAGTTTTTCACTTCTGTTGCATGCGAAGGTAAGTCTTTATCATCCAGTGTGATGGAGGTGCCAGCAGCAGTGGTGACAGCAACTGTCTCTATAGTGGCTCCCTCCTTCTAGTGTCAAGGACAATGCAGGATCTGGCAGTCCCATGCCAAGGCAGCAGTTAAGTGGGTGAGTCTCCTTTGTCCTCCCCACGCCGGCCATTGCTCCTGGGGGAGATGGACTCTTGGCCTGACCCAGTCAAACCACTGACATTTTCATCAGAATTCAGCAAAGGATCCGGACGCGCGGAGTTGCCCTGGAGTGGAGATCATCTTTTTGTCCTGCCTGTAGCAAGGCAAGACTCCAAGGCTTTTTAACTAAGCTCTGCGTTTTATGACGCTTATATCCTTCACAGCTTCCCCTGCACACTACCTTTCTCGCTGCACTCTGGACTGTATTCTGTTCAATGATGTGTGAAAATACAGATCAGCGCCATTCACTGCCACAATTAGTCAGGGTTTTCATTGGTGTCATCAACAGAAGAATTTGGCTATTATCTTCCTATTCCACAAAGTAATAAAATGCAAAACTGAATGAACCAGATAAATCAGCAGTCGGTCATTAATCTAGCATTTGTTTGATGTGAAGATCTTTTACTGATTAAAATGTTTTAATATAAAAAAAAATCACAATTCAGAACAAGAGTTTTATAATGGGCAATGAATCCTCAAGTGAATTTTACAGATCAGTTAATGTCTAGATGAGTTAAGGGTGAAAGGTAAACTTGACATTAAACGCTTAGTTAAGAGTGCCAGAGGATTCATCATTGCCACTAAAGGGATACTGAAGTGAAACTACGCTACTTTTTTCCCTCATTGGAAAAATAAAAGGTTTATAAGAACATTTGCCATCTTTGCAGTCTGAGGAAAATAGTGCGAATTTTATGCACCTAGCAATCAGACCACTAAAATAGGTTAGAGACAGAAAATCTAAAGATTTAGCTCCGTATTTGAGCTGATTTACAATTTTATACTTTGTTGACCCTGTTCCACACCACTTCCCCATGCAAGACTTGGGTTTCTTATATCCGTGATAAGAAAAACTACTGTTAAAAGTAAAATTATTTTCATCTTTCAGCAGAATGTTTCAGTTTTCTAAAATACGGCTTTAGCTACTTGGCACCATCCCTTAATCTTAGAGGAAGATGCCAAGTAAGGCAAACTACACAAAGCGGGAAATAGCACATCTTCATGAACCATATCTTGTACAATGCAAATTCCCTCAACCTCCGCGCACACACCAGTGACTAACAGGAGCCGTATCCATTTGCACTCAGACTTCTCTCCTGCTTTCAGTTCTAGAGGAAAGTCACTCACAGTATTATTTCCCACAGTATTATTGCAATAACAATAGGCAACATACCCAAGTCACAAGTCAGGCTGTCCTTCATGTCACAAGAACTGAAATTTCAGGGTTTTTTATTTGCCTTCCAGACTTTGAGACTTCACGTTACGCGTTTTCAAGTCTGTCCACACAACTTCCACTGCTAGAATTCATCTCCTAAGCGTTGCCTTCATAGTATCAGCGTCACATTGGAAAAGCCGATCCAGGAGACTACAATTAGTATGTGAGTCCTATCAATGCAACTAAAAATCACTTGGTAATAAAGAATGAGTGACACAATCAATATTGTCATAGACTGGGGAAAAATTCTGAGGCAAGAAAAAAGAGAGATGTTAACTGAAAGCAACAGTAATTTTTAGACTGATGAAAAATAAAGAATATACTTAAATGCCTTATGAAGACTAAAAAACCTCCCTGTCAGAGCATTAAGTGGAATACGACACACTTTGCTATGAAATATAGTATATGTAACAGCTAAGAGGTTATAAACATTATAAGTCATTTTAAGTATCAGGATGCAAGCCACACCTGTGCAGTGCATATTTAATCACACCTCAGACCTACAAGATTGTGGTCATATGAATAAGATATGGCACCAATATCAGAAATTAATAAAAATGTGACATTAAGAAAATTAAATATAACCCTGTTGTAATATAGAGCAACGTCAATATCTGATTCAGAAGAATATGAGAGATCATCTATAGACTACAGAACTGAACACTCACTATTTGGTCTTCATATTGAGAACCATATATATATATATGTTCATGGAAATTTTAATAAGGCAATTACAGCACAATAGGAGGATTTGGGGAACAGAAAAGCTGGTCAGCTTATAAAATCTAAACCCTGATGTAGACTATAGTGAAAAGGAAAAAACTCATTTATGGATTGTTTGTAAAGAGAACAGACAGCGCAATACGCTAATATGCAATGCACACTTGCCTCCGGGCTCCATGCTGATGGCACTCATTTTCTTTTCTTCCCTTAAAAGAACACCTCCATATTTGGCTGAAAGATGGACCAAATGAGCAAAAACTGGAGCTGATCTTCAGAGGGAGAAGCACTGCATAGGTCTGAGATAAATATTAAATAAGTCTGGACAGCTGGGGCTTTTATTTCCCTTGCTCTTCTGAACTGATGAGTTCTCTACTCATCAATCATTTACAAGTTGTGAAGAGTGACTCGTGATTTTTGGGTGCTTTACATGAGATAGCAGTGCCACTGTTTTCAGTAACCACAAGCCCAGCTCTCCTGTGCCACACGAAGGAGGATCTGGGCGCAGAGGGAGGTGCTGGACATCCAGAAATTCAGTTGCTCCTATCTAAAATGGAAAGAGGCAGAACTATTTAATTTTAAACAAGTAGCCAGCAAAGATCATAGAATCATAGAATGGTTTAGGTTGGAAGGGATCTTGAAGATCATCGAGTTCCAACTCAATGTTTATCAATGTCCATAGATTAGCTCCCCCAGAGATGCCATCAGTCGATCCTCCTGCCTCCCAGTCTGTATAAGGGAAACATTTGTCCTCAGACAAGTGGTGCGTGTCTGGTCCTACCCAGGAGTCTGGACGCTCCCCACCAAGCCACACCAGTAGGTCCTTCATCCTCTGCACCCTTACGCTCAGAGCAACCCCATCCCCTCCTGTTCTCCAGCCCAAGAGTGCCCTTTATAAGCATTTGATTGCACCTTTCTAACCCCCACTGTTTGCCAGTTCTTTCTGCTCATCAACACCACTTCATCATTCCTTCCAGAGCACTTTGCCTCCCCTTTTGCAGGCTGAGGCTCCTTCAGAAGACATATTTCTAATTAGCCACTTACAGAAGGTGAAAGCCATCCTTAACTAATGCTTCCCAGGCCACCGCCACCAGGCTGCTTAGAGCCTGCTCACGAGCTTATCCAGCGAACAGTCACCCTCTGAATGAATCAAACCCAAGGCTGTCCTTGCTCAGCTGTTCTCGTTGCTGCTAGATTGCATTCACCCAAGAAGCAGAGATGTTTAAGGTATTTTCTTCCCACACTGGTAGTTAACAGTCTGTGCAGCAATCCCTGCTCCGCTGACCAACATAAACCATCATTTATGTGGCAGCTTCAGAGCCCTCTAGAAGAGATGAAACAACTCTGCTTGACCTTTCCTTACGGACATCATCATCAGCATGACCACTGAGGAGCTGCCTGTTTTCTTACCTGCATAATAAACCTGAATTCACTTGTAACTTTATGTCCAAAATACCTCCCTTCTACAGTATTTCCTTGTACTTCCCCTTAGTGAAAGCCAGAACACTGCAAGCAGTGGTAATCTTTATTTAGTTACATGAAGTTATGGCAAAATTAAGGATGCCTATTACAAAAAAAAAAAAAAATAGAATTAATACATTCAATTATTTTTCCCTTAATTTATAGTGAGAGGCTTCATGACTTGCAAGACCTGGCAGCTTTTCAAAGCAGACCTGTGAGCCTTGATATGCAAACGGCTCCTGATCTGAGACTTTTTGCCAAAAGGCAAAATCAGAAGAGCAATAAATGGAACAAATCTAGACTGTCTTTGGGGATTAGCCAAGTCTTCATGAATGGCACCACTTGCAAAGACAGGCAAGTGAAGCATCAATAAACGAGTAAACCAGTAAACACTGAAATCTCTCTGTTGTATTCATTATATATTCACAGCTCTTTCTGAACTTAGATAAGAACCAATAATAATCCATTCGATACCCTGAATCTGATGCCTGGCAAAAAAAAAAAAGAAAAAAAGAAACATACAAACAGATTTGTTTCTGTTCTTCTTGTATAAACTTTTCCCTCTAACGTGATTTGAAAATCAAATCACTCCTGCTGTTTATTTCTTTTTGAAGAGTTTGAATTTTTCTTAAACGATATGGCTCCCAATTTCAAATCTTATCTTTTTCCCAGCGTATGCTTGGAGAGTCTTACTCCACAAAGAAAACAACTGTTAAAACAACTGTAGAAACACCCAGTTAGCACTGTCTAATATACTAGCTAAGAATCTAAATGTGAACCCAAATGGAAATGCTCTACGGAAATAAAAAACCAGGGTTTTAAGGTATAAATGCACTACAGTCCGATGTGTGACAGCAGTCAGAGCAGGCGTACTGGCCAGGGTAGTGAATCTGCAGCAGCACCTTGCAGAGACAAGGAGAAACACCCAGGCAGCTCACAGCATGGCTAAAATACTATATGAAACACAAAAACTTATATCAGAGATGTCAAGCCAAGTTAGTCATACAGTCTGTAGCATAAAATAAGTCTTTAATGTGTGTGATTATGTCTGTCCCTGGTAACTGGATTAGAGACTTATGTCTTGCCCCAGGAGCATGAGATTTTGGGTCCACTTCCCATCACAGTATCTGGCACACCAAATTTAAAACTCCAGATGCTTTCAAGAGACTCTGAAACTCCATTTGAAGTTCTTTCAGCTTGCAGTCTCCTTCCTCGAAGAACCAAGACTTTGGGACAACACAAGCCATGGACTTGACAGCCTAAAACATGCAGTGATTTCAGTCCTGCTAACACAGAGCATGAACTCCAAGGGAGACTTAGCTCAGGCAGAAGCAGTGACCAAAGTAAGTGCCACCAAGAGCTGCAGTCACAGCTGTGCCCACCTCAGAAGTGAAGACTTCCCTTGGCCACCATCCTCCTTCCCCACACCATGGTTCCTCCCTCCTGCTACACCAGCGCAAGTGCTCAGCAGAGCTTTTGCTGAGCTAATTTAACACTCTGCTCTTGAAGCACATTGACCCTTGCCAGGGAAAACTCTGGCACGCACCAGAGACTGTGCAAGGTGCAGGACCAAGGATGGAAGGGGAGACCAGGACCGGTCTTTCCCTCGCACATGGGAGGAAGACCCCAGATCCATTCTGGCCAATTGTAGACTTGCAGGTACGCAGCACAGTATCGTTTCTGAAAGGAGTAGGAAGAACAGTCTGAAGAGCAGGAATGTGATATGTGGTACCATCAGGACAGACAGCACACTGCAATACGATCCTTGTTAGCATCAGTGAAGAAGCAGACATTTGGGTTTTCTTTTTTCTTTTTTTTTCAAATTAATATCCAATTTCAGTTTGAGCAGAGAAATATATAGAGATCCATTAATATTTGAGATTAAAATCTTCATCAAGCTATTTTCACTATTTAAAAATATTTCACAATCAGAACATGATCAAAAAGCTTGCTTTTCTTTATTATTTAAACACCAAAAGGAATGCCCATTTTAAGATCTGAATACATCATTACACTTATTTTAAAAATATAGACATGAGAATGTACATTGAGATTTTTCATTTTCCCTTGCACAACACTCAATAAAATCTTAAGCCCTGCAACAAAAAATTACTAATGTTGCTCCCACCACAGCAACCTCACAAATCACCCTTTAATTCTAGCAAAATGAGACAAGATCATTTCAGAACTGAAGTCTCCCTACAGTATTTCATCTAATAATGGCTATCAAAAACCCGATGCATTTCAACTCTGGAAAAACATCACTTCAGCTGTGGAAACTCTTACCAAGAAATATATTTTTGTTTCCTTTTAGCAGCAGTTTCAGATGGATTGATCAGCTATACTCAAAAAACCTTCACCTTAATAGCTCTAATGACTTTTTTGGATAAGTTATCAGAACTTTTTCCAGTTCTTACCCAGAGCTCTTCTGCGCAGACACTGCCGTGGTGCGAGGCTGATGCCCATAACAGTTAGCAGAATATTTCATTTGAGTTAGTGACTGGATTGCACTATATATGCTTGAGCAGCACTTTGCAGCGCATGTTCTGTCATTTTGGTTTACTCGGAATATTACTTTTTATTTCTACAGTGGTGTCTCTCTGAGCCATGCAAGTGACAGAAGTTAACATATTTTACATCTTGCCTCTGCTTTGATTTTGAGGTATTTTATAACCAATTTGAAAGCTGTGCTGGCTACTGTCAGTGGCAGATGTCCCATGGGCAACTCAGGGCCGGGCAAATCTGCCCATTTGAACCCGGTGCTCTGCTCTTCCTTTTGAATTGTCTTTCTTGGGAAGTGCAAAGACAAACTGACTTGTGCATAAACTTTCTCTTTATTTAAACCCGTCAGCTGCATTATTTTTTCTTTTAAAAATAATATTCATATAAACAATGTTCATATTAATACAAAATGCTTTAAAATATTAGTGAAACTTAATGTTTTAAATGGTATTGAATGCAGCCATTACTGTCCAGCAATCTGCATTTGTTAGATCCCAACCCTGTGAACACCCAAGGTCATTCCAATCCATTTCATAAGAGCTCCAATTCTGTTTGGTGGAACTGTGTAAAAAATAGATTTGCATAGATTGTATATGAAGAATGGAGCTATACGTAGTACAACCATGCAAAAAAAAAATTAATGCTGTGGGCATAATATCCTGTTTGAAGAATTGAGCTTAACATTATTACCTACAGCTTCTAGATCTATACTGTTGTTGCATGCTTTAAATTTTAACTCAGAAAACACAGAGGAAGATTCAGTTTTCTTTCCTGGTATGGTTGCATTGATATAAAAGCTTTGCTTCAGCATTATGATAGCTATTAAAAGTCTACAAATTTTACTGCAGATTTACAACTTCACGAACTATTTGAGAAACCCTCTAGGTTTAAGGTGAGAAGTGAAAGTTATTTTTCAGTACAAGTTCTCCTGAAAGCACACAGAAAGAAAGGAAAAAAAAAAAACCCTATTAAACTAGCAGCTCCAGTGATTCAGTCTGTAGCACTGGGCAATCTGAATTCAACACGAAGCACCTATTCAACTACGCTGTGTTCCCACCCACTGCCCAAAAATGCCTAAACACAATTACGTGACAAATCCGAGGATGCCAGAATGACAGTGAATAGGAAGGCTTAGAAGTTTCCTTTCTAAAGGACAAAAAAAATCCTTCCCTCAATCTCAGTGTATTTTGGGGAAGACAAAGACAACTGCTCATGCAGTAAGGAAAAACAGATAGACAAGTGTCTTAAGGTAAGACTGTTCATTTCATGCTTTATTAGCACAATCCCATTATATATTTTCCCCCTTTCATTTTAATTAACAGAACTGCAATATAATGGAGCCATCCTGAAGGCCTCATAGTTAAAAGCTGTAACTTCTATTACAAACTCTATTTTTAGTGGTATACAATTTTGGCTAGGGAATTAAAAAGCAGCTTAGACTGAAAACTGTCAGGTTTATCTTGAAAACAAACAGAAAAGAGATTGAGGTCTACAATCTGAAGACATTCTGGCAGTGTTGAGTTACAGGTCACTAGCATTGCCTTAATTTGAAATGTTAATCCCCCCCCCAAAACTCTCGTACCTGAACGCTACAGTACTTCATTTCTTCGTATGCAGGGTACACACAGCTCATATACAGACTTAAAGATATAAATTTTGCATCTAGGTGTATTTATAGTTAGTATGTGTGTGCACATGCCCCCATCGACAGCAGGTTCTGCGCGGGGCAGTAGCTCAGAGTACCCTCGCTGGCTGCCAGCCCAAGGAGAGGTCTCTCTAAAACCAAAAGGAAGACATCACCCAGCCCTGCATATAAAAAAGAGAAACTGCTTTCCTTTGGGCATTAGCAGCCCTTGGATGGGTCTCGGACATCCAGATGAGTCCTCCCATAATCAGCTCCCAAGAGACAGCCCCTCCGAAGCAGCTCTTACTGCACCCAGGGACGGACCTCAGCTGTGCCTCATCTCACTCCCATCCCCTGGACATCATGTCCTGGGGACGATCCTTAGCACCTGCGGGTTTTGATATGCACCAGGACACATTTTGTTTCTCTCCATGTCCTTAGAGACTCAAATGAGTATACAAATTGCACTTCCCAAGTAACGAAGGCCTCCATTGAGTTAAAAATCAAAGAAAGAGTGTTTGGTTCAGGAGGACCAGGGTTTTTGCACCAGCCTAACAAGAAGGTGCTGCTTAAACACACGTACGACTCAGCTGACCCCACAACCCAGCTAGAAGGTGCCTACTCTGTTGCACAGGCCCAAACAGCACTGCCGGAGTGAAAAGCCCCCTGCACCTGGGCAGAATGCAGCTGACATTTCTGTCTCTGATTGGAAATAAAGCTCTCGGGATCAACACCTTTTTTGATGTTCAAGACAAGATTGTATTCCACTCTTTCTAGATACCCACGCGCCATTTAAGAAGTCCATATCATCTCCTGGTCACAGCAGCAATCTACCTCAGAGCTCTATCTATTTTAAAGCACTATGATTTTCATCCAGACTCCTTGGGAGTGATGAGAAATTAAAACAAGAAACATTTCTTTTAACAGCATATGCCTTAACTCCAGTCATATTACTCTTCCAAAAAAAAAAAAAAAAGATGGTACAGATATTTCCAAAAAGTTATGAGCCTCACATACAGATTTTCTCTGAATGAAAATAAGAGTCTGCATCAGAAGGGCAGATTTTAATGCTCAGCAAAGCAAAACTTATTTTGCATGAACCTGATATTTACTTTTTATGAAGTCTACATCGAGCTAAGAGAGGCAGTTAGCATGGATTGGATGGAGAAATCATCACAGCTTTGCCTCAGAAAAGCGTGTCAAGACTTTGAATTGGCTAGAAGGAGATTATTAGATGAGCAGATCCTGCTTTTTGCCTCATCACAGGCTGGTATATAGATGAAGTTGCATTTTCTGGAATGTATAATGGAGAACAAAATTAAATACATCTTCCTCTTCTCTGTAAGGTACATTTCATAAAGGTAACGACAACCCTGGACTCCCTAGACAGCAAAAGAGAGGTGAGATGGTATCTCTAGCCCATAGTCTGTTATGCTGATTTTGGAGCCACAAAAGAGGGAAGAGAGGTCTAAAGGAGCTTGTTTCATTTTCCAAAACAACTAATGGACAAGATGATATTAAGAGCATTTTCAAGCCTTCAACCTTCACTTATCAAAATAGTATGGAAATTTTTTTCTGTCATTGACTTCAGCAGTAGAGGATCATGCCTTAAGAAATGTGGTATTTTGGCCTTGTAACTTTTGTGGGGGTGCAATGAGGTGAACAGCAGTTTGCCCTCCCTTTGCCATTAATTTCACAATCATCTTAAACACTTTTGTTTCTTTTAACTGTAACATTCCCCTTATATGTCTGTACTGACACCACACTTTTATTAAACATTAAAGTTTAACTTTAAACTAAAAGGTTGTCTTTCTTATGGCACAATGTATGTGTACCATACCATAAAATGTCAACGCGCTGAACATTCTTATTATCAACACAGGAAGATTTACTGGAGAAAATTACCCTGAGAAACACACTTACAAAAACAGCAACATAAGCAACTGGAGTGGTTCCTGTGTGATGATCAGTCCGAGGATCACCTTACCCAGCTGTACCTGTTCACAAATCAGTGTCTTTGCCTGAACTAGTGGAATCATCTATAGTGTGCTGAGGACGGTGAGCAAGGCACGTTCTCCAAGTAATCGGCTAGGAACAGGCAGAAGGACAGTGACATAGTGAGACTACAGAAAAGCTGCAATGTCGAAAAAGGTCCATCGCACACCGCGTTTCTCGCACACAATCCATTTGCCATTTACAGGTGTTTGTTATCTCACCATCAATGAATCAATGGAATTACAAGCTTATTATGCACAGTCAGGCTTGGATTATAGCACATATTAAGACAAGAGACGAGGTTTTTTAATACTGAAACAATGTTTTGCTTGTTTAATTTTTAAACACCTACCACTACCAGAGCACAAATCCTATTATCAGCTTTTTAAGTTATTACCTCAAGGTTATCTTCAACAGTATTTACCATTATGTTACCAGTTTCAAGAAACTGTCTTGAGAAGGGTTTTATATATTTACCAATTGCAAGTTTGGACCTTAAATCAGTCAAGTTACTTGATTTTGATGCAAACTGGGGGGAAATGTATGAATTCATTTCAGCAGAGATGAAAATTACTCACCAGTATCTCTATTCAGAGAAGTACTGTAATCTGTTGTGGTGGTATTGGCAGGAGGACAAGACACATTACACTTGCAATGCATCAGAGGAAGGAAAGGAAGTCGGCTTCCCCATGAGAGATAGCAAAGCCAAGTTAAGTTGTCAGACTACTTCTCCATCCCGCAAGAGGCTGAGGATGACAGGATTATTTTTGTTTATTATTCGGTCAGCGCTCTTCGGTGCCTGGTCCTGTACAAGAGGGGAAGGACAAAGAAAGGAACCAGTAAAAATGAAAACGAAAGTAGCCACAGCTGATCTAATCCAGAGCATTATGAAATACAGAGGTAATGCTTCAGAAGTTCAGCATCTTCCGTGGTGGCTTCAGACTGGTATGCTCGGTTGCCTCCTAATCAATATTCAACAAACAAGAGGTGGCCTTCCTCTCTCAGGAACTAATGAGTGGTTAATGACCCTAAACTGGTGTATAACAGATTGTTAATACTGGTACAAGAAAAGCCCTAGTGAGACAAGCAGTTGCTGGCAGAACAGGAGGGCAAAAGAGACATTTGATTTAAACTGCTCACAAGCTGCACTTCTCTCAGAAAAGTTATGACAGTTATTTGTTATGCAGCTGTGCCTTATACAAGCAGGACAAAAATTAAAGGATTGTGATATTTTTAATATTACATTTACGAAGATGATTACCCAGCTGCTGTTTAATTTCCATCTGTGTTCTGCTGCATTTATACCATTAGTGCCACACTGTGGTTAGACAGACAGGCTCATATTTTGGAGAAAAAAGTGTGGCTGACAATTACCATTTAACTTTGTGGAGTACCAACAAATGGGCTTTTCTATATACTGTTACCTATAAATTATAATGACTGCTTTCTTTTTGCTGGCTTTTCAAAATCAAGCAAGAAACAGAGAGACCCATGCAAAACCCACCAGTTCTCTGCTACACTGAAAGAAGTGGCTTCCATGGTAAATTTGCAAAGCTTCAGCTCGGATAGACTAAATTAAATCCCTCCCAGCACGTAGAACACAATATTTTTTTATATTAGGAAGATATTGCAATACATCTACTACCCATTTGCTTCCTTTTTTTTAAAAAAAAACCACCTTATTTTTATATAATTCTACATCCACGTACCATAGAACTGGTATTCATCTGTCTGATACCCTATCCCAAATAATACACAACTGCTTTCCACACAGCAAATTAAATTGTGTTTTCCAGTCAGTCATAAACCTGGGTTTTACAGGATATTCTCAATATGCCTGGGAAAGGAAGAGGGACCTTGTGGCCAACTTGAACAACTGTCTAGCACCCTGGATCCTGAACAGGGCAGCAAGTCACTGCTAGGAAGATTCCTAGGCTGTCTCCAGATGACCTCCTATTTCCTCAGTGAAAAGCAAAACCGGGTCTCCAAGCTGACTGCAAAGAAGCCAGGGGCTCCTGCCTTTTCTCCTGCATCTCTTGAGCGTCCTGTCCAAGGCTCTTGAGCTGATTCCCTCAGCTCTGTTAATGGAAGCCCCAAAGGGCTCTAGGACCAGCAAGCCTTTCTCAGAGAGCCACCTGGGACTAGAAGTGTCATTAGCTACCCAAGGGGTCATTACCTGAGGAGCAGAGCTCACAGAACCAGTACTTGCACACCCTTGAGCCTACTTCATGTCCCCGTGGGAGGTCCTCTCATCCCAGCTAACCACCCTTTCCTCATCAGACCAGCACAGCACCGTGCTCGCAGCTCATGTTCTTAGTCACCTGCCTGTCAGATCTACTCTGACAATTCCTACTGTTTCCTTAGGCCAACACACTTGAAGTTTTATATCCCTTATGATGTTGGATATCGATTTGGAGAGACAACAGTTGATCCAGGTTGTTTTGACGCAGGCAGGAGGTATTTCCCTATTGATGCACCTTTTTACCACTGCCTCACTCCCTGTGAAAACCTCTCTATAGCCGCCTTTGATTTCCCTCTGTTTCTGCTGCAGGGTAATATGATACAGGCAACCTCAAAGCAGAGAGCATTTTTTTGGTTAGGGTTTTTTTTTTTTAACGCCACATATTATTAATTATTTTTGACAACAGGCTAGTCAAATTCCACCAAAACTAGTATCACAGCACTTCTTGAAGAGAAGCCGAAATCAGCATCTCTGCTGTTCCTCCTTTCCTTGATAAGTAAGTGCACCAGGCTGATTCTTCTAGAATGAGCCTCAGCTGTTTTCAAACTGTCACTTAACCTCTACCTCTTCAGCCTGAAAACAAGCATCTCTTTTTCTCCCACATATGACACCTTTGATTGGGAATTTTCATCTTCATAGCTGGTTCTTCACACTTAGAAGAGCTATAGATGGTAAAAAAGGTGCACAAGCCTTTTTTTCTGAAAAGGAGAGGAGAATTGAGGGCTTTTTTTCTTCTTCTGTATTTTATTTCTTGATCTCTGTTCCTTGATTTCTTCTTTTATAAAAGGAAAACCACTTGCTTCTCTTACTGGGCATTAGCTTTCAGAGATGCTGACCATCCACATTTTCTATTGATTACAACATCAGTTTGGGGTATTCCTTAGATATAAAAATCAGGCCTATTACCTGCATGCATCAGTTCTAAAAATACATTGTTCCAAACATAGACTTTGTGCTGTCTCAGGCAACTATCCATAAGTCTCTTCAAGCACTAAAACTCAAGGACTTAAGCTCATCAAGAAACAGTTATCTTTATCCATATATCAAGCCGGCTTTCTGGATGTGACAAATATGCAATTATTTATACATCTATTAGAGACCCACATTCTGTACCAATTCATTGTGGTAAATTCATCGTAGTAAATTCAGAATAACTACAGTGTTTTCAAATACTTATGTGAAGTGTGAGTAGCCAGACACCACCAATGAGAACAGGATTGCTGGCTTGCTCCCATTCTGTTTGGATGCTCTGAAATCCTCCTTCTATAGAAAATCAGAGCAAAAAAGTCTTAAGACTATTTATTTATTGTGTCACTGGTCAAAAAGTTGCAAAATCATACAACTGAGAGTAAAAAAAGAGAAACCACATGGAATACCACAAACCTAACTTGTACTTTTACCTTTGAAAGTCTCCTCTTCAGTTAATTAAAGGCTGTATGAGCCTGAACTGAAAATCAACTATTCTCATGGGTTTCAAATGCACAGTACCTTCTTCCTTCCTAAGAAACACAATTTTTCCTGAGATAACTTCCTTCTTCCCAAAGACAGAGAAAAAATGTAGCAGCAAATCTATCTTAGAAGTAATAAGTTACCCATTATATTGGAATGGTATTTAAGTGACAACAAGGCAATCAACAAAAGAGCAACATTATTTGTTCAGTCAATCTCTTTTAGAGTGATAAAACAATTCAAAGCCCGGGCCATTAAAATGCTGGGGAGAGAAGAGAGGAAGAAACCTGGGGAAAAAGAAGCACGGCAATATAAAATATTCAGAGTACTTACACATGATATAGTTTCAGAGACAGTGGCCGCAAAATAGGAAAATAATTGCAGTGTTTGAAAACTAGAGCTGGGCAAATCAATGATTGCTAGTCATCAACCATGCCTCACACACATCATTTATTCAATCAGAATCCTTCCTTCATCCTCCTCGACAGAAACAATAAAAAACTACTCTATGCAGTTAAGCCTCAATCTGTATATCTGAGGAAGACAGGAATCAGATAAATTCATTTCAAGGGGGAAATTCTTTTTCTAATTTTCCTCATAGGTAGCAGTTTTCCAGCTCTCTACAGTGTCCTACCGTGTGATGCTCAATCACAGTTATTGCAGAAGCACTCACATGGAAATAGTGGCGGTAATAGCTGGGTTCAGGGGCCCCTTCTGCCAAATGAAACCAAAAAGCATTCGCTATTGATGACCCTGGAGGTCACCATCTAACTGGGAGGGAAATGTCGCAGTTATTGGTATCATATGTATCAAGAAATACATGACTAAAATACAAGGAAAAGCTGTTCTTCAATATTTTTTTTTTCATAAATTTTTATCATTCCTATTAGCATGGTGTGTAAAAGCCCTTATCCGGGGAGGTAATCACATTCTGCTAAACCCCTTATAAACAAATAGCAAAAAGATAGCTTCAGCCCCAAAATCCAAGAGTACCTAACATGGAGGAAGTCAGAAAAGGAATACAAGGAGACAGGCTCCATCGGGATGATAGGTCATGGTCTCCACACAGGAGGAGCCTCACGTGTTTATCTGTAGCCAGCATAAATCCTAAGGAGCAAATGTGAGGGACAGCAACAAAGACATTTCCAAGACACGTCTTCAGACTGTGAAGGCAGCTTGAGAGAAGACATTAGGTTTGTAAATGCAACAAAGCCAGGCTGGTGTTGCGGGATGATCTGTCACTTCTCAGCGAGAGATGATCCAGTGGGAGAAGCTGCTACCAAGGGGATGGGGGGAAAAAGTTAGCATTTGGCATGGCTACAATTGTCAAGGTCAGAGAAAAGGATGCTGCGGTAACCAAGGCACAAGTAATTAAAGTCTAGACAAGATTATTAAGGACTTCTTGTTAGGTTCCTAATCAAAGACAGCTCTTGAGGCCTGAGGTGTGTCTATGTCCCACAGTCACTAGTGAGAGTGCCCTTTCTCTCTTCTCCGTCCAGCCCTCCCAATTTCTTCTCTTGTGCCAACTCTTCCACCTCTTGCCCTCTCTTCCTTTGTTCTCAATTAAACCCAGGCTAAAAACAACAGACGAAGCAGCTTCTGTCATAACTGACACCACACAGTAAGCATCATATTAGCTAATGCATTAAATAGACACTGAAAAACAGGGGAAGGGATAAATTATACACTTGTCTGTTTGTTCAGCTGCTGTGCCCTGTCAGAGGCGTGTTGTGGTGTTTGTTTGTTAAACCTTCCTCGCAAAGAGCAATATTCAGAGAGCTCCAGTGCTGCCAGTGTCAAGGCAAATGTCTCCCTGCTCGATGCTAACAGTGTGTTTCCCCCTTCCCTTCAAAAGGGTCCATAACCTCTATCTTGTAGGACTCTTCTCATTTTTGTATTTCAGGAGGAAGTTTTTACACTCATGAAATTGGTGTATTGATCTGGAGCAAGCACGGAATGAAGATGGTTAAAAATGGGAACCACATGTAGGACTGTATGTGAAATTCAGAAATACATGAAGAAATCAGGTAAATCCATCCCAAAGCTGTAGGAAAAAGAAAGTGATGCTTCAGTTTCAGCTATCACTATCAGGAAAAACATCTTTTACCATCTTTTTCCATCCTAAGGATAGATTTAGGGAATGATATAGGCTTTGAACTAGTACTGCAAAGGAAGATCATATCTTTTTGCAACTTCTTTTTCCAACTGATTGATGAGTTCATGGCAAGCACTCTTGTTCACAGATCACAAATGATAAGAGACAACCTATACTCTTACTCAAATTCCCTGTAAAGCATTCTAGCTAATCATCTACAAAGTCCTACAGAGATTCCTTGATATTGTGCCCCATTTTCCCATTTGTACCAGTTGAGTTCTGATAAGCCCATAGAGACAGATGTGGAAAAAGGTGGCAGGAAATGGAGAAAAAAAGATGAAAAAATTAAGCAGTGAATTTTCATAAATGTCATTAAAGATCCTTAGGGACTTAAAAGAAAAAATGTTTATTTTTTGAATCCTAGATGTAGTGGCAATTGCAATCACACAAGCCTAGAGTCACACAGGCAAGAATTAACTTCAAAATGGATATTGGCCATTCTGCTTAACTCATGGAAATTATTCTTTTTGCTGGTTTTAGCTGCAAAGTACACTTATTCAAGGAAACTTGCCAGGATACACTAAATTTAAGGATTATACTAAGGATTAAGCTCATAAGCATTACACAGCACTCTTTACAATAGTCCTTGGATATTCAAATTTTTCGCAAATCACTAGTGCAAGACAACCCTGGGTGGGGGATTCTTATACCCGGAGCATTGCAAATATGAATCCAGAAACCCACCCGAACTTGCTTTTGTTCCCAAAATAGTAAGAATTTCCTGGGGTATAAAACATCTGAAAACATTTGGCCTAAGCTATCGGATGGAGGCACAAATAATGGGACTCTGGGGAATGAATGCCAACCACTGACCCTGCCTTCTGAGAGCTCCTGTTGTTGCAACATAGCTCCTCCCTTTCTAAAAGTAAACACCACATTCTCTATAAATCAACACTCTTCTAGACTTCAAAGCCACTGGGATATCCCTATCAATATATCACTCAAATCAGAAATTAGCTTTAACGTGCTGTATGATCAGTAAATAGTCAGAGTTAGCAGTCAGAGAGCAAAGGAGTGTTGAAAGGTCCAGTCAATTATTATTTTCCTGATAAAATAATACCTCCAAGAGATCTCTTACCTGTGTTTCTGAAGCTAATATAGAGTCATGCTTTAAACCATGACCCTCAGATGCCATAAATTTCAAGGATCTGCACCAGAACACTCACTCACTTCAGACACTTAAAACTATAAAGCTTCAGAGGAGACAGAACAAACATTAGTTTAAGTCGCCTGAAAGAACACCTGCATCTGTACCAGCCACATGTGGAGGCAAACAGCTTGAGCTGCTCTCTCCAGCTGGGCTAAGTGACCTTAGCTTAAATCTTCCTGAATCCCGACTAATGACCCACAACATCCATTGCAACAATTAAAGCAAATAAACAAACACCCTGACCTCTTCTGACAGCATCTAAATCTTCTCTTTCTCTGTGCCTGGTATCTTTACAGATCATCTTGATACTAGTCATGAAAAACAGTTGCCAGGAGAGCTCTTGGAATACCAGCAATGGGCCATAGTTTGCCAGAGGGCCACCTTAGCTCCAGAGTTATGGTGATAGCTGGCCAGGAGGTCAACAGCACACAAACTGGGAAGAGTCACACACATAATGCCAGTCCAGTCAAACCAGGTAGATTTTGCTCTTGGATGAAGGAAATGCAGCACATTTCAAGAGATTTAAGCCTATCAAGTGTGCAGGAAAATGGATGACAAACTAGTAGGTCTTCCCCTGACAGCGCAGATGAGGAGGCACCAAACCCAGCCACGGGCTAGCACGAGAGAGGGTAGCCATCTGCTGCTCGAGACCAATCCTATCTAGGAGGAACTGAGGCACAGTTCTCCTGATGTGCAGTATCACGACCATGAAGGCCAGCTTCTCATAGGCAGGGTTAGAGAAGGAGAAGGTGGACACTGCCAGCTTTTGCCCTGTTTGGATCATACTCCCAAGGAGTGGAGGAGACGGTCTCTGCTGTGGCACAGGCAGAACTACAGCTCCCAGATGTGGCCATGCTGCGTCCCTGCTCCTGAAATTGGGTCACTGTTCCCCAAATACTCAGGGCCAGACAGGGGACCTTCTTGGTAGACCAAAAGTAAGGGGATTCAGGCAGGAAAGCAATGTCCTAGGGTCTGGTCCCTGCCTCCTGCATCCACTCTGCCTTTTGCAGTAGGGAATAATTGGATAAAGCGCATAAACAACACCAAGGGTCACTCCAAGCCTGCACAGCACAGCAAGGACATAACTTTGTCCGAGTCCTCACCATTTGTTCCATTAATTCAAATTGTCCACACCAGCTTTACATTCAGTTTGAATGCCTTTTTAGTGAAGCTTCATTTCTGTTAAATTCCTGCAAAAACTGTATTTGGTCATGATGTTACAATGGAATTATTATAATCAAATTTAACGACAACTAAGCTGTGTGTAAACGGTCTAGTTCATGTAAACACACAGAGTCATTTTGCCAGAATGTGAAATGTTGGTATTTGGTTCTGTAGCTGCAAGTAATGATGGCATAATAGTACAAGGACATTAGAATACGGTTTGTTTGAAGCAGGTTTCCCCTCTGAAAAAACATTCTTTAGAGCCATTAGAAGTGCTCTCAGTTACATTTCAGCTGCAGTTACATTTCAACAACTTCCTGATTAAACACACCTAGAGAATAGGAAGATATTCCTCTTCCCAACAAAGTCTTAGTCTTGTAATGTCAGACCAGAAAAAAAAACCTGCTTTGCGTTGATTGCCAGTCCCCCTCCTCCCTCTTAGCCTCTTCTTTTCTACGGTGGCTATATATTTTGTCCCAAAATCTCCGCTTTCATTTATAAAGAAGTCTCTAGCCCCTTTGATCACAAAGAAAACCTTTGAAATGTGAAATGAGTTTAAACCAACGCAGCAATGTGTGCTCAAGTCTTTAGACACCTGTAATAACAGTAGTTGGATGTGTGAACTGTCCTATTCACGTCAGCGGAGTGCAAATTCTAAAGCCAAGTTAAACAGAGGACACATGGTCCAGTGATTAGATCATTATTTTGGCATTTGTGATGTTCAGGTTTAGTTTTCTGCTGATCTACAGAGTTATGGGAATTTGGACAAGTCATTTGGCAGAAGGTTTAAACCGTGCCTGCTTCCCACGGGGGACCTGGAGCCTGGCTCGTACCGGAATGGCTCTGCCTCCTGCTCTCCCTTATCCCGCTTGCCGTCGATGGTTAGATTTGCACAGCACCACAGCATTTGGCCCCGAGACTGGAAATCAGTTAAAAATATTTGCAAATTACCAGACTGTACTCTTTGAACAGACCAGGCTCTCAGAGTTCATTAACTCCACGAATTATGAGAGGATGCAACGTTGCATTTATAACGAAAACATAAAGCAAATTAAAAGCAGTACAATGGCAGAGCTGAACACTGAAAGGAAAAGAGACTCACCCTGTAACCACAGCACTGTGACTTGGGGTCTGATAGAGTTCCTGTATGACATCTTAAAAGAGGAGTTTAATGGTTAAACATTTATTTTTCTGACAGTAGATGAAACAGTAAGTTAATGCAGTAACTACTGCCAAAGATTAGTGGGGAAAGGTCTCGTTCTCCTAAAAAACACAGTAACATGACAGGGAGGGGTGTGTATGTGTGTGCATAAAATTAATATAGTTGCATGTATTGTTTCCCAATTAAGTATGGGTGTATTTGGATCAGCAACCCTACAGAAACACACACAGAATAATTCACTGTTTTCTCACGCCACAGTTATGACAGATTCACAATACCAATGCTATTTTGTCAGATTACTCACTGAAATAGCTCCGGCCGCAATTTATACTTTTTATTTCGTCAAAATCCTTGCTATGTTAAAGCCCAGCAAATCCGTAACCTTGCGAATGCAGACCATTCTGTTGACTTCAAGAGGACTGTGAGAAGAAACAAAAGTCTGCACCTAGGTATGCTCTTGAGAAATTTGGCCCTACACCATATTTATTCTGGCCAAATAGAACCATATCCATCTATATGGAGCATACATAATTTAAAAAATGTATAAAATGCTACCACTAAAAATCATCGCAGGGATCAAACCGACTAAAAATTGTGTGTAAGAATCAAATCTTCCCTCCCATTCCTCAGTGCATTGATGCAAGCAAGAAGGGAACTTTTCCCTTCAAGCCGGCCTTTCATAGAAAGTGAGGCCATCCGATTTTCTGCCAAGCTTCAGGTACCTTACAAGGATAAGGTCATATCTTTTAAGATGTACCATTAGCTTCCTTACTGCTGGAGAAAATTAAAAAGGAAAATTGCCTGTCACACCCAGAGAGCTAAGCTGATGATGAAGGCTGAAGTCTGCTCAGATTTTCATTCCTGGGCTTAGACTTTAAGGTTACCTTATTTATTTATTTTCATGCACCTGGAGTGCTGTTTAAAATACAAAACCTACCAAGTATTTGCTTTTTTGCAAACATGATAAATTGGGCTAGATTTTCAATGTGCTGCATATACACAACCCCAACTTTTAGGTGATCTGGAAGGGTCTTGGGTAATTTTATCTTTTTGATGGCATGTAATCTCCAGTGCTAGAATGAGACACATTTTGTCTCTGTTTTCCCCTCACCATCTAACTGGCTGGGCTGATGATGCCAGGATTGATGTGCCTAGGAAGAGATACTCGCTATTTTTTATTGCTTATATGTTATCTTTTAGTTTTACTATTATTTTTTCTGCCCAGTTTGGAGAGCAGTAGAAGTATCACACTGCATCTCTTTCTGAGTGTCAGATTACTCATCCAAGCAATGACCAACCTTTACTTCTGGAAGCCTAAAGATGCGTTTGTTAAAATAGGCAATTGGACGCATTGAGATAGCCTGCCGGGCACAGTAACTTTGTCCATATGAAAGATGCTGCAGAAACTGATGTATTCTGAAGCATCCTTTTGCTTGGACAGCTGATAGCTGACTCCTTCAGCATAGCTCCCGTTTTACTGATATGTCTCAGGGAAATTTTTTAAGCCTTCAAGATATAAAGAAAAAGGATACATTAAAGTAACCATAAAAGTCTATTTTAAACTAACAGAAGCAAACAAGCTTGTTTGTTTGTAACATCTACTCAGCTTAGGTACAACAGACCTTGAGGGTTATTTCTGCTGGAGAGATGCATAAGCTATAGTTCTGTTAATAAGGATGATGATAATAATAATGTTGGTAATAATAATAATGGTAAGGAGAAGGAGAAGGAAAAATGTAGCAGCATGCTCAAATTATCATCTGACCTCATTTTGTGAGCCATATAAGGCCATTAAGTCTACAGAGAGATGCTCTGCCTGCCAGATGAGGCCATCTTGGTATCACAGCCCATGCAGCGTACAGTCCAGAGCCACGCTGGAAACCGGGCAGGCACGCTGCATCATGAGCCCATGAGGGCACGGAGTTATCTCAGGAGGTAGCCAGGCACTGGTAGATCCTGAATGCCAATAAGATGACTTGAATTCTCCTGAGAAAAAACAGTCTTGGCAAGTTACCTTCTCAACTCCAAAGGCAAGGCAAGATTTGCAAGTGGTCTTACTACACCAGTTAGTGGTCTTGGAAAAATTCTACAAGTTCTGGAACAGAGAGCCATGCTTAGCTGATCATATCACATATGTTCAAAATCAAACATCCTATTCCTTTCTGCTCCTTCCCAATTTCTAACCTTGATATGTAAGGGCCAGCATGTAGGCAAAATATCTTCCTTCTTCAAAGACTCACACAAAGCCCTTTGACTGTGACAGGATTTTCTCTTTTAGTTGCTAGAAAGTGGTTGACCCTTTCTTCCCTGTCTATGGGGAGGACGAACATCCAGCACACCACATTTAAAACCATGATGACAATGCTCCACCTAATGCCTGGGGGGGCCAGAAGTCATCAGATCGTGTGGTCCAAATTGGTACATACAGTACAAAATAATTGCTTAGAGAAAAAAAGAGAATTTTCTTGACCTTAGATAGACATGCCTTATTGCTGCCTTCCCTATGGCACTTTCTTCAAGCTCTGTGGACTCACTCAGCACTCCACTGTCATCAGCTTTGCCATCCATCTTCAAGACACTGTCGCTCCACACTGGAGCACATCCAGCAACCAAGCCTGCTCCCTCCAAAACCCTGCTGGTCTTCGTCATTACAGAAAAGAGCCACATACAAAAATCTGGCCTGTCTCATAACAGCAACAGTATTTCAATTAATGTCTGCGTAAAGGCAGTCGGTGAATGAGAATCTCAAGAAAACTGAGCAAGGACAGAAGAACCATGGAGCATGTTTCCCTGTTGCCATGTAAAGTGTCATTACCTTACACGTACAAAGGTTCTTGGTGGCCAAATCATCTTCCAGGAAAGGACTTAGAGCAATAAACCCCATCCTGTGGCCAGGCTGTTATATATACAGACACTCTGCAAGACATTAACAAAGTGACAGCTTGATGCAAAACCACAAGCTCCAAAAAGAAAAATAGAAATCCAGGTTTATGCAGCAAACCGTGCACCTGAAACCAAGAGGATTCCAGGAAGCAAATGCCAATCGGCTTTGCATTTTTAGGCTATTTCTTCTCCCCCTTCTACCATTCAATGAACTTCTTATTTTTGCAAAAACAAAGGAGACATTTTGGGCCAAAAAAGGCATTTTTCTTTAGATCATCATGGAATGTACAAAGTGTTTAATTTACAGAACAAAACAGTCAACAATATGGAAATAGTATTTATCAACAAATTCAGGTTTTATTCATAAATGCAGAATAGTGCTATGCATAAAACATGATGTGAAACATAGCTTTATGTATTTTTACTAGGCAAACTTAAACTTTGATTTACGTCCATTTCACTAAAACTTTATTGCTTCCTCGTCAGACAGGACAGATTCCTTTCTGCATCTTAGATGGTAAATATAGTTAATGTGCTGAGGCTGCAATGGATCAGCAGTGAAGCTGTTTAATAGTGACATAAATTATTTCAGTGACTTTTCCTGCAAGTGAGAGATGACTCCATGTGCTATAAACTAATACCAAAGGAATGATGCTCTTTCATGCTAGCAAAGTGCCTGAGCTATATTGTTTTTGTATCCTGTTGGGGATGCTACAAATGCAGCGTGTATTACAACTATATGCACTTAGGCCATTTTTCTTTGCTGTTTTTTAATGCTCTCCTGCACTGAAAATAGAGCTTCAGTGTCTGAATGAAGGCAAAGCCAATTACTTTCTTCGAAACCTCTCTTTAAAGTCTGCAAATCCCAACAGATTTTTAAAAACCTTTCCATTAGCTTAAAAATATATTTAAAAATAATTATGCCTGTAGAAACTAAGAAGTGCGAGGCATGAATGAAGCTGGATGGCTTCACGTGCCTGCACGCCCCTTCCCACACTGCAGAGGCTGCTCAGCAGTGCTCCATCTCCCTTAGCCTGCCCCTGTCTCCAGCGACCATGTTATAGCTTCCAGAGCATTTTGTTCAACTTGCAGTTCAAGTGCACTTCTACTAGGAAACCAGTTTCTATTTGTCCTTAAATTGGTCACTTATAAAAGACCTTTCACGTGCATTGTAGTTCCTCAATAGAAATTACAGGAATACAGGGGAGCAGAGCAGACGTTTATTACAGTGCTACAAAATATGTGCCATCAGACAGTTAACTGGTGCAGAATTTCATCCTGTGAGTAGTTTTCACCTATTCAGTGCAGCCGTATTGTCTGTTCACTTTTGTCCTTGGCCCCATAGGAATTAATCCCCTTTCCTCCCTTGTACATGTCCTTAAAAAATTAATTGCAGTTTCCTTCTTTCTGTATCTCCCACCAAGGCAACGTTGGCAGTCCCACAGAACTCCCCTTTGCTGTTTGGTTTTATCCCTCCACTAGCATGAGGGACCATACAGGACATCGGGACCTCACTTCCCACTTTTCCTCTCTTCCCCACGCATGCCTTCCAGCTGTGTTTCTCCCTCCTCTCCATCTCTTTGCATGAACTTAAACTAGCCTCCTCCTTTACACTGTCCTTTATCTATTCCTCTGCAGACCAACGCTAACCTCTTTTCCGCTGTACCTCCAAATGGAACTACACAGTCTACAACTGCTTCCTCAGTTTCTTTCTCCATCACCAATCTTGTCATCCAGCTCCATCAATCTCTGCCCCACAGACACGATGCAGAAGCTCCATGGCCAAGTCGTTCTCTCCTAGGGCCCCCTTCCCTCCCCACACCTGTATACCACACTGCCTCACAGCACTTGGTTCCTCACATTTTCTCCTATATTTCCTGTTAAAAGTATTCATTCTCTTTCTTTTATCCAGAACTGTAACCTGTGGCTCTGTACCTGCAGGTATCTGCCTCTCCTTGTGTGTCATTTCCAAGTACCCGGCATCTGGGTCTATTCAGGCTCATAGAGTCATCAATTCCTCTTAGGACTGGTACTACCGTCTCTCGTTGCTGCCCTCCCATATTTCTATATCGTTTCCTGCACGTGCTTCTCCCGAATGCGTGTGCTCCTCTCGACAGCAGCAATGCAGGAGCCCTCTGCAGCTGCTGGCAAAGCCTCTGCCTCCGTCTTGTCCCAGTGCAGCCGCAGTTTGACCACTCCCTCGGTCTGCCTCTCACCCGCAGCTCTCCATGGGTTTCCACTCACACAAACTCTTTGATCATAAAAAGATTTTTAAATACATTTCTTGAGTGTATGAGAAAAATCCTTCTTAAAGCTGTTTACTTGTTTTCGCACAGACTGTAAAATAGGAACAAACGAAGCATTTTCATCCTGAGACACAGATGGCAGACTGAGCCCTTCTCCTGCCCTGCACTGCCTCTCCCTCCTCTCCCACCCGCGCTGCGTCTCAGCGCCACCCGCCCTGACAGCAACAGCCGGGCCACTGTCCCACCCTCTCAGCATTATGCGGCATCTGCGCAGAAAACTCAGCGCTTCCCAGGACTTCGCTCGCTTTTCATCACTCCAGCGGCCAATGCAAGAAATACTTCAGTTTGGCTTTTGAAATTTAGGCAAGAAGTATGGATGGTCTGCATCTCTCCACCAATTCCTGTGGAGTGTTTTTACTGAGGGAGGAAGGGGACCGGAGGAGTCCCTCATGGCTAACTTCTCATTTAACATAAAGCTAGTAAAAGCACCAATGTAACAGCTGTTTTCTCATTGTTCATCCCATTTTCCAGTTACAGAACATACTGTGCTGGCAATATTATAACTGAAGTATGATCATAAGGAACACAAATTACATTAAATTTAAATATAGTGATAAATGTATTGCACTTTGGAGTATTTCTCCCCAAGTTTTCCCAGAAAGGTCTTCAGTTATGGCTTAGAGTCTAAACTGGCTCTCTCAGGAGAAGATTCTGCAAGTTATCACTCTTTTCTGTAGAGGCTAAAGACTACCTTAAGATCTGAGAGATCTTCATCATTTTCAACATTATTTTAGAGATTATGATGAAAACTCAAATTATCTGCATAGAAACCTCCAGGATGGTCTCCGGACAGCCCTCCATATTGTAGCAGAAGCAGGAACATCTCTTAAGGGAATGTTCAAAATGCACTATAATATAAACTACATTAGAAAATTAATCAGAACCTGTATTTCTGATGGAGCTGTAACACTGATTTCAGTTACTGATGATGAGCTTTAGGGTTTCCAGTTCCTTCAATGCAAAAGTAAGACGCTCTTCATCACATGCTTTGAGTCCTCCCTAGATCTTGAACCAACCCGTGGAGGAAATCCTGCTTTCCAAGACTGAAAACAGCTGCTGTCTTTCTTGTTCCGCTGCCCCGGTCACCTCCAGAAGATTAAATTCCCAGTGGGCCTATAGTGGCCCCAGTTCCAAGTAACCTGTACTCCGCTGCCAAAGCCTGGAGTACCTGCAGTACTCTAAGGTTGTGCTTGCAATTTTTGACAATTAAACAACGATTTGAATTTGATTGCCTACATGCTGCAACATTCACCCTTCTCCACTGGAATGTATCATCCATTCAGTTTACTGGTTTTCCATTTCGCTTTAGCATTCTTCTCATCCTCCTTTCCACAGCACATGAACCATCAGCCAGACCAACCCAGTCCTCCAGGAACCCCAGCACATGAAACGTGCCCTCACCCCAAAACACCTCAATTCACAGAACTGCTTTCATTGCAAAGATTATTGCTATGATTTCCGTTTCTCTTGAAGCACTGAGATTTCCATGGAAATCAGTGGAATCACATCTGACTGAAATTCCTATAGCTGAGAATGAAGTTGTCCGTGTGTTTCCAGCATTTGCAGGAAGACATCAGTCAGTGTAGGTGGCAGATGTTAGTGGATGCAGTGCTGCCTACCCCCAGGCTAAACAACACCTCCAGGAAGTTTTTCTTCCTCCACCCTCTGCTCCCATTAAAGTTTTCTTACTACACACAGGTTTCCAGTCCGATCGCTTCCCATGTAAAAGCAACGTCAAGGTGGAGGAGGCAGCTGGAAACCTCCCTTTAAGCACTAGCATTATTTAATATTTTTCTGATGTTTATTTCACCTGGAATGGTCCGGAAATGCACAGTTATTTACAGTGACTTATTACTTCCATTATTAGATATGATAACCGGAGAGAATAGACTGACATAATTCAAAATCCACAGAAAATGACAATAAACCTCTCTGTGATGCCAGGCTGGCTTCTGCCTCCCTACAAAGGCCTTTTCCATCCTGGATGCCTTTGCTTGGCTGTATGTGTAACAGCAGGGCTGGGTGCCCAGGAGAATTACGCTGTTTGTCCATGATTACAGTACCACATTAACCCAGAAGAAATGGTAAAAGCAGAATAATTCTTTTGGATATTCCTTTCACATTTTTTTTGGTAAATAAAACTAAATTTGGGAGAAAAAATCCAAGGAATTTCTGAGCAATGAAGTTTTGTCCTAAAAATGCCAATTCACGTAAGAGAGGCTGAAGCTGACTGCCTAAATTGCTGACAAAATCCAAATGTTTTCTGAAGTCTAAACTCACAAAAATGTTTCAATGGTTTTCAACTCTTGCCCCCCATTATTATTTCTTCTCTTTTTGCTTGAGGACACATTCAGAGAATCAACATTTGTAAAACCACAGAAGAAGGACAAGAACAGATACATGGGTTTTTCACGTACAGACAAGTTGTAAGTATGGGTAAAACTGAGAGAGCAGCCAGTCAAAGGTCTGCAGTTCATCTTGTCTCTCATTTTCCCCTGTGATTTTTTTCTTTTTTGATTATCAAGAAAATCAATAAGGTTATGTCCAGTGATGTCTGGGACTTGCCTATCAACTCTATATGCATGAAAAGTGATCGATTTCGATGATACTACAGAAAAAATAGACTGCCATAATTTTTACAACCCAGGCTCTATATTTGAACTCGATGGAGGTAATCAGCCTGTAATCAAATACTTACTGTCTCTTTCAGACTTCAAAACTAGTAGACTCCATTTCAGTGATGTCATGTGTTTACCCCTAGAATGGAAGAACACAGTATTTCCCACTTTTTCAACTCCCAGTTGGTTTATCAGTTTTGAAACAGCCATTTGATTAAACCAGTTCATAAAGCTGAAAGTTAAATAAAAAAATATTTTCTCTGTACTGCTGTCAACAACTCCAGTTCCCCGTAGTTAACCAATGGCTTCCAACTGCTCACTGACCTGGCTCTCTTTAGCACTTCATTTACTTTTAGAATTCTTTTCTGTAAGCCTTGCATGTAGCACAGCTGAGATCTCTGCTGAATGAACCAGCTCTGCGCTGACGGTGCTACAAAACGGGTAGGGCTCATGCATCTCGTTTCTTTATCCTGCATCCTGTTGTAGCCCATCCTGATCCCAGCCCTACATATCCATCAGGTGCTAGACTGCAAATGCTGAGATCCAGTTCAGTTTCAGGCGTGCAGTTTTGCTTACACCAAGTAAGCCCCGCTGATGAAGGGATGCAGAAACATCCTGAAAATGCACTGCAAGTCTGACACTTTGAAATGGCAGCGCACCCGCAGCTCAGTGGCACATATATTCATTTCTCTATATGTCCAACAGCTTGTGCTGCCACTTGTCTCGAGAAGCACCTGGGAAAGGGCGTGTTCTACATCCTGGTGTTTTGACTCGTATGTCCGTATAATATAATATGAGCATGTATTATGCAAGATGCCTATCATCTCTCTCCATGGGCTCCCTCAGTTTCTAACTTTTTGGCCACATTTCTGACTGAGCTCCACTTTGAATTGGTACTTCATTGCTTCCTCCAGTTTGCTGACTTATGGTGTCCTCAGACCATGACCAGTCAGAAGAGAGAGCCTTTCCAGCTCCTCAGCCTTGGCTTCCCCCTGCTTAACTCAAGGTCTCCTGGCAAAGCCAATGCAAATCTTCTCTGTTTTCAGTGGGAGCAGGAAAGAATTGATAAAAAGACAACTTTCTTTTATTACAGCTAGGAATCCATCCATATTTTTTCAGTATCCAAATTACAACTGCTAGAGGTGGAAGAGTACAGAAAGGTGAGTTAACTTTCAGCACAGTTTTCACTATCTTCCCAGTATCAAGTGTTTGGTAGGAAAAAGCTACAGTTCAACATTTATCATTAAAATCCTTATGTTATTTAGTCTTTACATTTCAGCATTATAACTTGGTAAGAAATTTGGTCCTCATACAAAAGGATATTCATACATGTCATGAGCTTTCCATGAATTCGTCCTACAGTGTATCACAGGACAGAATACTCTGATTCAAAAACCAAAAAAGTACATCTTTCTACTAAATTAATCTGTAACTGTTTTACAAATTAATCCAGACTAATGTGGATAAAAAAACATTAGAAAGTGAACTACTGTAGTCCTGGAAGTAAAGTGACAAAACAGCCAGGATTTTTTCGCTGCTATATTTTCAGTCAAATCATTTTTCCCTTTTGTTCACATTTGCACCAGAGTTTCAAAGAAAGCACTTCACCTACATCCAGCTCAGAGTAGTCTTACATTTCTGTTATATTATCCATCCATTCAGAAACCATCTGCCCCAGTAACACTTCATCAGCAAATCTCTCTAGGTTGTGCATGTTCAGTTTCAAGCGGCATCACTAATTTTTTTAAAATACAACTGTTTTTCATAGCACTTTCTGTACCTTTAGACTTCAGTGTGCATTTTTATATTGCTTTACAAATTCCAGAAGAGCACACACATACCAGAAATAAGGGTCTCATTCCTTTCTGCATTGCAGTCCTGCCAGTCATTCATATCTGTGCAAAATAAGTGCAGCGTAAACAAAGTGCCAGGTCTGATTTGACATCAACTGTGCAATGCATAAATAAGGTGCAAAGCAGGGAATGACTGACCACAGAAACTTTATAGCAGGTTGCTGGGTAGGTATAGAAGTATGGAAATTCTGGGTGCCAATAACTTCATGTAAATAGGTTACGTAGAAATACAAGGCTGTATTTCCTACTGGTATACAGTATTTCTAGTACACATATCACAGTTTCCTTAATAGATTATCTCTCTGAACGTACGAAATTGATGGGTTTTGCACCACCTGTACTGAGAAGATGTATAGGACCGCAGAAGCTACAATGTCTGATATAAAAAATAAAAGTATTGAAAAAAGAAGCTATTTCCTAAAATCCAGCCAAAGTTGATTTCTAGTAGAAACAGTAAAGGAATATCTCAACATGTTGAAAATATTCTTATTGGAGAGACTGACTGTGTTAACCCTAAGTTAACATCTATGCACACTTTAGAGCAATCCCTGCACCAGTGGTGACAGTAACACTCTCTAGCTTTGTCTGCACTCCATCTACTCACATGCTCTACATCCAAGGAAATTTTTTCTTGTATTATTCTTATTTTATTTTCAGATACTTATTTCTGGAATAAAAGACACACTTTCTAAGGAAGCAGCATGTTCCAGTGGGATCAGGACCAGTGCAGCATCAAGGAGATGAAGATTCAGGTTTTAAGTCTGTTCCTGAGTTGCTGCACAGTCTGGTTACTTACCTTCTGTTTATCAACTTAACTGTATATAAAAAGGATGCATTAGTAGAATTCTCTCCAATCTAAACAAGCATTGAGCATTACTATAAAATAAGAGATGTGGTCAGGTGGGCTTTTCCAGTTCCTTAACTAACTGATATGCTTTGGCTGAAACCAACTTGTAGGAGTCTGTGCCACCCACTGAATCACTAGAAAAGATAAAATAGATACAAACGGGTGGGTTAAGATGAAATGAAAAAAATGGAAAAGTGCCAAAGACTTTAGGTTCCCCTCCCTAGCACTGAATAGCTCTGATAACCTTCTACAACACCAAGTAAGATGAGGGCTGCTCAGAGCCATCCCACCGGCTAACTGGGTGACCGCCATCTGCCTGGATGGACCTCTGCTCTAAGGGTACTGCCTCTTCCCCTTTTCATGATATTACATGATATTTCATGTGAGGCCACACCTCGAGTATTGTGTCCAGATTTGGGCACCTCAATACAAGAGAGATATCGAGGTGCTGGAGCGAGTGCAGAGGAGGGCAACGAAGCTGGTGAAGGGCCTAGAAAACAAATCGTATGAAGAGCGGTTGAAGGAGCTGGGACTGTTTAGTTTGAGGAAGAGGAGGCTGAGGGGAGACCTCCTCACTGTCTACAACTATTTGAAAGGACACTGTAGAGAGGTTGGTGCTGGTTTCTTCTCACAGGTAATTAATGACAGAACAAGAGGCTTCAAGCTCCAACAGGGTAGATTTAGAATGAACATTAGGAAAGAATTTTTCACAGAAAGACTGGTCGGGCATTGGAATAGGCTGCCCAGGGAGGTGGTTGAGTCACCATCCCTGGAGGTGTTTAAGAGCCATTTAGATGTGGTGTTGGGGGATATGGTGTAGGGGAGAACTTTCTAGAGTAGGGTAGATGGTTGGACTCGATGATCCCAAGGGTCTCTTCCAACCTAGACAATTCTATGATTCTATGATTTCAATGAGTATTTAAGTATAGCTGAGGTTGAATGCTGAGGGTCACAAAATGCTACTCAAAGGACTTTAGAGAGAAGCAGGAGAAAGGTCCTCAAGAGAAATAATGGTGTAACTCAGGATTATAACATGTATCGGACTACCTGGAGGGACACCAGTGGCATTTAACCTCCTCTATACCAATAACAGAAATAACAGCTCACAGTGGTAGCCAGAAATTGCATCTTTTCACACAAGAAAGAAACAGAGAAGGTAACAAGGTGTGGAAAGAAAGTGAAGGTGGAAATTTCGGTATTAAAGGGTACATAAAATTTTCATGAATATAACTTTCATTAGAATATGAGTGCTGAACAAGTTAACAGAGCTCAGAGAAACAAAATTTTAGGTGAGTTGGAATTTTACTGGGTCCAGAAGTGAAACCATGAGTGAACATTTGTCCCTCTTAGATAATAAATTCTCTACATATGCACAGACCGTAGTTTAAAATATTGAACATTGTTTTCATTAAGAAACATTGTAGGATCTACTAGGGAAACATATTTTGTTAGATTCACCTGCGTAATGGATTTGCTCTATTCTGAAATTAGCACACTAAATTCTAGCTAGACTTGCATCTTAATAGAGTTTACTGAGCAAATGCACAAATAAGTTTTCATCCATCATCTCTCTGACATGCAAGCTAAAGTCACTTTTAACCTCTGCATAATAAATGAGATTAAGCATTCCCTATGTATGGTTCTATCGTGCCAGTTTACAAGAGCCAAGTAGACAATTTCTCCTGACTGGCAATCTACCCTTTTCCAGTCTTCCTGCTTGAGTACTAGGTTTAATACCTCATGCAAGTACTTTCATTCGTTCAGTGAGTCAGCTACTTGACAAACCGTCTACACTGTGCAGGTATTCTCTGATGGGGTTCATGGGCTACCATTACTAACAAAGCTTTTGATTTCTGGAAAATAGTAGAAGGGCAAATGACAGAGAAAAGGAAAAGCAGGTTAAACACCCAGTTAGAAAGAACTGAAAAGCACAAGTAAAAGGAGGGAGGATAGTCTTTTTAGAGAGCACTGAATAAAGGCTCTTTTTCCCTGAACCTTGTTGAACTCCCGGTTCAACTGTAGGCTCTCTTTGATATCTACATTTCCTCTCAGTTCCTCATCTGTATAAAACGCGAAATATTTCCTTACTTTGTGTGATGCATTGTGACCATGATAGGTAATCACACGCAATGACTACCAGCAACATTGTGAACAGCAAGTGCTAAAAACAGGTTTGGAGCCTCTCAGCGCTGATTTTTTTTGTCTCCTGTCCTTCCATTTACCCTTGTCCCCCCACTAATTCTGTACAATGAAAATGCCATTAGGTGAACATCACAGTTTGGCACCAGAATTGAAGGAATGTAAGAGCACTCACCATATCAGGCCAGTAAATAACTACTTGGGACAGATCAAATTCAAGACCAAACTAAGGAAATACAACATCATGCTTGACACCAACACCCCTTCCTTTTCTCAGACTTCACCCCCACCCTCAAAGATGCTTTTCATCAGGTGCCTTAGCTCTTCACCACTTGCTGATCAGCAGATATCTCATGTGCTTTTCACAAAGCTATAGGTCCCTGGCACAGCACCAAGGCTGATGCTCAAGGCCACAGGGTGAAAACATACATGCTGATATTGGGTTTCCAACCCCAAAACAAGGGTGGGTATAACTGATGATTCCTAAGAGAACACAGGTGAAAACAGATCATTAAACCAGTTTAATAACATTGGGCAGAAGGAACTGGGAAGAAAGGAGGTACAGCTGCTTTGTTCTGGTAAACCTAAAAATTTGACACTAACCACCATATCAAATGTCCAAGGTACCGGCTGCAAAAGCTTCTCCAGCCGCCAGCATCTGAACTTCCTAACAGATTCAATCACAACTGCAAGGAAGTCTCTTCCTCCCCAGCTGTCCAAAATAGTGCTGACATTTGAAGGGGACATAAAAGCAAGCTCTGTTTCAATCCTGAGAGGAACATTAGGTAAGGATCCAGAGAATATTTGTATTTTTTCTTCTATGTATGTGGTTGGGGTTTTTTTGCCTTATTCTTGAAAGAAGATGAAATTGACTCTGAATCATACACAATTAAATTTTCAGAATCCCCCAAGTAATTCAACAGAAGAAATCCCTTTCAATAGGTTCCATGCTTTTATCCATGTAAAATTGTCCTTAACATGTCTCAGGTAAACCTAAGTTTAAAGTATGTGAGTATATTTTCAATTATCCACAATAGTAGCATTTTATTAATAGACTGGGAAAAAACCCAAAGTTTAAACTGTGAATTCAAATTTATGTCTGCTCATTGAAGACAGAGAAAGTATTTGAACACATTTCCATGTTTCTTCTTCATTGGGAAAAGTAATTTAAGTCATGTGCATAATACCACTGACATTTCAATATTTTAAAACTGTTCTCCACCAGTTCAGTATTTTTGTTTGATATCTGTAATAAGACCAAATTCAGTATCATCATATAATTTACTTTTTCTTTCTTTTATCACCTGCAATTTACTGCTTAAGTTCCCAAACAAAGAAAAAAAAAATCTAAAAACAGGAAGAAAGAGATACAGCTGGCATAATATCTTCCTCTGTGCAACACTGTCAAGACAGAACTGGTATTTTGAAAGTAATTAAAGTCTCACTGTAAGCAGAACATGAGTCTCAAATCTCAGACCCTGAAAGACTCTCCTAAGGCACAGAAGTGCTGGACATTGGTTTGCTGCTGTATATATGATCACAAGAAATAGTCTGATTGTGTAAAGGGCTTGGGTAAGATTCTTCATTCCTCTCTCTTTTCTTTTTTTTTAATAGGAAGGGTGATGATTCTTACTTAACTCAGTAAAACATTTTGAAATCAATAGATGAAAAGGTTGATACACGCATTTAGAAATATTACTGAGTACTTTGCAGCAGACAGCAGCGTGCCTGAAAGCATGCCAAATGCCCCATTTCTTATTCTACAATTTAGAATGAGCCAGTGAATGCTGCAGGATCATGATTAAACTTTTAAATGTCACATCTACTAAACAGCAATATCAGTCAGTCATTGAGACAGTGTTATATGAACTTAGCTCACATCAGTGAATGAATTACACAACTCTTTTCCCATAATTTGTTTCAATAGGATATGTACACCTCATAGCTACAATCACTGTTTCTTATTTAAGAATGTGAAAAATAAACAGTCTTTATTCAGCTCCACTTCAGCAAAAAAAAAATTACATATATTTTATACACTGAACAGCACAAGGTATTATCTCTATACACATCAGCTCCTTGGGATTTCAGCCCTATAAAAATCAATAACAATGATGCCAGACTGAGTCTTGACCTATTTGCACCACAGGAACTGTCTCCTACAAACTCTATACAAGGTCAAGAAATGATGAGCTGCTAATTATGAGACAAAGACAAGTGATGCAACACTATTTTGTTATATACTAACTTTTTCTTAGGATTTTTTTTTTTTTTACATCATTATAAATCTGTTTATCTAAGTCAATGCGTTCCTTAAAATACAGTAGTAGTATTCGGATTTGGACAGACAAAACCACAGGATATAGTTCCTAACACCTTACCTGCAGTATCACAGCATTTGTAAATACCAAAAATCAGTCAAAAGAGAAGTCAACTGGCTTGATGTGCTCAGTCACAGATCAGAGCCTTTGTCTGATATCTGGAAACAGCCACAAAACTCTGTCTTAGAGCAAGGAAAAAAGGCATTGTTTAACTTCCTACACCTATTCATGCCACAGTAAATGCTCACTTCCATGGCAGAGATGAGTATCTTCCTACATTTATGCTCACTGACAGTCATCAGTAGTTGAAGCCGAATAATCAGAAAGAATTTAGATTCAAATTGTCCTAAATTGATTCAACTGTATTGTAACCCAGCTCTGCCTTGTTCTAGCCACCATTGCTCACTCTTAGGCAGAGCTGGCCAGCTACAAGCCTTTTACCAGGAGAGCTTGTCTTTGCCCACACCACTACAGTCTGCCTCCAGATCGCCTACTTTTTTGCCTCACTAACGACAAATGAAGGAACATCCCACAGATAAATCAAATCCAACAAAGCCTGGTTCTCCTTATGGAAAGGCCGTACTCTAAATACCTGCTGACACTTTAAAGAAATGAAATTCCTTTTCAAATGGGAAAAAAATTGAGGCGCCTCAATGCTTTAAGCAAACTTTCCGAAGACTTAAATGTTGAATCAGAAAGTGATAAAACACATCAGGAAAGTTCTAGTCAGTCAAACAGTACATGCCTCCTCCTGAACAACCTTCAAGGAGCAAAAATGAAATGAGTTAGTTTTGTCTGAAAACACAGCAAACTGTTTTCTTTCTTTTAAGTCCGTCTGATGACAATAACAAACCTCCACGGGATTCTTCTGAGAACTTCCTTGAGCAAAATCCACAAGCCAGTGTATTTAGAGCTTCTGCACGAGAGAACGGGAACAGAAACGATCTCTCCTGGTGTTTTCCAGAAGTCAAATTCAGACTTTGATTTGGGGCAGGTGCATTTACATGTCAGGAACAATTTCTACTTCTATACATAAGATTAGCAGCAAGGAAAGCCTTAGAAGTTCAGACAAAAAAAAAAAAAAACCTGCCTGACCTTGAGATGTAAAGGTCACTCAAACTCTGCTGGACTGCAAAGCTTTAATCTTCTGATAGGGAGGACCACAAATGGAAGACAGTGCCAGCATCTGCTCTCAGCCACTGTAAGGCCTGAGCAATTCCTTTCACATTTCAGTGTAAAAGCAAAATTTGGAGCAGTGACCTTCAGCCTTCTTCTCCAGCCACACATCATACCCCCTACCTGAAGGTGCCTCCATGGAGCTCTATTATTACTGCAGGAAGCAGAGCTCCCAGAGGCTCCCTCGGGTTTCACCATCTTCCCTTCCCTCCCGCTGCTCTCTAATTGTGCTTTTAAAGGAAGGACACTAACAGCTAGGATCTTTCTGGTTAAAGGCATAAATGCCTTCAAACTGCTGCTAGCTTTGTCTCTTCTTGTATTTTTAAAGCATTGCATGAAGTGTTAAAATGCACAGACATAACTAATAACTGGAGCTATATGACTAAATTTCTGTGCTTGTTCCTAAGCAGTAATTTTCTGTCTGACTGACAAGGTCCTTCTCATTCTGAGTAGCAGGGTCACAGAAGCCATCAGTCAATTACCCTTTCCCAGTCCAATGACTGCCTTTTCACCTCTCTGACTGAAAGGACTTAACAGGGTTATTCACACTTCCATGAGTGTAAAGCTCTTCATGATCTTTATGGATAAGAGATATTCTTCAGATAAAAGCCGGAATCCTCATGATGTACTGCTTTCTTTTTTGGCACACTTGCACTGCTCAATCACAGCACAGGTGGAGTTACAAAGTCACCAGATGTCCATTTATTCTTATTTCTTCCTCAGCCTCTTTTATTTCCCTCTTCTGCGGTGGCCTTGCAGACTTGAATAATGGAGAGAAGAAAAAAAACACTCAGCAGTATATGCATGCCTGGCTCCATTCTCTTTACTGGAATTACTCTAGGGACGAATTTAAGAATAAACTCTTTTCATTAGTTGTACAGTAAATAGAGATGTTAAGCAACACTAGTCCAAAGATACTCAATTTACAAGCCAAAGCTCATCACAGTAGCACTGTACGTGTTTATGTTACATCTATAAAGACTGGAACTAGAAATAAAAGAGATGCATGAAGCCAGAGCCCTTAACCAAAGGGAAATAGTGGTAAGAGCTGAGCTATGAGTGACAGGTACTGAATTACAGGCTTTATTCTGACACTGTGCACTTCACGAAGTTTCTCAAAGTTATATCTTCAAAGCTTGATCACCAGGTCAGCAGCTAAAAACCACACTCCCAGTCAGGCTTGCTGTATAGCCGAAGACAGTGGAGATAATTAGTTAATTATACACTGTATTCAATGGTGGAAAGGGGTTTTGTATTTAGCTGTTGCTACAAGCATATCACTGGCAGATCCAAATTGCTTACAGAAGCTTGACAGTTCTCCTAAGCATCATGAAAGGAAAATGTCCGTGACTTGTTCATGTGAGAAGGTAATTCTTGCTTTGCATAATCACCTTCCTCTTTGTTGTTTGCACATTGTTCTGGCATCACTGGTCTGAGAGGTATCCAACATTTTAAACTGCTCTATACATATGGTTTCAATTATGTGGAATGGCTCTCTCATTTACATAAAGGTCAAAAGCAGAGGTGTGCAAAGTACTGAAGATACAGAGCCGACTGGGCTCTCTGTTTCTCTCTTCTTTGAAAGGCAAGACTCTTTCCAGACAGAAGCAACGTTGCACACTTAATTGACCTATGTGGAAGCAACAATTTCTTCAGCAATAATCAAGTAAGTTTAATCACAGTTGCAAGTCTACTGCATCAGTAGAATTACCCCAACACTGATTTTGACTCTGTTCACAGAGTAACTGGAGTAACCAGTTGATATCTCAGGTTTACAAAACAGTTACTGAGTTCAAAATTTCAATTCAGATTGTCTGAATCTACTTCTTAGAGGGCTAAGAACTAAAGTAGTCAGTTATGAAAAACATAATATCCCAAAGTATAAAGAAAACAGAGAGAACACTAATATGCACTCATTAAGACATCCTTTGGCCAAACTCTGCCATGAAGCTGTATTTGACTTTTTATCAATCAACTTGAACTGTGGGGTTTTTAGAGATTTATGTGCATGAAGTACATGAAAAGAGACCGGTAGGGGTAAAATTAATGCATTGTTCACTGTCCTTAGTTTAAACTTTGAAAAGCAGGCTAACCTAAAGAACACACCGTGACTCACTCCTCATCTGGGGCTTTTATTTTAATCTATCAACAAGTCTGCTACCGTAGACGTTAGCAAAAATTTTAAAATAAATAAATTCAGGCGTACAAGATTGCTTACATGTGAGTTCACACAGCTCTCTTCTAGAGCTCATAAGAGTCCATGTTGTTGCTCAAACTGAAAAGACATTTATCCATTTCTAAATCTGATTTATTTTTATGTGCAGTATTTAAAACATATAGTGGGCTACAGAGGACAGTGAAGTGAACTCTGATGACATCTTGCATAAGGTCTGAAAGGAAGTGGCACCAAATGTGATATCTGCTGAGCTGATATATAAAGTGATTTTTCAGAGTAAAACATTTAAAGATATGACAGATCTCTAGACCCTGTTGCCCATCTAAATGAAGACAGCATATTCCATATGAGGCCTGAACACAGAGCAGATACAAAGTTAAAGATTCAAGCTTTCCCGAACAATTAAAAAGTAGGCAGAAAAAGACTACTAACCATAGTTTGGTATTGTGGAGAGGTTGAGAATTGTGACCACAACTAACTCACATGCTGAAGCCAGCAGAGGCTGTAGAGAAAGTGAGCAGATTGTAGAAGTTTGCACTGGAGATTTTTAACATCTTTGAGGCTGCTCTGAAACCAAACAAGCGTGCCACGCGACTGTCAGAAGCTGTGACGAGAAGGGCCTTCCCACTTCATGAGCATACAGCATCTTGATCACGAAGGCAGTAACTACAGACTGGTTACATTTACTGCCTTGAAGGCTATGGATCTTCACTGAAAGTAATTTCCTAACCATGTTTCACCGACCTCATTTTCAAAGCTTTTATTTTTACAGGTCATCATAATCCAGTTCCTTTTCTTCTCTCCATAAAGGAATGCGTGTGTATAAAGGTGCTACTTGGTCTTGGGTCACTCCCAAATTGTGCTAGACACTCTGCCAACAGCAAGTCACGCTGCCCCTTGAAATAGAGACACAAAGGCAGAGTAAGATAGGAGAAGGACTAAAACAAATATGCTCAGTGCTAGGTGTACAAAGCGCTAAGCTCTCTGGCACTGGCCCAAGAAAAGTACTTGTGTCCAGGTGAGCTCTCGTTGGCCAGCAGTGCTGTCAATGTCAATAGGCAATCAAACCTCAGGATGCAGAAGAGTCATGTAGCCCATGGCCAGACAGATGAATCCCTTATTGGTCACATTACTGTTAAATACATTGCATTTCCATCCTTTACTATCATTTTTCTCCCCAGCATCTCCACAAGACCAGAATGAAAGAGGACAGAGTGTTCTTCTTGCTCCAGCTAAGGAGATAGTGCGAATATCACTAATCAAAGCCACAAAGCCGCTCCTAATTCCTGCCCAGTATTAGTCAACCTGCAGATAGTCACATCTGTGAGGTGTGACTTCCTCTGCATCAGTAAGAAGCTCATCCTTAAGCAGGAGAAGTAGATTAGCAGGGAACTTTGCTTGTCCTCTTCTTGTAAGCCTTCAGAGTTTATGCACATAGCAGGAGACCTATTCCTCATCACAGGCATGCAAATGCCAGACATCAAAGAACACTTCTAACTGAATCCTCAGGATAATTAATTTTCACCAGAAAGTGTTTTAACCTTTTAATCTATCTGAGCTAATAGATAGTAATGGCCTTCATTATTGCAACATCAGAACAGCTCCCCATCTTTTAACACATGAAGGCCTGTCACCACTTTTTGTGAGGTAAGGAAGCACTAACCACCCTCTTGCACACAGGTGAAGTGCCAGGCAAATGCCAACTAAATAAACTTTTCAATTTCATGTATGAAACTGTGCCTGACAAGGCCACCATTTCCGATGGACACCTTTCTCTCCCTGGAGAAGAGTTCCACGTGTCCGAGGGGTAAGGTCCCACTGTTTATACCAGCTACCATGCCAGCATGTCCCCCCGACACCAGCATCATCTGTGGAAGAGCAGCCTTTCTCCCAGCTCTGCAAGCAGTGTTACAGCTTCATTCTGCTCAGCCAAGGTGCTCATTCATTCACTACACACGGAGTGAAATGTGCTGTTCCTTCTCAAAACAGACACTTTCTTCCACAGAAATAAATTTTGGAAGTTTAAAACCAACGTTTCCCACAAAACATTGCCTATCTTTTCATCACCTACGCAGGAAAGATGCTCACTCTAGCTCCAGGGAGCTGAAAAAAGATGGAAAGGACCACTAACCCCTCAGAGAGATCTCCAAATTTGTACAGTGCTAAGTGTCAACAGCAGTATGGCAGCATGCTCACAGTATAAAATGGGCTTGAACCAAAACTCCGGATCTAAAAATGGCCTTTGGCCTGATGAGTCCGTGTGTAGAATTTGAAAGAGGATTCAAATCCGAGTTTACAAGTTCGATAGTTGATATAATGCAGCAAACCAGCGCCTCGAACCTGAACTTCCTGAGAGCCACAGTCCAGACCTCCCCGCTGAGCCGGGCAGCTCATGTACAGCACGGATGTTGCAGGCAGTCATCGATCCCCTTTGTCAGAAAGAGGCAAAAAAGTTTCCATAGCGCGAGGCAGCACTCAGCAGTAATCTCTTCTCTACATCTTTTACTTTCAAGAGCAGAAAAATTCACTTGAGTAATTCAAAATTAGAAGAAGTTGTAAAGGGTCAAATGAAAAAAGCCCACCCAGAATCACACCTCTAATTTCTTTAGTGAATCACAATGCATAAGGGGATTTCTGTTGTCTTCCAAGCCTGACAGCAGAGATTGGATTTATGCAAATTATAAGGTTAAAATAATTAGAGATAGGTCAAAGGTATAAATCAAACAACCAAAGCTGACATGTCTAAAATTCTGCATGCTAAACAATCAAGGTGTTTAAAGTCAAAACATCTATTGGTGGTTATTTATATACAGCAAAAATTAAGGAAGTATTTGCTAAACTACCTGGTTGTGGAAATCATTTTTTGTCTGTATATTTTACAGGTCTCACAAGGGAAGACAAAGTCCCACTCTCATCTGTATTTCTGCAGCACAATTAATGTTTATGGAGTTGCAGGTGAAAACTTCAGTCCTCTTCCCCATCTCTAATTTGAACACAGCAAGCAGAAATTATATTGGGAACAAAATGCTGCAGCAAGAGTAAAGTTGAAAAACAAATCTTGGAAAAACTAAAAGCATATGCAACCCACTTGCATATGCTGTGTTCTTTGCATTTTGTCACACTGCTGTGGCTGAAATGCTATGTTTGCAGCCTGCAACATGTAAAACAACAGTAGGAGCCAAGTTCTACTCTTTCACGCTGGTGCACATCCACAGAGACTGTGCCGAAACCACTCAAGAAATGGATTACCACCGCTGTGCAAAACAGAACGTCTCAGCCACAATCCAGCAATGCAGCCCCAAAGTGGTGGAGAGGAGGGTGAAAGCAAAGTCCCAACTTAAGCAGGTGAATAAAAAATTACAACCCTATATTTTAAAAATGACTAGCGGTGTTTGCTTTCTGTGGAAAAGTCACTGCTTCCTGAAAAAAAAACCAAAATTGTCTTGAAAACTAAAATACATTTGTCCAAAGTGCCCTTTCATCAGAGTGCCCCACCCAGGAGTTCTTCAGAACAGCTGGATCAGTCCTGCCTCAAACCAGGGATTTCAGTACAACAGGAGAACATCCAAACAGCTAGTTTACAGGGAAAGTGAAGCTAACGTACAAATTCCAGGAAACTTCACAGCACAAGATGAAATTTTTCAGGTTTGGACTCAGACATTTCATGAAAGAAAAATGGTATTTCGTGGGTAGCTGTAGTGAAAAATCATTTGCCGTGGAGTAAACTTGGTGATGACCTGCTTATATCTGGGTCCCTTGTTTTTTCATAATTGTTTGATCAATGTCCTATGAATAGACAGAGATAGAGTGGATGTAAGAGACACACATTTCAACCATGCATTTGTGTTAGCTGAAATTATACGCATCACGGTCAATATGAAATAATTAATATCCCTCTTGGTTAGCTTATGAGTAGAGATTCATATAACATTAGATATTACATGGCAGAAAACAGATCCCTGCATGTTTCATGGTGAAATAAATTACCAAATATAACTGTATATTGACTTTTGCTAGCTAACATAATAAATAAGTAAACAGATAAATGCATCTTTCAGTAGTCTGAAGTTTTTGTCCCTGAACTTATCAGATGAAGACGGGGTGGGAAAACAGAGCCTGAGTTTACTTTATGACTTTTTTTTTTTTGTCCACGATATGCCTGAAATGCCAGTGACTGATAATGGCCTACATTTCCCAGCAAAAAAATAGGGCTTTTTTCAAAACACTGAAAGAAGTGGCTCATGATATCACTCTCTTCATTCTCACAATATGGCAGAATAATTTTACTCATACCTGATCCACTTTGTTTCTTCAGTTCCATTTCTTTTTTTTCCCCTCATTCATCTCTGTCCTCTCCTTCTACTTAATAAGTCATTTATTTGGCTCCACAGTTCATCAAAATGTTCCCTGCCTCAAAGCCCCTTTAAAATAACATATTATACATATTTACTAATCCTTATATTAAATTATTTTAAGGCACTTTTTGTCTCAAGTGACCTCCAGTTTCCACCCGCAGATGACTTTCCTGATGAATAAGTCCATTTAACGCAATATGCACAAACAGCACAAACAAAATAGAAGAATTCTTGCAAATACTCCATATCAGTGAGGGAGTGGTCATGCTGGAGCAATGTGAAGGTGATCTGTGTTTATTACAAATATTCTTTTCTTTCACTTTCCTGACATTGTAAAAATTTGGTTAGAATTGAGCTGGGAAAACAGTTCACAATTAATTATTTACCTGATTAATGTAATCTTTTTTTTTAATTATTTGTGAATAATTTACAATTTTCTCATTAATTATTTGAAATAATTTGATAAATAATTTCACGATCCACCCACATGAATAAGCCATGCTTTATAAATACAAATTTTCTATTTGGAATAAACAATTCTAAGCACATTTGAGTCTTTTGGAGGCATTCTTTTATAATTATACCCATTATTCTAAGGCAGTAAAGGTCCACTTAAAAGAATATATTTCAAAAACATACAAATTATCTCCGTTCAGACATTCTTACTTTATTTTTAGCATAAAAATTAAGTATTTCATTTAGATATATAAAATTCACATAATTAAATTTAATTATATCAAAAAAAAAATATAGACATAATTGATAAGGTAGAGGCACATGTGTTTAGAAGGACTGTTTTTCCTTTTTCCAGCTAAAGAAAGGCAGTTGAGAAGAAATATCATATAAGATACTTCAGGGATGCCATTCTTAAAATATTAACGGTACTTTATTTACTACAGCAACATCCTTAGCAGCACTATAATAAAAGCTCTGTCTGTGTTTCCATTCTTTACCCTAACTTCAAAAATTTTATGTATAGCACTCATAAAGATGTACTGTGGTTTAAAATTTAGCTTGGAAATGAAACATAAGAGACGGAGAAGTTGCTTAAATTTTTTTTTTTTTACTATTTAGGTACTAAAAGACAGTTATTCAGAAAATATTTACAGATGTATAGAGACAGCTTGCACCTCCCTCCTGGAGAGAAAGGCAATTTTTGTTTCCTTGTTTCCTTCAATCAACGGTTGCTCACTGATTTCTAAAGCCTAAGCTTTTAAACACATGACTCAAAGGGCATGAATCAGACCCCTCCAAAATATGTTTGCTTTTTTTTTAAAAAAAAAAGGAGAGATTTGAGTCCTTGAAGATTTTCGGAACGTGACAGGACAAAATCCTGAGCAATCCTTCATCTGATGTTAGTCCTGCTTGGGGAAGGAGGCTGGACCAGATGACCCTCAAAGGTCCCTTCCAAACTGTTTTGCTAAGCTGCTGAGAGTTTACAAAATCCAAGCTTTGATTCCAAACTTAAGCTGGTATTTTTTTATTTTGATTTTGTTTAATGGAGGTAGCTGGTATCTCTTTAATGAGAGAACTTAGCTGCCATTTTACTTCTGCAAAAGTGCAAGTTTGGTGGCAAGATTTCTGGTGCTCCCATAATAAACTCATAATAAAGACTTGGTTTGTTGTGGGGTTTTTTTTAACTTAAATAGGCTGTAGACTACCAGTTTACACAAGAACTAAAAGCTTTGAGTAGTTTGATTGAAAGAATTAATAACTGTTATTACCTGAATGGAGACATTTGATTTTGAATGCTCGTAAAAGACTTTGCTTTTCTGAGGCACCTAAAGTCCAAGATTCTAAAAGCCTTTGTGGCATTTATTTTTCTCTTCAAATACTTCTGTCAGAAGGGTGAGAAGTGAGGTTAAGAGAGACTCAAAATACACCAGTGAGAGACTCCATGACATTTACAACCTCCTATTCTTCTGCTCTAGCCACTAGAATTATCCCCACACTCAGGTTCAACACCTGCACTGGCATGATAAACCTTTGGAGCCATTGTAGTCCATCAAGTTAATGACATGCATTTTAGACAATCCTTTTAACTAAGCCACCAACACTATCAAGGAGCAGTTAGTTAGTCTACAAATGCAACAATTCAGACAGCTTTATAAGGTCCCTAAATGTATATTTACATGACAAATGGTAATAGACTCTCCACACACCCATCATGTGCACAGAGAAAGGCACGGCACACCAGCCATTCCAAAGGCTTAGTGCAACTCCACCGTGTTCGGCAGTACTAGTTGCAGATGGGCCATTTTTGCCATTAAGCCAACCTTGATGCTAGGTCTGTGCCAATAGATCGCATCACTCTAAATGTTGTTCTACATTAGCATTGCATCTGAGCCAACTCGGTTTCCCAGGCAGATTAGATCAGATCAGATCAGATCACTCTTAATGTCACTCTACACTATCACTGGTTGCCCAAAGCTTTGTTGGAGAACTGTCAAGGCGCAGATAAAACCCAAGCAAACATGTTAATAGATAAGATAAGGTGAAACAGCAGCGCAGGAATTCCTGCAGTGTTATTGTACCAAAGGGCAGTTCTCCTGCAAAGGAGTTATGCTTTGCTTGACTGTTTATTTAATCTCTTGGCAGTTTCTCAGTGAGACGCGAGTCCGAGTTCCTCAACTACACAGTACGCTCACAGCTGCCGGTAAAGGCTAGAACCTTCGCCAGGCTGTTTCCTAAGAAATTTCATGTGCCTGTAGAAGTCTTCTGGGGAGAATGAACCAAGTCTAGAGCCAATATGATGGACGAGAGTATGTTTTCGCTTTAGTTTCAATAAGGTCTTTAATTGGAAGAGATACTAGAACAGACTTGACCCTCAAAGTGTTTTCATGCCACAAGGCAATTCACTGTAAAACACCCAAACCAACTTCGAACTACCAACTTAGAGAATTTCAGCTCAAGCTTCCCTATTTTCTTCCTTCCTTGACTTACTACATTGTATTTCCCTTTCTAATGGCCTCAGATATTTCACACACTGAGGATCTTGGACATCCAAACTCCATTTGCAATTCTCCCTTGCACAGGGATTCACTTTTTTATACATTCATTGCTACTTTCTTATCTACCTGAAAGCCACCTCAACACTGCCCACTCTAATGCCATCTTAGAGATCTCTGGGGTACTCAAAGCAAGACAGTACCTCTATGAAACAGTGGTGTGTCTTGTAGAGATTCTAGAAGCAACACAGTCATGTCAGCATGCCTATATTGCTGTCAGTACCAGCACTAATTTATTCAAGGCCCACATAAAAGTCTCTCCGGACACCAAGACATGCCCATGAAGTGTATTACATTTAAAGATGGTACTGGGGGGCAAAAATAATATTTTTCATCTGCGTAAATGATCATCTGAAGCAGAATGCAAATACTGCACCGGAAATCCTCAAGGCAAAGACTAAAGCTAAACGCACTTTCTGGAATACCAGCCACCTTCTCCTGTCTTCTCATGTCCAAAGCGGCAAGTATGGAAATAAAACAGAAAATAAGGATTCTGCCCATGATATCAGGCAGCAAAAGAGTGACTATCAAGTCACAACAGACTTAAAAGCAAAAAGAAACTATGAAAACGTGCAGAAGGGCTCTGTTTTCTTTCCAGCATGGTGCCCAATTGAATAAAAGGATCTCTACACACCAGCTTACAATTCCATCTGACTAGCTACACCCAACCTAATGTTTCAAAGACTAATTAGAACATTTACTTTACGGCCCATTTGCTGCAGTAACAATGAAACATTATCTAGATACAGCTCTTCCTGCAGGGGCCAGGAAGGATATACTGCTGACAGAATTTTAAATGAAAGGAAAAATGAAATTTCCTTTAAACCTTCTCATAAGCAGATCAGCTTGCATTCATTCCTGTAAAGGCTCAGTGCTCTAGCCCTCATCCAGCAAAACACTAAGCACACCCTAAAGATTAAGTGTAAGTGGTCTCAGTGTTTGCAGCTTTTACAGTGTTCACATTTTTAAAGTTAAGCACATACCTAAATGATTTCAGAACAAGGCCTTGTATCGCAGTCTGTGACTCAAGCAGTTTGAATGGTGTCCATTAGCATGTGCATTCAGAGAACGGAGGAAAAAGAAGAAAGACACTAATTGCATTGCAATTTATGTTTCTTCTTTCCTGTTGCATTGTTGACACCATTCCTTACTGTTTCTAGTTAACTGGAGAAAGGGGAAAACTCGAAACTTTAAGCTGTTTGACATAAATCTGGCAGTTCCTGTCACAGCTAAATTTTGTAAATGCTACAGTTATGCTAACAGACTCACTCTAAAATTCAGAAGATGCTGGAATATGAACATTTTAATATTTCTTTTTAAACTAGATAATCAGCTTTAATAGTCCTTTCTTTTTGACTACTGTATCACTAAAAGATTTACAGTACAATAGAGAGGTCTGGCACTCAAAAACAGACCCAACTTCTGTATATGTCATTCACTAATGACTGCTTTTATTTATCGTTGGATGGGCTACACTCATTAAACTCCCCAGGTCTTCATTGCTCTTCTACTACATTGCCATTGTGGAATAAGCACACAGTACTGGCTGGTTTGGGGCTTTTTTTTCCACATTTGGTTAGCCAAATGGCCCCACTAACACTTGTGCTGGCACAGCTGAAGAGGTACTGTGGAAGGGGAATGAGTGGGTAGCAGCCAGCATCTCCTTAAATCAGAGCTGCTGCTACAGAAGACAGTAAATGAAATCTTAGTGCTAACCTTTAGAAAATAGGCAGACTGCAAACAAGAATAATTTTTATGGGCCAGACCCTGCTGGTTTTACTCATGCTGGAAGTCCTATTGCCATTAAATGTAACAGTATATGTGAATTAAGAAAGCAGTATTTGGATTTTTATTTATGTAGTCTCCTGTGCAATAACCCTGAATGGAAATGCATTTGTTTATTTTTAAATGCACTCCAAGTTTTACCATTGCAAGAGTGGCACTGCCTTCACGCTGCTTTTCTGCAAAATAAATCTACTGTCTTCCATAAATACACTGTCTTTCATTTCAACTCCTTATTACTACATCTTCAGATTTTTTAATCTACAATGCAAATAGGCAGGTTAGTGGTCATTACACACTACATTTCTGTATCTTCCTGAGCTTAATTTAAAACAGATACAATGCTGTCTTGTGAATACATTGGTTTTCGACGTTCTAAATAGATTTTTAGTGTAGATGCTTGTTCCGACTCCATTATTTTCCCTTTCACCCTAAATAAAGTTTTCCCAGATCACTGTCACTACTGCAGAGAAATACATTTTCTATTTTGCCTTGAAAGAAATGTGAAAAAGGAAAATGCTGATGGCACGAGAAGCAATTTGAATCCCATGATAGAAAACATAGCCTTAGCAGACAATGCACAGTAATAAATAATAGTATAGGAACACACCTTTTTTTTTTTTTGTTATCAGAAGAGAAATGCAAGGTACACATTTTTAAACAAATAAATGTTTCCTTTTGCCCTTTTTTTGGTAGTAAAAGNATAATAGTAAAGGACCACATTTTTTTTTTGTTAATAGAAGAGAAATGCAAGGTACACATTTTTAAACAAATAAATGTTTCCTTTTGCCCTTTTTTTGGTAGTAAAAGAAAGGTGGTAGGAGGCAAGAGAATAGATCTGAAAAATACATACCCTGTCTATCATTCAGCAGCTACAGAATTGGTTTTGTTTTTAAATGTGTATTGGTTCCACTTTTGTACAGGCAACATATAAAGGACGGACAACAGATAGAGGTCAGGCACTATTACAACAAGTCATTTTCCTCAAGGTGTTTTGGTACCCTTTGCTGTTATTTTCATTGTCATTATCCTGTGTGCAGAATAGCAAAGGATGCTGTATATGTTACGACTGTGAATGTGTTGGGCTGTTTGTTTTGGGCTTTGCTACAAGTAAATCAGATTTAGTAGGAGTGATTCACCAGGTACATATTCTTCCTTAAGTGTAATAGCACTATACAAGACTGTGGAGTTTCAGGGATGACAAAGCATACATTAAGTGTTATCCAAGAGGATAGTTCGTGTCCTAGGTGACTACCAGAGCTTATTACATCGCTCTTGATGTAGCAGGATGAATTTAAAACTTTGTGAAGTGCTGCCTTGTGACTAGCAAACTACTTCTGACATGAAGCTGAAAGTTGCTGCTATTTAATGGCTCTTTGGTGACCTTTCAGAAGAGAAAGGATGGCTTCGGTCCAAGTTATAGCACAAAGACATCCATATCACTACCAGAAGCAGCTTCTACTCTGGAGGAGAATGAGTTCAATCATTCTTGTGGGCAGGGATTTCCCAGTCGGACCCCATCTTTCAGATTCACTAATCACGGCTCAGCTACATTTTCTCATTCCTTTTCTTGGTATTACAACTCAGAGTGTAAGCTCCATGGCTAATGATGATTAGACGCACAGACGATGATGATGCACAGATCACTGGGCAATGCTGTTTTTCTCATCTAACTTCTTATGCAAATGATCACAGAGAAAAATCAGCTATTATTGCTTATGAGTATTATTGCCACCAAAGTACAACAGAAAGTGAACACAAACAAATAAATGGACTCATCTGAAACAGATTCACAATTTGGCTTAATCAGGCCTTTTGAAAGGGTCCACATTACTGAAGCAACTTCAATGAGAGTTGATTTTTAAGTCACACCATTTCTGTGCTGCAGACAAGCCAGTTAAATGTCAACAGAGAGGAATATTAAAGGAAGTTTACACTTGTGTTACAGAGACTAGATATCTTCTTTGGCTGTCGTTAACTGCCATATGTGAAATTACCTTTGTGGGCCAGAATGCAGCCACTGAACCTTTACCCATGTAACCCACAGACAAGGAAGAATGCTCCCCCACACCCCCGGCTAGTCTATTAACTGAAATGTTTGTTGTGTCTTTGGCTGTAAGAAAATGTCCCCTTTCTTTTGAATTCCTCTGTGAGTTTTTGCAGACACTTTCCCAGACTTAGTTGGTACACACTATGCTATTCCACTTAGTTGGTACACACTGCAGGTGGGGCCTACATTTCCACAGTACATTACGTAGGGACTGAAAAGCAGCTCCGTTCTGTATAATAGAGGCGATTACTCCTATTAATATTTTTAATGCAGAGTTAACTGTAGAACACCAGAATATGCTGACAGCTCATGTCTAATCACCACTGTTGCAACAAAATATGCCTTATATTACAATGAGTATACACACCAGCTCTTCTGTTTCTAGTCATCACTAACTATTTGCCGCATCAGAAAGAGAAATAGGCAATCTGAAACAAAAAAAAAAATATAACCAACAGAAATCAGCCCTCTTACAGCTGGGTTTATTTCTTTGAGCATGAACGGGAAGAAATGTGTAGGAGTGACACTACAGCAGAAGAGCTTATACAGTCTTTTTTTAATGGAGTCAGTATCCAGTGTATATAGACTGGAAAATATGCAAAGGCATGCAATGCAAAAAACTGTGAACAGTCTGCTTAGAAATCACTGGCTAACAGTGACCATTAGGTCATCTTATTAAAGATGAAAAATGGCTCGGCTTTGAAATAAAAGGCAGTTGCATTCTACTTAATATCTTGATGCAGTTGCAGGAACATAGAAGCAAAACACAAAAGCCAAAGTACAACTATAAATACACAAGGAAAGAGCAACATGAGAATACTTGCTAATTACATTAGTAACAAGTAGAAAGAGTTAGTCCAGGGAACCACATCAAGTAACAGAAATGTTTTGTGCTGTTTGGGTTGAAACCTAGATCCATTAGCCTTGAAATGAGAGTGGCAGGCAAGTGTCTAACAACTGAAGAAGGCAAACATAGTGCCAATCTCTAAAGGACAGTACAGGGAAATCCCAGGCTATTTGAAGTTGGGCTGAATGCTCCATAATTATGAAAGCAATCGAAAACAATAAACACCTATAAAACAACAAGCTTCCTAAAAGTCAGCCTGATTTTTTTCTAGGACAGGTTAATGGGCTTCTGAGCTCAGGATTAGTTTTAGATTAACCTCAGAAAAGCTTTCCACACAATCTCTTCTGATAGTGTCAAAAATGAGCTAAGGTGGTACAATCTCGATGAAGTTATTGTACAATTACTAAAAGAAATTCTGCAAAATTGTTGGTTTACTGCCAAAAGGAAATGATGCATTGAGTAAAGTTCCTGCAAGAGCCTAAGCTGAGCTCAGTGCTATTCAGCATTTTTATGAATGACTTGAATGATGAAACACACAGTAATTAAATTTGCAGATAATATCAAGCTGGAAGGATGCATGAGGACTGTGGAGGACAGCATTAAAATTCAAAACTTACCTAAACAAATTGAAGATACAATTCAGTGAAGACAAGTGCAATATACTGTATTAATCTAGAAATCATCAGTCGCACAAGTACAACATGGAGAACACCTAATTACACAACAATTAATTAGGAAAAAGATGTGGAGGCTAAAGGATTACAAACAGAACATGAGTCAGGTTTTTTTTCTAATAAAATTACCCTCCTACTAGGGTGTGTGATGAAGATGTCACACGTAGGACATACGAAGTAGCCCTCAGCAGGCTACAGCCTGAGGCTGTAGCACTGCATGGAGTTTAATACACCAAACATCAAGAAAGATATGAGTCAGCTGGACAGCTGAGAGCAGCAAGAACGATCAAAGGTATAGAAAACACATTCTGTGAAGAAAGGTTGAGAGAATTGGGTTTGTTTAACTTAGCCAAGACTCAAGGAGACATAACAGTCTTCAAATAATAAAGAAGTTTTGCAGGAAGTTACTCTTACTACCCACTCTGCTAATATGTTTAAATTGCAGCCAGGAGTATTTAAGGACAAATTAGACAAACAATAGTCAGGAATGACTTGGCATAATTAATCCCATCTTGAGTGGGCTGAGGGGTTTCTCGGAGCCCCGTCCAATCCTATCTGCTGCCCTTGTCTTCTCAATGTTATTTTTTAAACCTCCATTAAAGTATGATCATTCTGCCCATGAAAATCTAAGAATGATAACAAAAAATAATTATGATAATTTATTTTTATATTTATATTAAAGGATAAAAATTCCAGAGTTATTTTAGGTGAACTTCAGAAAACACCGAGTAACCCTTAAGTTACCCAGAATCAGTTCTCATTTTTTAGGCTAAACAACGGTACACAGACCTAAAAAGGGAAATTATTGCAATTACTGCAATTGTACAATTGAAGCAATGACACATTTGAGGGAGTGAATGACAGATTCTAGATATTCTGATCATTTTATTGTCATCTATCTTGTTACGGTTTGAAGAAGCCACAACAATTTATTGTCATTCATACAGTTATTCTATCACCTGATGACCCCTCCCCACCCGTGAAGGGGAATTGGGAAAAAAAACAAGGAAACCCAAGGGTTGAAATATAAACAGATTTAATAAAATACTACTAAATAATTAACATTAGTAATACTAAAGAACCAATACGGATCCTGATACCAATATAAAATATACAAGGATTATACTCAGCCAATTCTATCAGTAGAAGCTGTGCACTCCCAGCAGGGGACAGCAAATGTGGCACACTGCGAGCGCTGCGGCTTCAGGAGGAAGGGAAGGGCTCAGGGGTCTGGCACCAGGGCAAGAAGTTCTCACAATCACAGCCATCATAGAAGAGAAAACTCCTCAGCAAAGTTTCTAATTTATATTGAATAATCCTGTTGGCCAGCTTAGGTCAAGTTCCCAGGTCTTGCTCCTCCCGATCCCTGCACCTGGCTAGCTTGAAAACACTGAGACCTTGAAACCCACACACCATAGCTGGCCACAAAGAAAATATTTTTACAAATTCAGACACTAGTGTCTTCTAAAAGCGCAGTTTTCCCAAACATTAGAAGAGACTTTACCTAAAAGTAAAAATACCGAAAGAGCAATTAATCCTGTGTTGCTCAAACCAGGACAATCTGCCCATTTTAGAAGTCTACACAAAATATCAAAGGTACATTATGGAGGGCACTTAGACCAGAGCTTGTCCAGATAAAGCATTAACTAAACAGATGGCACTGATAATGAAGCTACATAATGAGAGTGCTTTGCACAATGAAAGGTACTTAACCTGCTAAAGTGTTCGTGACAGAATCCATGATACAACATATAAGCACCTGAAGGTATAAAAGTAGAAATAAGCGGCAGTTTGAATTCTTTGGATGCAGAATGCCAGAAAGCTGGACAGTATCACATGCTGTTTGGTCACCTGTACAAACAGCGTTGCATTCAGAAGAACACTCAGGGCTCATTCAGTCAGTCAGCAGCTGGACAAGGCACAATTTTAAGTGTGGTCCTGAAAAACAGGATCAGAAACCAATCCTGGAATAGCCAGCAGTTGGGTGACCAACTACACCCTGGGGTGCCAAAAGCCCTGGAAAACCCAGAGTGGCCACGCGCCAGTAAGAGCAGCAGCCACTGGGAAGCAGCCAACTCTGAAAATCTCATCTAAGAGTCGTCTTCTCAGCAAAGTGTTAACAATGAAAACACTCAGTTAGTTCAGCAGAGTGTTCGGTTTGCTTTAGTCATTATTTTGAGTCTGCTGCCTTTTAACTGCACTTAAGTAAAATGAACTGAAGCATCCCTTTCACTTCATTTTATGGCAGACAAAATGGGAAGACTCACCTCACTATCATTCATACATTATGCTGTCCCATATTAATTTCCCCTTAGCACTGTCTTAAATATCCCCATGTTTACTTCTCCAGGAATTGTTTTTGTATTTCTTCATCAGTTTAGTGGCTCTCTTTAGAACCTTTTCTATTATTTCATATGCTTTTTGAGATGGAATGACTGAGATTGAACACTTTAAAACAGGCAAAGGTGTACTGTAAATTCCTGTAATGATACTCGTTTTGTCTTAATACAATCTAACATCTCAATTTCTTTTTAGACTGCACTGAACTGCAGCCTTTGCTATACTGTTCCCTGCAATGACCAAGTCTTTTTCTCATTGTTACAGCTAATTTAGAATCTATCAGGTAGTATGATTAGTTCCAATTGTCCCTTCAGAATCAGTTACCATCAGCTGTCTACCCTGAAGCTCACCTGTCATTTACTACTGAATGCTCGATCACTGTTTGATCCTCCTGCATTCTTTGTATCTCCTCATAGCTAACAAGCCCCATGTAATTTCACCTTGCCAATAAAAAAAATGAAGTACTATTTATTCCCTTTCCAGATAATTTTCACAAGTTCCAGTATGGGTCCTTACATTACTCAACTATTAATCTTTTTCTCAAGTCCTTATTTCTTACCTTCTTAGAGCTCTATAATCCACAAAAGAACTTTCTTCTTATGCTGAGATCATTTATTTTAAAGTGTCTTTATCCACATAAACTGTATTTACTATTGTAGCTACAAGATTTCCTCTCTTCGAGTAATGAAAGAATTCTAATAGGCAGCAAAGATAATGTTTTCCTTAACAGGAACTATTTTGATTCTTTCCTTGATAACAGCTTTATCAAAATGTTTCATAAAACTCCATACCAGCATGATCCCTACATTTCTTGAAGGTACTAGACACAAGGCTGAGATTCACTCACTCACACCATCTGTACTCCCTACATCTTCCCCTCTTCCCTTTATCTATTTGCTTTATCTTTATGTTTGCCTTTCACTTAGATTTTCAACTATATGAGGCTGGCTTTTACTCTTTTTTATATTTGGACAGTGTATAGCACAGTAGGACTGGAGCCCACACATACAAGTACCTTAAAAAGACAATAGTGACTTATTGCATGGAAAATGTTTCAAATAAAGTGATTTACTGCTTATCAAGTGCAAACAGACATTTCTATCTCTTCTGCTTAGGTACTTCTCTGCTCAGTCCTTCTACTAATAAAAATAATTCTTTTCTTTCCCAGTGATCTTCTAACATTGACATCACACTGATCCAAAAGAATGCCATTCTTAGATTAACTCCACTGGATATACAAGAAATTAATCTGGAGACCTCTGCCTATGCAGTTACCATCCTTAGAGTTAAGATAGCATCAATTCAGACAATGATTTTTCTTATCTCCTCTTCGGAGTAAGTTTCCTCCTTTTCCCAAGAAGTAATTCAGTATAAAAAGTTAGAAAATTCCATAATCTTGGTACCTGCCTCTCTACTGTCAATAAAGTGAACTTCTTGTTTGCAGAAGTAAATGATGCTTTAAATATTTTTACCAAATAAAATGCTATTTACACATATTAGCAAACAACCTTAACTGATCAATTATTGACACTAAACACTCACAGGGATTGCACTTGGCTAAAAAGCTACCTCAGATCACTTTGTTGCACATGAGGTACAACTAGGACAATTAGTTCACAAAATTACTATTTAGTGGTAAAGAACCAACTATGGTAGATTATTACACTCCCCTGTGTGACTATGTTGTAGTAGTATGGAGAGCAAAGAAGAATGCAACAGAGTAGATGTCCAGAGTATACTTGGAAGACGACAGGGAAATGAGTCACAATCAAGGATCCCATTTCCACTTCCACAACTTGGTTTGTCAAAGGCAGAGGTATGAAGTCAAAAACCAGCAAATTTAGAGGGACATCTCATAAGAAGAGAAGATGGAGGTCAGCTTGCTGACAGAGGAGAGATTCCAGGAGAGTTTTCAAAGAAGCTGTATCTTCCTCAGTTTCAGGGAATTGTATGACTACAGGAAAAGCCAAAAGCAAGCTACGTAGGTCATCACTTGTTGTAAAGATGCTTTCATGCAAGTGAACACCATGCTTTAAAGAAACTGTAGAGTCATTGTTCTCAGAGAAAGCAGAACTGCAAGGTCTGAGATTAAGACCGATTACCTGTCTACACTCCAGAACAGAAGTGAAAACTGTATGTTTCATCATCAAGAGAAACAGTAGATACAGGCTACCTCAGAGAATGGTAGATTAGAGGCAGGATTCAATAACCTGCTAACAGTCATAAGAAAGCACAGTCATTTTGCCAGTATCTGCTTTATCGTGTAAGTGCGGATCTCAGCCCTCTTACCAAATCACCGTTGCCCATCATCGCCACAGCCTGTTGCTTATTTCACTGTCAAACTCAGGAACACTTCATCACAAGGCAGCCTTAACATCCTCCCTGCCTTAACAAAAGGTGTGAGTTCACGCTTGCGTGAGCCATCCAGATCAGGCCTGGAAAGGGCTAAGCACTTTGCAGACCAAGCTAGCAGCTATCCAAGCTTTCCTCTTCTTAAACGCTCTCTGGATTAACTAAGAATGTCCAGAAGTATTCTCATCTCTGTGTAAAGGCTACACTGGAAATAGAAACAGCAAATATGAGCAAACAGTTTAAAATGCTTTGTCTCCTAGTGTAGACATAGCTTTGGAGCTATTCTATGGTGCTACGAACAGAATATCCACAGTCAGAGCTAGCAGTCGGCTTCCCTCATGAGGGACTGGAGGCTTGTAGTGCAGTTGACTGTTATCATGTCAGGAGCAGACAAGGAACTCCGCTCAGCAGTGACAGTTACAAAATCTATTGTTCAGTCCACAGACTGGATCCGTGCCAAGATGAATCACTCTACTTTTCATCTCTTAGAGTCTGCAGACCTTTTAAGTTTTATACATCGGGCTATTGTGGAAGGGAAAAAAAAAATAGCACTGAAGAAGAAATGAAATAACGTCTAATGAAATGAGACCATCTCAGGATAGTGAAAGGTTCCAGCAACCACAACATTCAGCATAATCTTCACCTCTAGACCACTCTTACCAACAGGCTTGTTACAAAAAGTGGGAATAAGTGGGTTCAAATAAAGGGAGACACTGGGATCGTAGATGATCAGTTCTATCAAAGATCGCTAAAAGCTTTGAACACAATGGTTACTTGTAAGAGTAAGTTAGTATTAAATGAATTTAAGAAAATTAACCCAAATGAGCTAAAAGCAAAGATAAAAATATACATCATCATATCAATCGACATATGACTGATCGACAGATTTTTTAATTATCATACCATAAACAACAGAATCTGGTTCTGGAAATGACCTTGAGAGATTGTCTAGTCACACCTATTCCTATACAATACCAATGTGTAACACTTAGCATTAACAGGTTCAGAAAAACTTAGTTATTGTTTATGAAAACACAGGTTTTCACACAAGTATTTCATATACTTTTCTGAGTATCTTGTATCAGCATTCGATGAAACATCTTATTATTCTCCTACACATAAAACTACTGGAAAGTTGGCAATAACAGCTTAACAAGGTAAACGCTTATGAAGCCTCAGCTAAGTAAAGTTTACAACTCATAATTCATGTAAAACCAAAAAGCTCTCAAATAATTTCAATACGATCTTCATTTTAAATGAAGGATAAGTGTATGCCAGCTCTGTTCTTACATGTATTGTTTGTTTCACTAAAGGGTAAGTTAAAAGAGATCTGGAAATGCTGATGAGATGCCAAAGTCAAAACTGATGTGGCATTTTCTTTCTAAGCCTCTGTTTTCAGAAATAGCAGCTTTGAACTTCACCTTCTGGGGAAAATTGCTCATGCTTATTCTCAACATAGAGATAAATGATTCTTGAGGGAAAATTTCAGGAAAAGCCATGACCATATGTTTTAGTTAGCAAGTACAGAAAGTGTATCAGGCACTTAACAATGTAATCCTATGTATTCATCAGACCAGTGATCGAAGCTCCTGCAGCAGCCCTTTCTCTCTCATCTATACCTATGCCCAAAGCAGGAAGGGAGCCACAAATGCAGTTTACAATCTCTCCTCAAGACATGATACCAGATTTTCAAGTCAATGATATAACCTTGAAATTATGTACACACTGCGTATTATCAATAAATTTGAGCTAAAGCTTAGGCTGCAGCCTGCACTTGATACACAGCATGCACGTACTTTGTCTCAGCTGGACAGAGGAAGATCAAACAGGATCTTACATTAAAGCTCTGAAAGAGCTATCCATAGCTCACCTTATTCTTGGTACTTATTGATTTAAATAGCAATAATATTCACTTTAATGCAGAGCTTTCACCAGTGGATTTCAAAACATTTTACAAAGAGAGTTAGTATTATCACCATTTTACAGTTGTGAAATCTGAAGGGAGGTAAAGTGCTTTGTCAAGATTCACCCAAAAAACAATAGGCTGAACGAAAGGTGCATCACATCTGGCACACAGTCGGTGTGAAGAGGAGGACAGAACACTACAAATGCAGTTTGTGGAAAAGAGGTGCTAAAGGAACACAAGACCCTGAAAGAACAAAGGAAAGAGAAAGGCAAAAAAAAAGACAAGGATCATAGGTAAGTAGAAGCTCAATAGGGAGATCAGGAGTAGTGTAGTAGATATGAGTAGATGCAAAAGGAATTATCAGAGCCAGTGAAAAGGGGTGGCAAGATGGGTGTTAGAAAGAAAAATGTAGAAAGGAGCTCTCTAGTATGTACCATAAAGGGTCCTGAAAGACCAGAAAAGAAGAGGCTGTAGTAGCCCAGATAAAACCAATGGCACATGTCAGCAAAAGAGGGTTGAAGTTGGGCTCAGGTGCTCTGACCTGTGTGACTCAAGGTTGTGGGGTTTTTTAACTTCAAGCTGACACTGATGCTGCAATCCACACCGAGGCTTTGCTAAGTGTGAAACAAAGGAGTCGATTTGCTTTTCATGTTTCTCTTCTGCTCTAGTTAGATTTTTCTCCAGGGCAGTTTTCTCTTTTGTGCTGATTTATTCTCTCTCCCATCACGTTTTTTCCCCTATGCTGCTCTTTAGAATCAAGCTCAATGTTCCTTCTCAGATTTTGTGAGAGTCCTTCCCTCCCTGGACAGTACAAGGTTTTTTCATTTAAATTGATTTAAGATTTAGTTTTGCAGTAAGAAATTTTTCTTCTCTTCTGCATCCCTATGACCAACACTTCTGCCCTTTACCTCAATCAACATGATAATGGCATTTGTGCTGCTATGCACAAACCATCTAGCCTTTATGTCAGAATATTTTGTGGAGAAAAGCAACAGAGAATTCATCCATTTTAGATGCAAAAATATCGGGAAATTTTCTCTTTCTGTCACTGAACATGCCTGTGCATTTCATATACTGATCTATATCAGTTTAGAAATGGAACACAGTATGAGAGTAACACCCTTGCATAGAAGTAGTTTTATTCATATTTGGGCATTTCTTCACTGCTGGAAAGAAATATGTAGGTGTAAGATCCTGTAACTGCAATTGCAGTGGTGGAGTGCAGTAATTTACCTATACAAGCTTGTGTGCTTGTACGTATGTGGTACACACCTTTAAACAGTACAAAACCACATGAATTTTAGACCTTAATACTATGTATAAACACAAGTCCAAAACTCGGAATCATCTGTGATTCAGAATTATCAAAATCCTGTCCCCCTTGCTTGAAACTACAAACATTCACTTTATCATAGTGACCTACAGAGGATGTGAAATACGAGCTTCACCATTTTGTCCTGCTCCTCCCTCCTGTTGATGTGCAGATAACCAAAACATTGTTTCTTGGTGGTGCTAAGTACATTTAATGCACATGGCACATTTAATGTGTTGACTTGTACAAGGGCTCTGCTGACTGCCGAGTCTGGGTGTCTCAGTATGTGAAAGTGTCTCTTCTTACCTGTTAGAAGTTTAAGGTGCTTTTGAAAACAGCTTTTCTGTGTGACAGATCTCTGGGTTTTCTTCCATGCACCCTTTAGGAATCAGAAGACAAAACTAGTAAGATGCTATATTTCTTTTCAGAATATTTAATATTTCCTATCTAGCCCATTTTTAGAAGCTCAGCCCGACTAGAATTTAGGAATACAATCATAAAATTAAGCATTGCTGGTATGTGTAAAACAGCATGTTCTTGAGAACATGCTGTTTCTTCTGATGTTTGTTAAGCATTATTGATATTTCTCTGATGAGTATCTCCTGAGACCTTCTCAATATCTCTAAAATCATTTTCCATCTTGCACATGTGTGACCATTAGGTAATGCATCTCACTACTTCCTTTTTGGTGTCACCGAGTATTTTTTCTAGTGATCATCCGCATACCCACCACTTTTTAATTTGTTTTGGTCACAAATGAATTAAAGCTATTGTAAATTCATACTGATAGCCCTCTGCAGTGCAATTTTACAAACAACCTTTCTTCAGGAAAAAAAAATCATAAAAGGAAAATCTTTACACCCTTCTACAACAGTTTCATGGATGAAAAGCCACTGAGAACTTTATTAAACATGTCTGTCACCAGACACAGGGATAGTTGAGAAATACACAGACACTAAAACATTTTTGCACATAATTCCTTGAGTAACTGCTTGAAGAACTGCGACTCCCCATCAAGATCCTATTGTGAAAGGCTGGGCTTGGCTTTGTCAGTAAGCTTCGTGGCTGAAAAAAAAGCCAAGCAGGGTTCTGTTCCTAGCCGCATAGTAGAATCCTGACGTGACTTTGGGCAATCTACACACAATCACATTTTCAGCCAATCGAGTAAATATTCATTTTAATTTTTATATTTAACTTAAGACATCTTGTGTCTGTTTTTCACATTACTGATGAACTGGCATTCCTGCTAAGCTCCCAGAAGAGCTCCAGGCTTGCATCTCACATTAGCTGCTTCACTAGTGAAATCTCTGACAATCTTTCTGCATCACCCTTTGCATCATCTTCCTCGCATCTCTCTCCAAGTGGTGAATTGAGGACTCAATATTTAATGTTGGTGAAGCACAAAGGTCTTTGGGTGGAGCTTTCTCCATAAAGGGAAAATATTACCCCAACCCTGGGAAAATTATTCCTTCTACTGTATGATAAAATATAAGTTAATAAATCACAGGAAAAAAAAAAATCCACGATATAATAATATTATTCAGGAGCCAGTTGCAGATAAAGCCTAAGACAGTTTCACTTAGACATCGTCCACATCTCCTGGGACTGCTTCACATTACTGCAGGCATTCTGAGGAGTCGTCTCTGAGTAAAGTCATTACCTTCTTTACTTCGGAGAATCTATATCCAGAAGGTATACATTTTAATGAGAGTAAATAATCTTTTCTCACACAGCTCATGCTATGAAACTCTTTTATGGATGAGAAAGCAAACAGTAGTCCTTGTAAAAGTAAAGTAAAAAAACAAGTCAGAGGAAGTACATCCTCAAATATGTAATATTTTTAAAAATTATACCATTATGTCTGACAGATTAGAGGGGAATATAAAATAACAAATTCCTACATGTAGATATTTGATTTGCAAAGAATCACAACATCAAAATCAGATCTTGTTTAACTCAATTGTTGAAATGGTCCATTGGGGTTTTTTTTCTTCTCAAAAGTCCTTGGGCTCCTTTATATGAAGCACTTTGGACCAAATAAAAATATTAAGACTTAAAGAAATGTTTTCACAATACCTAGATCTTCTGAGATCCCAAGGTATAAAAAGAAATTAAACAAAATACAGCACAATTTGAACTCAAATAATTAAATCAATTCTTTGACTTATATTGTGAGAAAATACCAATACTTCTGGCAAGCACATATAACAAAACTGAGAACCTTTTTTAAAATTTATATGCAGCAAAGAATATCAAGGCATTGCCAAAAAGTGTCACTTGCAATTTCTTACATCAAGTCCTCAAGAATGGGCATCCAAACAATACATGCCTAAAGGTAATGAGCAGGAACGAATAACACAACTTCCAAAATACTGCTTTGCCTTTACAGCTGTTCATGTATTCTCTTTTCACCAGTACCACGCATTTCTGACACACACATAAATAACCATTAAAGAAACTTAATAAATGGTGCAGCACGGACTGCTTTCTTTTGTGCATATTTCACTACCAACTCACCAAAGGCAGATCAGAAATGGAGCTTTACTTATATAATGATTTAATTTAAGAGCAAGTTATGGAAGATTGCCAGCCACATCTGCTCATTAACGGGCTGAAACACCCTCTGTTGGCTATCATTGCCTTTTCTTTCAAGAAATCCCAGGAGGTAATTCTTAGTGTGTTTGTTTTCTACTTCATTTGTATGTCTCGCTCCATTATAAAATCATTGTGCAATATGCATGGATGTTTGCTATATATTATTACCAGTATTTCCAGACCTTGTTTTCCAACTTCCTGAAGTAATTAGTGAATTTCAAAATAATGTACACAAGAACATATCTCTTCAGTTGTACAGTTCTAAAAAATAGGAAGAGTCTGGATTTAATAAAACTTGTCAATAAAGGCTTGTTTAGGGCTGTGAGAATCAAGAAAATAGCATTGTTTTAATATTGAAAACAGCATTTTTAATGAAAGACCTTATGTGCAGGTCTAAAAATGAATCTATATAGAGAACTTACTGTAAGGGTATGTCTCACTGAGTCTGCAGTGCATAACAAAGCATGAGGAGAATGATGTATATGGTAATACTGTGCAAACTCAAGATATCCAAAATCACTCCATTATTGAATCAGTTCAGCTGATATTCATATTTGAAACAACTCACATTCTAAAATAATTCCCATTTTTTAAAAAGGAATTTTTTTTCATTTAACCTATATCTTTAGGTTCCCTCTTTAGACATTAAGATCCCATATTTACAGTCAATTAATTACATACAAAACATCTTAAAAGAAACAGAAAAGGTCTTCAGAATTACGCCTATGTTTGTCATTTAAGAAATCAAAGTACAGGCTGAAGACACAAAATGATTGTAAAATTTATCTTTTATATACAAATTACAGAAAAGTAAAAGGAAGACATTCATTCAGCTGTATTATTAATACTTACTCTAAGCCTAAAAGAATTCACATTATGTCTGTCAAAATCCTGAAAATTATTTTTTTCAAGTCTTCGAATACTGTGCAATGGATTTAAATCCATTACAGGAAGATTTCACTTCAGATCCATAGCATTATATTCAAGTCATCCAGGGATATTTGAAAATTTAAGTCTGTAGTACTTTCAAAACTGATTACTTTAATGGCATTTTAGATAATGCACACCAACTGTTTGGAATTACCTGTCTACATCAGTGTCACATCAAACTAGTTTTTCTTCCTACATCAAGATTTTGTGGCTCTAAATGGTTTATTTCCATCATTCACACTTTTAGTGCTGTGCTGTTATTCACCGTTTAAGCTAATGAATAAATAATAGATATTTTCCCTATTTTTGTCAAATTAAACTTTACTTCAGTTGGTCCTTGGATGTTCTTTCAGTTCCACTGAGAGGAAAAGGGATTCACAAGTGCGTATGTTTTCTGAATTTAAGCTTAGCAGTAAGTCTATGACTCTTCCTCAGCAATTGAGTGTATTATGCCAACCCTAGCACTACATGCAAGCGAAAGCAGAGGCCGCTTGATTCCTCTGTTTGTCCCAGCCCAAGCCTATTTTATGACTACAAAGGAAATATTCAGGTCCACAGGATCAGAGACACTATGCAGCCAGAATCCCACAAGTGCCAACTAAATGGCAGATCTTCACATTTCATTTATTCTTTCAGCTGTAAATTCTCTTGCCTCAGGACGTGTGCCAGCTACTCACCCGAAGAGACTGGGAAGGAACATATTTCATAATGGTCTATTATATAGCACTTTCTTGGGAAGCGTCTGTAGCATGTGTATACTACCCAGCTTCCCAAATCCCAGCATACATACGTAACCTGATTCTCTCCAGCCCACCAAGAGGGAGTCTGATGGGGGGTTTCTGTGTATTTGCTTCCTTGGCCTATTGGAGAGATCCAACAGCAACAAAACGGAAATATGTGAGAGGGGAGGGAAAAGTGTCATGTAGGGCAGCACTGCGAGTGCTACATCCCATTAGCTCACAAGCTTCACATTACCAGTCAGCCAGGGTGACTACAGCAGATGGGCATTGCTGACCTGCCACCACCAGAGAACTTGTCCCAAAAATGTAACTGCTCATTACCAAGCACTTACAGTAGGTGTAAAGGAGTTACAGCAGGTGACCTACTTACAGATTCTCTAAGTGACAGATAAGGTTTGCTATTCTTGAAGAGGTGATAGTTTTCTGGGCCCTTGGGACTCAACAGCTACACACCCACAAAAGCGTGTGGACAAGGTACTGTGTTACTCAAGGCATGCTTCGTTCACTTCTCAAAAAACTCATTTTTCAGAATATTCTTCCCACTTGCACAAAGTTCTGAAACAAATTTATCAAAACCAATGCAATTTCTTTTTCCCATGCAAAAAGACTGATATTCGCCAGAGGTACTAAGATAAGTATGCCATTTTCCCATCTTGTACATACAGGAACTCCCTGTCCAGCATACGTTCTTTTCAAAGGCTTCTCAGGAAGACTCCTTCACCCATCTAAGCTATAGTTGTCTATAACTTCCATCTAAATCCAGCAATTAAATATCTGGTAAATCTCCATTCCCTTCTACAGAAAACAGAATAATCCCTGTGAGAACTGGAAAAAATTCTTCAAACTGGATAGGCAAAACCAATCAGAATTAGCCAAAACCACCATCAGAGAGGGAACAGATCACTAGAAAAAATCCTTGCCCTGCAGTCTCTGAGAGGGAACCTCTCCCTTGTTCTGTTAATAAAAAGACCTTCTAGTGTTGCAATTTATATAGCTATGCCTTTATCCAAGATTAATCATCCAATTTCCTGTTACATCCAGGTTCTATGATTACAGTCAGTATTTTCAGATGCTAGCTGGACCTTCCTTCCATGAGTTCAGCTCTAAGCATTGACTTCTACAGGCGCAGCTAGTAACTACTGTGACTGAAACGATACAAGTGGGCACTTAGGAGAATCCCAGCTTGAGAGCGCATAGCTTTTGATGCTATTTAGCCATGTCCGGTCTTTCATTTTTAGAAAACACAGTGAGGATGGTTGCGACAAGACAGCTTTGTCATCTAGGAGTTTATAGACCTCCTCCCCGCCTTTCCATCTGGCTTTTGGGTTGCCTTGCAGAATATCAAAAGTGTAGTCTCTTTGCCAAGTCCCTATTGTCACGAACATCTTGTCAGCACCCTATACTGATGGTGATACCAAATTATTTTGATACTGATTTTTTTTTAATTCTTGTTTACTGAACATCTTATGGCTAAGTCTTAATATTTAAACTCCATACAACACTTCCAAGCCACTAAAGAACTTGCAACGTAAGTACCAACTGCAAACTTTACTTACATACTCATAGTCAACATAGCTACGTATAGAAGCTAACAACAGGCGTCGGGAAAAAAAATATTTTACCTGTGCTTGGAACATAAAATAATCTAAACTACTGGAAAACTTAGCTTTTAGATGTCATGGGAAACATGTGAGGTGTTATAATCTAAATGGCTACTAACAAATTGTACAGGCACATAGGAAAACCTAACAACAAATGTTAAGGGATTTTGCATCCAAATTTATTCCTAGGATTTAAGTTCTAGGTTGGATCCCAAACAAAAAAGGACATTTTCCAGTATAAATAGAAGTATGTCTTTTTCCTGAACCCCCTAGCCTCCCAAGACTTACAACATTAGGACCAAAATCTTGTGAGAACACCACGTTAGAATTACACTTCATTCACGTTAAGCCACAGCCTTTATGTTCATCCTCAAATCTTACTGTTCTGCTCCTAACCCTAATCTGGATCTAAATTTTCACAAAAAGATATTAAGGGATAGGCTGCTCTATCCCTGATGAATATTGTATCTTTGAATACATCATAGGATTTTATTTTAGTCTTCCAATTACAGAAACCATGAAAGCATGCACGTTTGATAGCTACTTTTAAAGCTGTATCCTCTACAAAGTGTTAGTCCATACAGTAAAGATCAGACAAAACACACCTAAGGGATATCATAAAACATTTTCATAGGAGGTTGTCCTTTGACACCTTCCTGAATTGTAATGAAACCAACTTCCCTTTGCTGTTTTCACTAAACTTGTCACATGGTTAGTTTTCTCCTAAAGCAATTCACAGATGGATGATTTGATCAGCTGCTGTTTTCATGCAGTACAGAAAGATTTACCTCCTCTCTCCATTCTGTGCTACAGCATGAGCTGCAGAAGTGGCACCTGCACCGCCTCTGACCTGCACCAGCATCCTCCAGACCAGAGGAATCCTGCAAACCGCAGGTGTCGGTGGCATCACTGGCGGGCTACAAAGCCTGGGCATGGGAGAACATGGTTCAGAAACCAAGCCTTTTTTCTCTGGTGCTGGTCAGAGCAAGAAATGCTTCCAACACCAAAATCTAAGTAAGTGCTCTCCCTACTACAAGGTAGTAATTTTTTCTTAGAACAGATTTTTGCTCCTCTGAAAGGATTTTATTTACCTTCCTCTGCTTATTTAGTGAAATTCTCTCTTAGATGTATAAATTATAGTCACACAGGCATAGGATAAAAGTTCAGAGGCAAAGGAGAGTCAGCAAATAAACATTAGTGCTTTTAGAGGCTTTCATGGGGTTTTTACTTTGACATTTCTACGTAATCTGGGGTTAATACATCCGGCATTACACCCAAATGCCAAACACTAGGGAGCAGCTAGTTTTTCTTTTACCCCTTTCCTTTCAGCTTCAGCATCACACCTCATTTTCCATCACAGCCTCTCCACCTGTGTGCACCAGAGGGACACAGCCGTTTGTTCGCAGAGGTGCTCTTACACCTGTGCTGCAGATAGCACAATGACAGCGCCCAGCCCACAATTCCCTGTTGTTTTGAGAAAAATGTTAGGATTAAAGATTTGCATTTTTCCTAAAGGGAGACCCACGAGCAGCTTGCTGGCAGTTAACGGCACCCGTTCCCCTGACATGATGTGCGTTGACCGCAGTTTTGCCCGCAAAACCATGGGCAGATTTAAAGGTCTGAAGGAAGTATTTTCATGGAGGCATTTTTCATGGAGCCTTTCGTCTCTGTGCTGGCTGGAGATCGGCCTCTCTTCTAAAACAAACCAGAGTCTGGGGGTTTTGGATACCGATTTCTCCAGCAAGCAAAGACCCACCTCAGCCAACCCTGGCTGGCCTCGGGCAGAGCCCACCCAGAGCGCCGGGCCCTGCTGACCACACAAATGAGGACACATCTTGTGAGGGGCACCGTCTTGTTGCACATTTTCCCTCCCCGGTTTGCTCCTACCTCAGAGCCACCAGACCGGGCGGCACCACCGACAACCTCTGCTCACCCCCCGGCCCAGCCTGGAAGCGCGGGGACGTTACAGCTCGCAGAGAAGTTACAAATTACTGCAATTCCTTTAAAGCACAGGTCGGCGGCTCGCACCGGCCCACCGCGGCGCTGCCAGACCGGCGGGCAGCGGCCGCCCCGTCCCTCTGCGACACAGGTGGCGAGCGGGAAATACCGGGCTGAGCCCAGACGAGCCGAGCCGAGCCCGGCCGAGCCGGGCCGGGCCCAAGCCGGGCCGGGCCGAGCCCAGCCGAGCCCAGCCGAGCCGGGCCGGGCCGAGCGCGCGGCTGAGCGCGGGGCGCAGGCTGCCCCCTGGCGGCGCCTTTAAACACGCCTCGCGGTCCAGAAGCGCGGGGGTGGAAAGGGGGGGGGATTGGAATCAGAGAAAGGATAATATATTCTTCGTCACCCCTTATAATCCTTTTCCATCAGTTTTGAACTCAAATTGTAAACCGCGGGGTGCCACGTCCGTCGGCGGCCGGCGCTGCGTGTGCCCGTGGGGACGGCGGATCAGCGTGTGAGCCCTCGGGGGGCCGACGGGCCAGCGGGAAGTATTAGGCGGGAAGTTACAATCGCATTCAGTTTCTACACACTGTTACAGCAAGAGAGAATGGAAAACACTTGATGTTTCTTTTCAGAGCAGATGGTAACTGTCAGCCTCGACTCAACGGCAACCGCCAGCCATGAGAGAAGAAACCCAAGTGCCGCTAGCAGAAGGTACCGGGGTGGTCTCACCCGCTCCCCGTTCGGTAACATGCTTTCTGCATTTGGTAAAGCTCTTATTTTCCTTCAAACTGAGAATTCGAGGGTTGTTCTCCAACACAATGGCGTGGAAGATCACCCGAGCATCCTCGAGAGGGTGGTGGCCAGAGGAGCTCCCAAGTGGTCGGTGATTGTCTTGCGACCTCTGCAAAAGGCCACTGTCGTGCCGGAGGTGGCCTAATGCCTAATGCCTAACGCCACGTGCACTCTACAGAGCTCCGTGCAGAGATGTTTCGTAAGAATACACTGGAGGTTGTTTCAACTCCTACAAGCTCGACCCGTCACTGACAGTCCCACCTTGGCTGTTTCGGAACATGTTTTGGTACGGAAAACTATCCAGTGCCGTGCCGGGTCTTCCTCACGTTGTGCTAAAATTGACATTAACTAGGAAAATGAAATCTAAAATGTAATTGAAGCAACCAAGGAAACCTGCTGCTGCTCAATTCCTCTATACTGCCCCAACCCTATTTAATTATTTACCTAATATTAAAATAGAGAAATCATAACTAGACACGATTTATCTACAATTCAATTAAGGAACTAACCACCAGACAACATAGCCTTGTTGATAAGTAGGGTATTCCTGTCAAGAGAGTGATGAACTGTAGGCCTGGTCAGCAAACCGAGAAAACCACCTGGAACTGCCAAGATCAGAGGAGAAGTAGGTAAAAGGTAATTTTGGCAGGGGGAGATAGCAACCACTGACTCATTGACCACCTACCCAAATGATACCACCTACTCAAAAGAGCAATGGAAGAAGATGACAGAGTTTGGACACTAACTTACATAGGAAGTGAAGAAATCTTGACCAATCATTAAAGAGAATAATAATGAATATGTATTAATTGTTTGAATATGTAATAAACAATGTATAAAAGTGGAGATTTTTGAAACTAAGGTGTGCTCCTGTTTTGGGACGAGCACCCCTTTTCTGCGCATTAATGGAATAAACTTGGAAATACCTCTGCTCTGTGTGTTATTGGTTTGCACACCGGGTAAAGAACCCAGATTTGGGACAACACTAATATCAGTATGAAAAAGGCAAAGTACACTTGCTACCCAAAGTGGGAAGGATCAGCCAGTTTGCAGAGGCAACCCATGGTATGAGGAAGCACTTTGCTCAATTTATTATGTCTCTGTGAAGTAGGAGAGAAAGTGTGCCCCGCACAATGCTGCTACGGTTAAAAAGCATCTCACAAAACTGATGTGAATCAGAATATGGCTGTCACATAGAGGAGACTCATGTACACAGCACCACAAACCTGGGGCCAAGTGTTACAAGCACTGCCATGAGCAACTACCACAAAGAGTTTGACACGAATCATCAGCTGTTTAATAATTAGGTTATTAGATCAGATTTAACCTAACCAGGAATCTGGTTAGGGGGTTAAAACTGGAAGATTAAAACCTTCTTTTGTTGGAGATTTTTTTTTTAAATAAAGAGCTTGTAGCTGAATGGTAAATAAGATTTAGACCTGTTAGAAGATTAAGTGTTCTGCTCTGTTCCTAAGCTTATACTTAAGGCAATTAATAGTTCTCAAGGTCTGAACGGTAGGGATACGCATGAATTTTCTTAATTCCACCAGCTGAAAGAGATCTGAATTACTTTTGCCTTACATTGTCACACAAACACTGGTACGGCTTGCGGTGAGGTAAATCATCAGTGGTACAGGTTTATCCATCAGTGATCTATTAGAAGAGTAATACATCATAATATATTGCAGCAGATTAAAAATGTGTAAAAAAAATCCATTAAAAAATAATAAGCATGGGGGCTGTTTGGATTTTATTTTTTTTTACTTTAGTTTGCCCTCTTATTTAATTTTCCAGTTAGAATGGATGAAGTTTATGAAGAATTAAGTTTATAAAAATAAAGAAGTTACAAACCAGCTGATTTACTCCACATCTGCAATATATTTGTTGCTTCCCAGAAACATGAAGCTTCTTGTGCATGGGGTATATGGTGTGACATGTATAGAGATATTTTTCCATCCTGGAACCACAGGCATGAGCATGGGACACAACCTCAGTTTTCCCAGGTCAGGATCCTGAGACCATTTTTCCTAACTTCCTACCTCCACTCTCTCCAAACCAAGACCAAAATCCCGTGTTTTCCTTTTTTCACTGCATATACTCATTTAATCAGCCTTTGCTCCCGTGTCTTGAACAAGGAATACAAATCTAGCAGTGTTTCTTGGTGATCAGTGAGGACAGACACTGTCACCACGCTTGGATCAAGATGGCAGTTAGAGACTGACACCGTGGCAAGCTGTTGTCAGCTGGATGACTCTCTGTAGTACCTTTTTTGGAAGTCAATAACAGAGTCCAGTGTTATTTTGGCGTTCCTGGTGCATGACCTGCTTCACGGACCAGCAATGGGTCACGTAGCGCAGCAGAGCATAGCTTTGGAGGTTCTAAATCACATGGCCGTAACACCTATTTTTTTCTCCCACATGGTGAACCATAAAGAAATAGCAAATACAGAAAGTGATCATTACCAAGTGACCCAATTAAGTTTACCATCTACTTGATTACAGTGTTGCAAATCACTTTATCAATAGGCTTTATATCTTTATATAAAGTTCCTACACAAAAATCTTTGTGTAGTAATTATAGTCTAAAACCCCTGTACACCTCAAGAAAGGTGAATTACATTGATAGCTTTGCAGCTTGAATCGAAGTCCTTAAGTTCTGCCACACAGAGAACACACGTCCTCTGGTGAGACAGTGTCCTTGATCTTAAAGACCCATAGGCAATAAACTACCTGCAGCCAAATTAATTATTTTTCTTGATACCATTTTACTTTTTTAGTTTTTGTAATAACCCATGATTTAACTCACTAATCATTTGAAATAGTCCAATTAATCCCACTTGTTTCTGCGAATTCAGAAACTCCTCCTGACTGGTTGCTATTCACTCTTCACTTGAAAGGTCTACAAGTCACTCTGCTATTGTGTCCAGGTGACCTACACAAGGGGAATTGGTTTTTAGTTAAATTATACTTAAATATATAATACTCATAATTTCTTGATAACTCTGTTCTGCAAGCTCCTGAAATAGGCATGCAAGCCACTTCATTGTGAAGGCATATTTTCCCCGCTCTTCAAAACACTGCTGCCTTCAGGAGCACAGATTTACCTGGTGAATTGCTCACAAGTTAAGAAAAAAATGGATACCTGCAAAATATCCAGCAGTTTTTCTTCTCAAGAATGTGTTAGTGAATGCCTCTCATTTGTAGCTTTACAGTTGTGCCCCATATTATGAGGAGATTCTGATTAAATTCTCATTAGTTTTGTCATTATAGAAAAGGAGCTTTCACATTTTGAGTGGGTGTTAAGTTGCATTACGACTTGTGTACTCATTCTGCCTGAATTACTATTCATGCTTAAAGAGTTGTAAGAGCTTTTTTAAAAAGTAGGGTGTTGCTGCCTTTGCTGTAGAACTTCTTGGTGTGCATTTTGTTCTCCCCATGGTGTAAGTTACATAAGAGAAAAGCATACAGGATCATGCCAAGGCAGGTTTCTCAGTTCATCGAAAGATTGTTCCACCAATCCAGTCAGTCTGTCATAAATAGCTTCTCTGCTTTAAGACTCACTCTAAACATATTCTCTCACATTTTCTCCTGGGCAAAGTTCTGTGCTATGCCTGGAAATAAGTTTTGCTATAGAAGGTGTTTTCATTGGACCAGTAACACACACAACATGTATCTATGTAAATTTCCAGGATTATTTTTTTTAATTGTGTTATTAATAAACCTTTTTGACTTTGTGTTCTATTTTACTATTTAGCAAACTGTACTTCTATTCCGTGGGAAATTAGAAAGAGGACTTCAGAATTTGGTTCCTGATTACTGTTATTTGTTTTCTGTAACCTTTGTGGAAAAGGGTAGGAGATAGCAGCCTTCCTTTCCAAGTGCCTGCCGATAATGCTGTCATCTCATGTTTTAGGCTACGTGACCCACAACCAAAGAATCAAGATGACAGATGCGTAATAATATGAAATCTTTACCCACCTGCATACAGAAAATGAACCATTTAAACAGTTTCACTGCCAATTTCAGAATAAGATTGTAATTGGAAACACTTTTTCTCAATTTCCTGATGGTCCACAAGAACAAACTTGCAAAGAACAGTTATAGTATAAATACAGTAATACTTTGCAAATAATACTATTCTTTTACTAACTGTAGTGCAAAAAGTGACTTCCGGTTTATTTCCTGAATCTGAAAATGTTGCACACATATGGCAGAAATGTAACTGTCTCTACAGTACTTTAATTTTATGCTAAGTTCATTTTTCTAGAACAGCTTGATAATTTGATTGATTGTGTCATAAAATACTTAGAACTTGTAACACAACAATCTCTCTGCAACACAAAAATACGTAACCAAAAGAAGTTGAGATTTAAATGTTTGACATGCCAGAAAAATCTTACTAACCAGTATTAGTTATATTATTTACACATTTTCTTCAAACTGACCCATACACACACTTCTTTTCTTTTATTGAATATGATAAAAAAGAGTTGTGTATGAATTTTTCAAATCAATATTAACCTATTTTTCTCAAGCTATGAAAAATATAATCTATTTCTGTTTGGGAATTATTACCAGGCAAGCCTGATGTTCTGCTGGATGCTGTTAAAGCTTTTCAGTGCAGTAAATATTGTTGATATAATTTCACTGACATATGGATCAGAATAATATAGATAGTTTATAGCCAATTGTTTGAAATACATTTGTGTATGTGCAGCTAAGAGGAGTAGGAAATAAACCAAAAGCTTGTAAAACTTGCTGCTAGTGTCTAGATCAGTAAAGAAAGAGGTGATTGAAAACATACCAGAGTTTTATAGCAGAGAAAGGATTGCTATCTTATACAAGGTCAGATACGTAGAAGAAACTTTATCACGCTGTATTTGAATAAAGTATAAATATTGATTAGATTTAACATAAGAGCCTGGAAATAAAATAATTTCTAAAAGTATGTGATTATCTATTAAATGTTCGCCGAAGGATCAGAATAATAAGGTGACTGAGAAATGGTCTAGTATATAAACTGGAACAAACAAAGAATTACAAACAGCCTCCTTCCAGCGTAATCGATCAAAGACAGTTGCACTTAAAGTCATGTGCGCGAATGAGTACTGACAGGGTCCATTACTAGCACAAATACAAAAAATGAAATAGCCATTTCCCAGTAAACTGCAATTTTTGCAGCTGATGACTACCTTCTGGAAGGTGAGTGGGCTCTCTCACTCTCTCATTGTGACCCTCCAAAACTTCAGGTCTTAGAGGAGGAAGCATACCCTTAGTCACCAACAGCGCTCTAAAGGTGCACATTGTTGCTGTTATGTCCAAGGACTTATTTTTCTCCTCCTCATCGTAATAGCAATTAACTAGTCATGTGTGGTGTTCTCTAAACACCTGTGACATGACCAGCAGAAAGGAGAATCAAAAACTAAGCATTTTATTTTTGGAAAAGTGAAATCAAGAATATTTTATTACCACCCCTGCTTAAACTAGTCAATATATTTTTAATGTAAGGCATTTTCTGAACTGCATGATGTGTCCCTTCATGGGTCAAGGAAGCACAAGAGCCATCCTCATATGGAGGTGGAGAGTACGAGAAGAAATAACTCTAAGTTATTCACAAACACATTAATTGCAGTGAAGACAGTAGAGTAGGCATGAAAACTACAGCTCACTTGGCAGGGTGTAACTGGGTAAAAACAGTTCCCTGAGAGGTCATGTAATCATCATGGCAGGTAGTTGTATTGTTATCCTACAGGCATTATAAGATATCCATCAAAATTGACATACAACACATGAACTTCAATGGATAGTAAATAAGGCCATGAAACAAAATTTTGCACCCTGATTCCCAGCAGCCTTTCTAGTTCAGCCACACCAACTTATCTATTTTTACTTGCAGAAGGGAATCTCATTTCTGTTCTAGTGTTGTAGTTGGCGTCTCCAAATACTAACATAATGCACACGTAGCTATCCTGTCTCCAAAACGCTTCTCTGACCTAAACAGTGCTCAAAAAGAAACATCCAACATTCTGATATATAGTGAGGAGTGGCATTGTCCGTAGCTGCTGGCAATGCAGGAGGAGACTTTCATTTCGGAAGGAAACCTGGAACGTAGGAGTTCCAAAGTTAAACAGCAGTTTCAGGCTGGCTGTCATGGTTAGGGACGGCGATAACACCTTGGGTTTCTAACACTGCTGTTTGAAATGTGGTATCCGTATTGGCCATCTAAATATACAGAAGACCAACAATGGAGAAATGGTATTCTGACCTATCTAATAAAAAATACAAATTTGGAAGTGCCTTCTACCCTTTCACATTCTTTAGACTGCTGCACTGTTGCTGAAGTGGACAGGGAGGGAAAAGGATTTTCAATGTAGAGCTACTACACCTCTCACATACAGATTAAAGCTGCTAAAAACAGACAGACTATTTTTCCCGAGTTTTACAAAACGTGTCCTTAGGCAGCCATTTCAAAACCACTTGGTCATTTGGAATTTTAAGTCTCATGAAAATGTTTAATTCCTCCATGAATATTTGATCTTTACCCGCACAAAACAAGAAAATTGGAAGAGTTTTGCAGTCTTTAATTCTTCCTCACCCACTTAACAAGGAATTTGTTAAGGATGATGTTACCAGAAACTGAATCAACCAATTAGTGAGACTATTTATCTCATGCTTCTACTGAAGAAGTAACATGGGAGATTTGAGAGTACTGAAAGAGCAGTAGAGTATGCAAACCGTCAGGGTGTTTTGTAGACTGCAGCAGCTTTTGTGATAGAGCACAAGGATTAAAAAAAAATCTCATTTAATTATTTTGTCTCCCACCGTTGCTGTCACCTTCTATAAACAACTGAGTAAAGAAAGATGAACTAGGAAAAGTCAACTAAAGCTTAATTAAGAAGGTATTTTTCTTTCTTTCCTACTCAGGCCCATGCATGTATTTTGTCCGTCGGATACAGCAGACATGCCGTTTCCTTACTCTGCTAATTAGAGACACCATATTCCCTGAATAGAGCATTGGAGATATACTCTCAAACATTCATTTTTAAAACAGACTGACAGTCACGTTTATAACCTAGAATTAACAAGTATTCATGTAAACACAGCCTATTTGCACATAGCCACTTTAATCAAATTGACATTTCACGCCTTTTCAAAACTAGAACTGTTCCAAAAGAGATCAACGCTGAAAGCCTTGGATATGACACCAAAAAAGTTGTAGTAGGTGGAGTTGGGACAGGAACATTTTTTTAGGCTCCTGCTGAAAGCCAATGGGGCCCTGAAAGACATGAAATCTAATTATTATATCTGAATACAACTGAAACAGTAGAGTGACTGATAAGCAGGCAGCAAACAGACTACCAAGAAGGGTATCTGTAAACTATCAAAGGACTAACGAGAATCTACCCAACATATCTATGGCATAATATGAGGATGTACAGACCAGGAAATACCTGACTTCAGTATTTAAAGATGCCTATCACAAACTGAATAAATAGTGCTGCCAATGAGTGGAATTTTCTGCATGTTTATGCATGGATAAATAACCAGTCTGAAGTTGCATTATAGAAGGTAATAACCAGGAGGAGCATTCATAATACAACGTATAAGGAACTGGCATATACAGGGGATGCATAGCTTTCCTCCTTTGGATTCAGGCTGTCAAAGCTCAGTGTGTACCGTTTAATCAGCACATACTGTTATGTTTATCCTACTGCTCTCACACAGAAACCTGTATGACAAATGTACTATGAAGAAGAGCTTTGTAGCTTTGTAAGGTTGAGGCAGACTTGGAATAGCAAATAAACACCAGTAGGTGAGCAGCTGCCTGTTGAAAGACCACGAGTGGGTTGAGTCTCGAGTATTTGGAGTACCAGCAGCTCCGCAGGGACAAAAGTGCCTGAGATTCTGATTAAATTCTCATTATTTTCAGCATTATAGAAAAGGTACTTTAATGTTTTAAGTGGATGTTAAGTTGCTTTCACCTGATGACCAGTCACTGACCACAACCGTGGTATCATCCTGTGCCCACACTTCCAAGGCATCTGCTACCATCACCTGCCTGTACTTTTCTATGTTGTGTTTTATTGTAGGGTCGTAGAGAATTCACTCTACGCTAAGGACTGCTTGTCATTACTACCTATTAGTTACAGAAATACGTATAACTATAAGCATTAGCACACAATTGTACAAGGCTAAGCAAAGGCTAGCTGCTAGTTAGATAACGCCATTACAACTTAGCAAACTCAAACAAAACTCCAGTCCAGGCACAGCCTGACAAGTCCTGAGGCTGGTGTCCTCCGCTTAGCACAAAGCCCGTGCCATGCTACATGCAGTGGCAACGCTATATTTACTGGCCTACAAGGCTACATGTGCAGGGTCTCTCCTCAACATTGCTACCTACAGACCAGGGGTCCACATGCTTAGATGTCTGAACAGTATTTTAACACTTTTGCCACTTCTAAACCACTTTCTCAGCAGCAGGCAACCTCTCCATCTTTAATAAGGAAGGACAAACTCAATGTGTCTCAAATATCACTAATAACCTTGCTGGACACATTAAATGGAAAATGTCTGTAAATATGTTGAATATTAGAGCTGAGTATCACCCTTCACATAACAAACAGAGTAAAGCAATTTAGGGAGGGCATTTCCATCTAAGAAAAGTGCCCGATATCTTGCAACATATAATTTGCATAACCAAGAGATGGCAGCACTCCATCAACCATTTGCCTGAAGTATTTATTTGAAAATGATTATGCATCTGTAAGCATGATACCTCAGTGTATGAACAACACTACAAGACTAAAAGAATGGAATAACAATGGAGCGAGACCAGTGATTATTATTCTATTGCTTTACAAAGGTCTGTAAAGACAAAATTCATTCACCAGTAACTTGAATTGTTTTTACCCAGCTTATATTAAGAATAGGACATAGCAAGTAATTTTTTTAATTTGGCTGCCAAATAGATGTATCTTCTCAAAACATGTTTCATAAGATAACAAAATGACTTAAACCTCATTCCAGCAAAACTTAAGCAGCATGTATATCTCTCTCTCAAATATACACTTCCATTTAAAGCACTCTCTCAGCCTTTTTGCAGCAGCTGGAAAAGTTCCCAGGTAATAATCTTAAGGATTAAGGCACCTCTAAAGATTTAATTATGTGTTTTTTATATATATATACTGCTGATAGTCTCCTGCAGACTGATGCTAACAAAAATTGGAGGAGTTTAGCATTCCCAAAGGCCTTCAGTGTCCCCTATCATCAGGCTCACATGTATACAAGAGGTTTGTTAACAGTGATAATTAACCTCTTTTACCACATTCAGTCCAATTTACTTTTAGACTCTATGAACAGCGCATGGACTTCAGCGACAGTCTTCAAACAATGCTACATGGCAAATTAGTAGCACCACTCTGTGGACACTATGAGGTGATTAGGAAACTGAGTAAAAGGCAGAAGACAATGAAGTGAACTGAAAAGAAAAATTGTTGAACTGAGATGTTGCTGTGGAATGAGTTTTGAGAACAGCATTATTTAACTTAATGAGGAGGTGCACAACTGACTAAAGCTAACATTGGTTTCCACCTCTGTTCCTTATTGCTGAAAGATGATCTTTCTTAGCAGACCAGCAGGTGGATTCATTCAGCTTTGTTTAACAGCTTAAGAAATACTATGCAGTACAAGTATCACTCAAAAACCAATTCAGTATTTCACCAAAAGATACCAAGTGTAGGCGGTAATGAGAAACTGGAATAACAAGTATGTTTTTATTCTGTCTTTTATTCTAACATAACATGTACATCTTAAATTACAACAATCAGACTACATGAGACTACAGTGATCATGAGAACAAGCCTAACTGATCACCTCTTTTTGTTTTTCCCTAAAGCATAAGGCTGCAGCATCATCTTTCTCCTCTTTCTCACACAAATTAATCTTGCTGCTTATAATGAGCTCCATGGAAAGATATCCATGACGTTGTACATACTAGCTAAATCAAAACAATCCAAGGAACTGAACAAGTTCTCCAAAATACAGATTGGAAACTAAGTTTTTCTGACTCTAACTATTTCTATTTATGGGCCTGGAGTCTCCATTCATAATTAGTTCAATACATTTCCAGAGGGTAACAAATGAAATCTGAAGAACATATATTGCAAAGAATTTATAACAGCATGTTTCTTGAATTATGATTAATGCAACATTAATCCTGTCTTATATATATACGCTTTAAAAGACCAGACAAAATTAAATATCATTCCTGGGGGTAAAAATAATTTTCTTTTTTTTCTCTCTGAGATGATCAATTCTTCCGGAGCTCCTCTTCCACCCACACTGTGATGTGGTTGTATCAGAATCAATAATCTATTTATAGATAAAAGGACAATTTTTCACTCAGCAGTTAGTAGATTTCTACTGCTTTCAGTTGTATTTTAGTATTCCTTTTAAGTTTTTTTTTCACCAGATAGAAAACTTTAGATAACTACTTTGAAGATAATTCCCATATCAAGCTGAAAGCACGAAAGATAACTAAAGTTCAAAACTTTTTAAGTTCTGACTTAGGGAAGATAGGACAGCTCACTTCTTCCATTTGTTCCCAAAGCAGGGACCTCAGGGCTGTTCTGAAACACTGCTATTTAGTTAATTTTCTTTCTCTAGTTTCATACTTTCCACCCTGTTACTTTGCTTTGGATTCCTTTACCAGGTTCACACCCACAAGTTGCCCCACCAGTCTGCTGGCCAACCAATAACAGATTTCAATTTTCTTCATTTCTGTGATGAAGACATAATTAAGTTACCTACTCCTGATACACCCATTTGTAACATGTTCCTATAAGATGTCTCCTAAATGCTATAATGTCTACATGACTTAGGGATTGCTTTCCTGAATTTTTAGAAAGAATAGATCTAAAAACATGCCACAGTGAAATTTAACATAACTCTTACAAATAAATTAACGGCAGCTTGTAAGTTGGGCTTTTTGTTCAAAAGAGCAAAATCTCTCAGATAAAAAATGCTTAGGGGCAAAGAGCAGGACCACAGCGGAGTTTGGATGCGAAATTTCCAGCACTGTGAGTTCAGATTTAAATTTTAGGTTGAACTCTCCAAGGTCCTTGTGTCACGTCTTATGTCATAAGGTGCTGGTGTCATTATTTGGGCTATTTAAAGGTATGCCATGCCTTGATGTCTCTGAAGTTACTTCTGCTTTACAACAATTTCAAGACCATCGTGAATTTCAGAGCATTATTTGATGAAATTTAAGACCAACATAAACTCAAATCAGTAGGAATACACACGTGCTTAATGCTGAGAACATGTACAGACTTTTGTCTGCTGAAGAACTAAGTGAACTGAGAAGAAAGATGTTTTGATTGTGTTTCATGTAGAAAAACATGTTTTCATGATTCTTATCCATGCTAAGGTAAAGAGTTTGCTGAAAGATTTAAGTACAAATTCCAAATTTTTAACTCATTCACCAAAACGCAAAAGTATAGAATATGTCTAGGGTAAAACTGGATGATATCTTAAGTGAACACAAGCCAATAAATAGCGTCATGTTGGAATTTTAAGATACAATGTTTTTGGTGACAGAACTCAGCTGTGGTAGGCTGCCCCACATCAAAACTGAGCTGAAGGAAATTTAGGCAAGCTCAAATCGTATCTTTCAAATTATCTTGAAGAAAAATTTTGCTTTCGTCCTGCTTTTGTAATAATAACAATTATGATGCTATGCCATGGGAGAGAGCCATGGTTCATTCAGTTCCTCAACTAAGGCAGATTAAGAAGGCAACTGACTAATACAATCTTGAGAAGTTTCCCTAATCACTTGCAAAGTGATTTCTCAGTTCTGTGAAGATAACCACGTTTAGAATTAAATGTTTCATTATTAACGCCTAGCTCTCAGCTCCTCTGTCTTACTTCGAAGACAATTGACTAGGAATTGTAAATTTGCACTACTATCTACTCTTTAAATACTGCCTTTGTGAACCGGTAGTCCAATGTTTACTTGAACTTCCAAAGGCAGGAGCTACCTGCTGGCAGACAACTCCACAAGGCAAGTCCTATCAACGAAACATGCAACTTATTAAAGAGGTATACACTTTTCTTTTTTTCTCCCCCCGCCCCCCGCTTTTTTTTTTTTTTTTTTTTTCAAATTAAACGCACCAGTTTCAGTGTCTCTATACAGGAAGCTCCTGCCCACAAACCACTTACAGTGCATCCTTGCACTTGTCTGACGTCTGCGCCTGTTACACCACAGTGAAACCTGCTATGTTCACTGAAAAAGAGCACAGTAGGATATATCTCTGTGAACAGACTCGTACGTCAGTTATTGTTGATCGTGATAAACAATCATCTCCTGGTTAACAAAGCGCACACCGAGTCCTATGGCTCACTTTCTGCATGATTTAACATTTCATAGATAAACTCAACAGCCCACTCTACCCTGAGTAATGAGTCAGATCTTCCTAAACACTTCGTTTAAGTTTGTTTACAGCAATGTTGCTCCCTACATCAGGGGGAGGAGGTGGCTGCATTTCTTTTTTTTTTTTAACTTTTTTTTTTTTTTAAGCAAACACAACTGACAAAACTGTCAACTCTTTTTATTGTTTTCAACTTATATAAACAGAATTAAGCTGCAGGGAGTCTATTAATAAAGGCCGACACAACAAAACCATTCACAATCTTCAAGGCAGGTTTTAATCTCCCAGAAAAAATCAATTTTATTTAGAATAAACTAGTTGAGAATGGAGATTACTCCAGGGAATTAGTCTTTAAAGTATGATGGAGAAATATAGATTTTCTTCTCTACAGGAGTATGATGTTGCAGCACATATAAAATGTGCCATAACAATTACACAAAGACTTCTTTCAAAATTCCAGGCTTATTAACCCTATAGCTTTCTAGAAATAAGTACTTTTGATAAAAACAAGAAAAAGCATAATTAGAGAGACAAATACCTGGAAGAAAAAGCTTAGAGCCTTGAAAAAGTTCCACTGCACTAATGAACCACTCCACCAAATCCCAGGAGATGGAAATATATTATGTGTGTCGACTCCAGTGCAGAAGAACTAACCTTGTGCCCTTGCTTTCCATATCTATGGCATCTCCAAACTGTCACAAAGGGATGAACACAGAGGGTGAAGTTATATTAATACAAGTTAAGTGACCACCTGGAATACAGCTGCCAAGACCTTCGCTCACAGATGGTGACGTTTTGTCTTCGAGGCTGAACCGTTTCAAACAATCCGAAGAACACAAATTCTGCTTTTGGTTATACCTGTACCGGTCTGCAGCTGAGCGTGTCTTCATCGGCTACAGCAGAGAGAATGAAGCTGTTTTTACTGAACACAGAATTTGATGCATTTTCGCTCCAATGTAGCCACTACTGGGTTTTTAATATTATAGCTTGGAGAAATCAGAATGAGTTCGAGTCCTGACACTCTAGATTTACTTGTTAACAGGGTCCGTATTTCACTTCTTACTTCTGGTTTATATTTCTCTTAGCCAGATAAGCGAGACCTGAACTCTGTGCCTATTATTCCCACTGCAAAAATTTAAAGAACCTTTTGATTCACTGAGAAACAAACAGCATGAAGGCTGTACTACTTGCAAAACCAATTCTCAGCTCTTTACAGTCTTTAACTGTCTGTGCTCCAAGATCTTTGTCAAGTACCAGTTAAAGCCTTCTCCTAACTCTTAATTAGGGAAAATTATAATTTGTGTTTTGCAGAAACTACAGAGCCACAAGTGCAGTGACAGCTTATGGTCACGTCTGGTTAGAAGGAGGGTTTAGTGGCTGTTGGAGTTCACTTACACTTTCAAAAGACGTTTAGCTTGCTTTTTTTAGACAAAGATGCAACCTAAAAACCCAAGCCTGAATACTTCTTGATTCTCAGAAATTGCTTTTTAGCAGTCACAGCCACTTTGGGCAGAAGGAGATCTTGTATCTGACCAAGGAGAGAAGTTCAGATCCAGAGCTGAGCAGAATCTTTTAACTTTCTTGTCTTTATTAAATTCAGAAATATTGATGAATATTTAACAGTTAAAATTTTGCCATTACCGCAAAAACATTTTTTCTACCTAGAAGTTGTTACATTCTGCTTTTGTTTATGCTTTAATTTGATTTTGCTCCAAAGCCGTCATTTTCCATATTTGCAGAGAAATTTAGTTTTCTAGTGGAACTAACCTCTCCTCCATCTGTAGAAAACGCTTGTTGGTCTTACAGGAGCTTTTGCATCAAGGTTACATTACTGATAATTCAGCTAATCTTGGTGTAAATGACTTGCATTAGAATAAAATGAAGCTGATGTAGATATGGCTCACATGGTTTGAAACCCAGTTCACACAGGTGTTGCAAATTTGCATGGGAGGGTTTGATCTGGTATAAGTATCACTGGGGGTGGGGGGGCTTGCATAGTTTTCATCAAAAGGTACTGCAACATTGTGCTTGTGGGTGTGGGTGCATACATACAGATTTGGGTAGCAGTTAACACTTCTTCCATACACCCACACTTCTGAATGAAGTTGGTAGCTATGCAACAGCTCTGCTCTTAACCACGTGTCAGGGTCTCTGCTTACATTGTCGCCGTAGCGTTTCAACACCAGCCGCCTTCCGTCCTCCTCCTTCATCCCAACTCCCCTATTCTTTGTTGTAGGAAATAACAACCCAGACAACGGCAATGTCTCTTTTCCTTATTGGTAAACATTCTCTGGGCACATCTGCTGTGATGATGATAAGGCAGAGGTCTGCTCTCAAATGGGAAAAACAGAATGTCAGTTTACATAATGGCCAGAAAACAAGAAAAAGAACCTGCATGCTCGAGCAGTGAGCCTGTTTCTATCTTGCTTCATTGTCTTAACAGGATTCTTATTGTGTTTATATTTAGAGACATGGGAAACTGTGCTAGCCATGCTACCCATTGTTACTTAACCTCAAACAACCTATATAATATGCTGTCCATTAAGGAACCTGAATATAGACTCTAATCAAGGTGGCTAAACAAGATATAGGAAAATAAAGCTCAGTGCTTCCTCCTTGTTTGGGAAAAAACAAACAGGAAGGCTCCCTCTTAGACTCACCTCAGCAAAAAGAGTCGGGGGTTGGGTTTGTTTTTACAGGCTCACAGAAGATTTTAGCTCTCCATGGTGCACCTGTTTAGCTTTTTCATCATTCACACTGCCAATAAATGGATAGAAACACTTCAGCAACTTATTTCCCAACTAGGAAACCTTTTTCTTTTCCTTACTTTTTAGGGACAGTGTTTATTAGAAAACCGTGTTTAAAAACGACCATGGGAACCTGACATAACTGAGACAGCGCTGACTGTGACTGGCTGACCACCAGCAAATTTCTTTTGGTAACATGTTAGTGTTTTGTGCTTGGGTAGGTTTGCTTGAATGCTGTACAGCCACCAAAACACTATCAAATAACTTGAATCCACATAACTGATATTAAATTGAATATAATGTTCCTAATGAAAACAGAGCCTTGATTGTTAAGAGCCCATGATTCCAACTCACATACATCAGCGCTGCAGAGGATTAACAGTGGCAACAGGGCCTGGAACTTCGAATGCGAAACCATTTCACATGCAGAAAATATTTACACTGACTACTGGTTAAAAATATGGTAAATTTATTTAAATGGCAGCTTTCAGTCTTACTTTGACTCCAGGAGCCACAATATATGGGCCTTTCAAATCAGCCAAGGATGACAATCCTAAATCCTTTCAAGCTTTACATTGACAGATTTATATAGACAGCTTTTGCCTCTTTCTGTAGTGTTCTGTCTCGTTACACAGAACCATAGCATTCAAGATTCCTCAATAATTATTGGGGTTTCCTATAGAAATGTTCAAACTTCGGACATTCAATTTAACATAAAGTAATAACAGTCCCTGCTATATATCAGAGACCGTTACAATCAGAAAGCATTACAGTTATTTTTCTTTTAATTATTTGGCCTTGATATATGTAAGGCTGTGAAGATGACCTATGAGGTATGCCACAGGCTACGGGACCGCCACACCACAAAACCGTCTCTTTTAACAGATAAGAGATCGAAGGCAAGGTTGCTCAGTTGCTATCCTTAGCAAATATATTTCCTTGGTGAACATACTTCTTACTATCTTGTCTTGTCACCCAGTCATCAAACCACATGAGATGATTGATATAAAGATACAGAAAGTGAAAAAGCTATAGTTCTTTCTTAGCTCTCCTTTCATTTTCCAGCACCTCTGGAAGCCTCCTGCGCAAAGACCAACAGGAAAGTGGGAGGCATGCAAAAGGAACATCAGTCTCCAGGAGGAGCTCGGGGAAAAAGGGTTCCCACATTGCTCCTTCCTATACCACATGCCAGGAGATACCCCTTTCCTGTTACAGTTTGCTTTCTCTACTGCTCAGGTTTCATATGCATATCATACCCAGTACGTCTTGGATTTAGTGCTGGAGATGAAAACAAACTGATTTCTGGGAGAAAGGCCAAAGGCTGGCCTCATTAGGAATGGCTGCAGGAGGATATCAGTTAGATTTAGAATCAAACCTTTACTATGATTTCATGTAGTTATCCTCATTGCTTTCTCCCCCACCCTTAGAGTCTCCCCTTTTTTCAGGTGGTGGCACTGCTGCACCATTTGTGGTACTCAGTACAGATTCCTTTGCCAGATTTTAGAGTGTATCTTAACCAGTAATTAGAACAGTTTTCACTAGCTCATGCTGTCAGCTTTCCAGCTCCTGCATGATCCAAATGGCTCTCAGGGGATGTTACATTATGGTTGGTTTGTTATTGTTTGTTCCAGGCCAGTGCCACTAGACAAAAGCGTTATAAAACTGGCGAGTGGTATTAATCACAATTTCTTAGGTGTCTATGTCTGCAGTGTCCCTATTCTTACTTTCCCATTTTTTTGCTGGGCTTTCATTTTGTTCTGAAAGAACAATAAGGATCTGATGTACAGAGCACTTCACCATATATAAGCTCAGCAATAGGGTGAAATATTTGCAAGGTTATATTAAAAAAGTCTGAGAGAAAAAGTGACTCCATCTCTTTGTTAGGAATGACTGGATTAGTATCTGAGAGCTTCCTTGCAAACAGCCAAACTCCCACCAGCTTTGAGTATTCCAAGCCCCTAAATTCAACTGAAGCTTAACTACTTACCCATTGTGTGTCTCCATATGTAACTTGACTTCAGCATACAATGCAGAATGTCCCCTGCTGTGCACCCCCAAAACAAACCCCTTTGAAAATCATGTTTATTTCAACTCAGTTAATCCTTATCATTTCAAAATTCAAATAATTTTGAAATTCACTGAGATGTACCCCTTCCCTGTGTTAAGAGATAGATACTCTGTCATATAGGGGGAGGAAAATAAGCAGAGTAAATATAACTAATTTATTCCATTTTTGATCTTATTGATTCCAGGTCCAGTGGGGTTTTAAACCCGTTAATTGAGGCAATAATAAGTAATAATAGGTAATAATAAATTTAGCCCATCTACCTCCTGAGTCTTTTCAGAACAATGAAGTGGCTATTCAGTATTATAAAAAAGAAGCCTTCCAACTGAAAATCCACCAACACAACTGAAGGTCCTCTAAAAATATGAAGAAGAAAGAAGAAACAACACCTTTTGCAGGATGGCTAAAGGCAACTAGACAGTTGTTAAATATGTTTTACAAAGAGGACTATGAGCCTGGTAGATTATTGACTGATCTAGCAATAATAACAAGAAGTCTGCATGTACATAGTGCTTTACATCTTCAAAGCACTGTGTAAACATTAACTAATTGATCTAGTCAGAAAAACAACTGCTTCCAGTGTATTATCAAGTATGTAGTCACAAGAGAACAAGTTATTAACTAAAGGAAGCAATTTATTTGAAAATCTATTATCATAAATTATACTGATCTTTTTTTCTCCTTTTTTAAGTTATTCCCTCTGCAGTCTGATTAATGCCTGGATTAATTTGCTCATGATTTCTGGAAATTTAGTAAGTGCAAACTTAATAGGAGACTGATAGAAATGTCAGAGGTAATTGATGCTTTAATGGGCATGAAATCTGGAAAAGTACCCGATCGGAATACATTCACAATGGCCTTTGTTAAAGCGCTAGGGTAAAGACTCACCATATTAGGCTCACTTCTTTCGACAACTTTAGTAAATTGTGTACCACGAATATTCTCTGCTTCCTAAACTTAGAGGGACAAAAGATCTATCAAAGCAATATAGCACTTCTGTCATTAACTCCACACATTGTGTTATTACCAACCTCTTTTTTATCAACATTTTTAAATGACGGAATTTTCAACTGAATGGATGCATAGAAGATTTTAATTTTTTTAATGATAATAGAGGTTGTTTGTATCATGGCACATCAGAACAAAAGCATTATAGAAGTTGGGGCCATTCTATTTTTTTTTCCCTACTTGGACTGATACAAAAAGTTTCTGGTTTCCTTGGTTTGTCTGTTCTTTTAAACAAGGCCTGATCAGATCTCTGAATCAGGTAAATCCTATTATTCCGTTTCAGTCATGAATACAAAGGAAACATTCCATAATCTGTCCACAAGAATCTAATCCAGGTTTGTTTCTTAATGGAATATGCACACGATGATAATGCATATATTGTGTGTTATCAGGAGGCAAAAATATCTTAATCTGTGAATGCTGCTAGGTGTTAACGCTCTGTTTATCACTACAGCGTTTGAAAGCCTTTTTTTTTTTTTAGGAGAAATGAAGTTGGAAAAACACCAGTGAATCTCAGTTTACCACAACAGACTGTAACACTCCTGCCTGCAAGGTCCCTGCCATATATTTAAAGTCAGCTCTCGAGTTCCTTTCCCTCTCTGTTAACACCATGAAGTTTCTGGCTGCTGCACTCGCACTACCCATCCTCACATTAGCTCTTGTGCTAGCCAATAAGTAAAAACCATTGTAATGCTGTCTGGCTTGTAAATGAGAAGAACAATAAGGAAAGTCTAAGCCTGACAGCCAGCAGTCCATGGTGATTACAGAGAAAAGGGACTGCATTTTTTACTCTCTTTTTGTTATTGTTATTAAGGTCAGTGTCATCCATCAAGATGCGGAGTTATTTCTGACACAGTTTCAAAGGTCAATTGGTCATGTGCAACGACAAAAGAGATTCATGGAATAATGTACCCAAAAACTGGGGAATGTGCCTTTTCACCTTCTATTGTCATGCCCCTACTCATATTTCAATGCCAGAAATCGACAATGAGAGACATTTGAAAATACCAGTTAAGTAACCGCCGCAAGTAGCTCATTGATGTATAGTTTGAAAGCCATGGAATTCTCCTTCTAAGATACCATTCCCTTTATTCCAAATATTCAGTCAGTTTTTAGCCAGGAGAAATATTTCATTGGCCTCCCCATGCTACAAAGCAGCAGACTTCTTAAAAGGCTCCTGTTTTAGCAACAAAGTTTAGCAGCAAAACTCTGTGTATAACCTCTCATAGAATCATAGAATCATAGAATGGTTTAGGTTGGAAAGGACCTTGAAGATCATCGAGTTCCAACCCCCCTGCCATAGGCAGGGACACCTCCCACTAGACCAGGTTGCCCAAGGCCACGTCCAGCCTGGCCTTGAACACCTCCAGGGATGGGGACTCAACAACCTCTCTGGGCAACCTGTTCCAGTGCCTCACCACCCTCAAAGTGAAAAACTTCTTCCTAATGTTCAATCTAAACCTGCCCTCTTCCAGTTTGAAGCCATTCCCCCTTGTCCTGTCACTACATGCCCTAGTAAAAAGTCCTTCCCCAGCTCTCCTGTAGGCCCCCTTTAGGTACTGAAAGGCCGCAATAAGATCTCCCCGGAGCCTTCTCTTCTCCAGGCTGAACAGCCCCAACTCCTTCAGCCTCTCCTCATAGGAGAGGTGCTCCAGCCCTCGGATCATCCTCGTGGCCCTCCTCTGGACACGCTCCAACAGGTCCATGTCCAGGTCCACGATTCACTTGGCTGGCACACTACCATCTTTGTCCTACCTTCTAGGAGTTTGCAGATGAATCTTTCCCTGAGTTTTAATGCAGGGGAAATCTTGGGCAAAGTCCGCAGAGGTTTCATCACCATACCTGCCACATTTCCACAGTAAGAACTGCTGACATTGGTAATAAATCGGTGAAGACTGCATCCAACAACCAGCAGGACACTGAATGAGAAATTCCACTTTTACCCTCTACTGTGCAATGGCTGCACAAATACAAAGCTGCAATACCTTCTGCCACCCTCATCCATCTCTCCTTGATAGGAGGGCAGGAATATCAGTGCTTCCCATGTACTAGAGCCAGGCAGAAGAGAATTCTGTACCAGGCATGTGAAGCCTATGCAAGAGGCCCCTAGCTCCTGTACTCCACTCCTTTGTGACAAAGAAACTCGCTGGCTGTTAGTTTCTCACTGTAAAACTTTGGAAACAAGGACTCCTTCTCCTAATGAGTTACAAAGCTGAATTCTCTGCGAATACAAACAGCGTAATTCAGAGCTACGATCTGTTTCTCTTTTGAAGTGATCTATCTATGCCACATATTATATGGGCTTCTCACCGTACAGGCCCATACAGCACTTCTGATAAATGAAACAGTAGTATTATCTTTCTGAATTTAGAGACAGAAATAAGCATATAGGCAGGCTGTACAACAACTGCATTACCCACTTGTGGTGTGCATAGGTACCTTCAGTATTTCCCGTGCAATTTAGCTCATTTCTTTTGATAACAGCTTATTTGCAGGCCACGGATATAATGGAGTGCTCCTGGTACTCATAGTCCTATTGATCACTTAATTGCAATGTAGTACCATAGAGTGGTATGGAAATTATATGGTGAATAATTACCAAGAAAACAGTTGCATTTGTTTCATTTAATTTCACAGCTTTACAAAATTTGTCACGTAGCAGTTCATAAATTAGGCTTAAACAGGTCCCATGAGTGGTAACAAAGTGTTTAGTATAAAACACTGGAGTGAATTTCTTCTCACATCTAATGTTGGCAATATACTGAAGCATATACTGAAGGATGCATTATATCATTACATTTGGAGTACGACAACCAAGAACAGAAATAGGTTTATACGGAAGGATTTACTTGGAAGTGGATCTAGGAGGCACAAGACGGTTGTAATCTCCCCATTTGTGCTAAAGCTCATCATTCACAGCCACGTTGTGTCTTTACCCAGCCCTGATTTACTAAACTAGAATAAACACAAAACTGGTATCTTGAATTGATAGTATTATTCAGCTAGACACATTCAGTTTAACAGGAATCAGAGATATATGCGTTAGGTCAGTTGTTAACAGTCTGTTTAGTCCCACTTTAGAGTCAATGACATACTGACAGGCATATATATTGACAAAACTGCTCCTGAAAGTAAAAACATTCATTATTTAACTGTAGAATCAAAGCAGTCATTAAAAAAAATGAGATTCTGAAAAGCTGGAGACATTTCTATTTTATCTTTGTCAAAGGCTCACTGCATTACCCATTAGGATGGGCAAGCCTTACTTTTTCAAACATTGCACATGTCAGCCTGTCTCCCCCAACAAAACACTAGTCTCTCTTTTGAGGAAGAATCCCATCTAAACACCCCCCAGAGCCACAAGGGGGTTATTCTTGTGTATTCTCAGGGTTTGCCCTTCCTAGATAAAACCAGTACTGTAAACTCAGCAGGAGATTAAGACAGAGTTCTCAAAACCAATGGCTCAACTATTGTCCCTCTATAGCTTTCAAGTATGGGCTCGAGATAAGGCACTTCTCAGCAATAATTTCTTTTTTTCCTGCTTCTTCATCCTCCCACTGCCAAAGTAGACAAACACATTGGGTTAATGCATTTAATACCCCAATAAGATGCAAGTTAATATACAATATTTAAAAATTACTGTAGAGCAGCTTCAAATTCTATCATCTATTTTCAGAACTTTGTTAGTGATCACATATTAGAGGTACAAAATTTTGAAACACCTATAGCCTTTCCAGTTATTCTCTTAACTCCCCTGTTACATTGTGATTCATTCTATGAAAACCATTTAAAATATTAGTTATATGATTACTTAATTTTGCCTCTGCAAAGACAGAGGTAACCTGTGCTGCTAAGACACATAGAGAAACTGAGGCGCACAATCTCTTTATTTAACTCCCCGTATTTTTCTCTGGTAGACAAAGCTCTTCAGTGAAAAGACTATCTTTTCTTAAATGCCAGGGATCTGCGGACACTAATAGGTCTTAATGGCCCTGACCCACCTCACCGGGGACCCACTCCCCTGCCCCTGGGCCCAGGGCCTCCATTTAAGCCCAGGCTTTCAGTCCTTGCCTGAACTATTTTGTAGGTATGCTTGCCTCCAGGCTTGCCTCCTGGCTGGACCTTGGAGCTACATGGTCGGCAGCTCGTTGGCTGCATGCGTGCTTCAGATGCCTGTTATAGATTGTCTTTAAGTCCTGTCTTTGGTCTCATCTCCTGGTTGGACTTTGGACCCATGTTGCAGCCTTGTCTCCAGTCCTGTCTCTGGCCCTGTCTCCCTGACTGGGCTCCCTGGATGGACCCTGGACCTGGTTTACTGCTTGTCTTGGCTGGGGCGGTTGATAGACCCTATTACCAGCTCCTGGCTCTGACACCATGGCCAGACCCTGTAGGTCTGTGCTGGGATCAGTGAGGGCACTGCCACCATGGGGGTCACCCTTGGCCCCAGGCTCACCTTCCCTTAAGTGGCAGCAGGCTCTTGCTGTTCCCTGACATAAAATGATAATGTATAAAAGTGGTCTAATAGCAGTAACAATGATTTAGTTTTCAGTCTTGGAGAAAACTAAACCAGAAACATGTAGAACTTACTTGGTTTTCCCCTTTATACAACTGAAGGTGAAATCAATTGTTCTGAAGTCCTGCTCAATCCTCTCAACAAAGTGCCTTCTGTTACAAGTGATTAAGACAGATTAGCTCCCATAAATATAATTTCATATGATATGCTGTAATTATCATAAGCCATAAGTTTAACTAATTTATTTCCAAAAAAAGGACACTAGTCAGTTACAGCCTTGAAGTTTCCATCCACTAATTGTTAAAACTCCTCCAGATGAAAATAAAGAGCTGGATGTTTTCAAGCCCCAAAACTTTCATCAAATGTAGAAATTCACTGAAAAAATCACCAGGAAAAACAGTCAGCCATTCAGGATGAAACTCTGTAACATGTATGTCTCCTGTTATATGGGGTCCTTCACTTTCTTCTCCGGTCACACAAGTTGAGAATGGCTGGCAGTCATATCCAAAGTTTACTTATTTCAGAAAAATAGCACTCGTATTAACTAAGGTACACACATGAACACCTAGAGGAGTTTACTCTATTGACGTGTATAGAAAAGCACATATATTATTAAGGGCAGAAGCAAACTTTCATGATTGGAAAAGGAGTTAATTATGCCTGCTTAAAATATGCCAACCATTACATGTCAGCACAATGCTTACAGAAGACAGATATTTGTTCTAGGATTTGTTTCTTTTCCTCGAAACAGCGTATTTATCCTGCACAGAGCACCCTGATGTATGAGGATTTGCATTGTCTTATACAATTTGGAGGAGACAAATGAGAGTCAGGTGTCAAATTTTCAGTAAGCTATGATGTCGTATAGAACACAATTTTTATCATTTATTAGAAGAGCGATTGCTTACGAACTAACGCAATATATCAGTATATATAATCAATGTATACCTGTTGACATATATGTACGCTGCTTAGACATTTTTGTAAGTGAAAATGGTAGGCCTTTACCCGTCAGAGAAAATCTAACCTCCATTCATGCCAGTAGTCTACATCTGGCACCTCACTGTTCAATGGGAAGAGACTCTTCCCATGAAAGTCACATCCTGCCCCATTATGCACTGTTGTAGTTAGTCACCCCACTGATTTTAATGGCATTATCTTTTCATTACATGACCACCTGAGAGCAGAATTTGCTACTGTATGACCTCAGTGTGTCAGTCCGTATTGACAGAGCTACACTGACTGTTTGCCAAACATAAAATTGATTTTTAACATTGTTTTAAAGGCCTATAAGGTTGTGCATAATTTCATAAGTTGTCTATTAAACTGAATGGCTGACTCTAAGCTACTACTATCACTCAATTCTGATCTATTGATCAGACAAAAAACGCAGGCTAAAAGTGTGTGCAACACTTGCTATAAATTTCTATATACCAGACACAAAATGCACTGCTGGTCAAGGTTATGAAAGCTAAATGAACATACTCGTTTCAGTCTAAAGATCTCTATTCCTGATAACTTTATCCTCACAGGCAAAAGACAATTTTGTATCACATAAACACAGTTGCATTTTATTTTATTTTATTTTATTTTATTTATTTCATGTTATGCTATGTTATTAGAAACCACTATGGAATGTCTTTGTATATGTGATCCCTTGTACATCTGAATGCTGAAATATGATGAATTATGGCACACTGATAAATTGATTTCTTTGCATGATGTAGCATAGCTTTTACAGACTGATACCAATTTAAGTAAAAAAGCACCTACATTTCACCTTAAAAGAGAAAAAAGAGATATCCTGCAAGATAATTAGATAATCCCCACAATATTTTGCTGTCATTTTGTTAATGACATACAGACACGGTAAAGATGACCATACATTCACATTCATAAATACTATCATTTAACAATGATTGCCATTGCATTGTGACCCAAAGATCACAAATAGTATTAGAGCATTCCAGACAAGTACAGAATTCACTGAAATTACTGGTAAGATTAGCAGAGTAAACACTTCCAGCTTTTACAGGCTTTCTGGGTAAGTTTGTTTAAATAAGAGAGAAGATGGAGACACTGAAAACAAACGGAGAAGTCACAAGCCTGCAGACCCCCTTTAACTGGACACTCCCTAGGCTTCCCCAATGTCCATCCAGATTTGCCTAAGCATCAGCAGACGCCTGTTGCCTGTTGTTTGGCTGATCTTTTGGACTATAGGTTCTCAGTTTACCATCCCTTATCAGCAATAGGCCCAGGAATCCCAAGCCTGTTTGTTTCAAGTCTATTCTCTGCTGCAGGTTCCCAAGAGCAATTGCCATTTGCAGTTCTAGACAAAATAACACCTGATTACTCACATTTCTGAGCTCAGTGTTTTCACCTCTCTTGAATCTTCCTCAGACTTCACTCCAAATCTTTAAGGAATCCCAGTCTCTTCCCTCTAAATTGTGACTGCTACTTAACGAAGGCCCAGTCCCATGCCTGCTGGTGGTGCTCAGCCACGCTCTTTCAATCATCTGTGTGTCCTCCTTCACTGTGTTACATATCCCTGAGTTCCCCTTTGCTCAATAACTCCCTAATAAATCTCAGTAGGTTATTTGTGCCTCCCATCTAGTAACCCACGCAAGTACAATTTCTACCCTTATACTAATTAAAGAACATTTCTGATGTCTGTCTTCATTCTTTGGTATAAACATTCCACTGCAACTCCTTGAACTTATGAAATGTTATCATCTTTGCCTGTGATTTGAATTGCTGCAAGCAGTCACTATCAGGGACAGAGGGGTCACTGCTCTCCTCTCTGCTATTGTGGAGTCTCTCATCAGACAGTACAACACTGCAGTATCGCACACTGGGCCCAAACTGGTGCCAGCCCTCAGCCAGCAATCCCAGCCCAGAACTGCACCGGGTAGTGAGCAGGCGGCACTTCCCCTCACTGCGCATGATGTGACAGAGTCCAGAGAACGACCAGATAAACATCAGATACAAACCAGCCAAACCAGGGATGTCTGGGTAGCCAAAATTCTACAAATTCTACATTTCTACTGATTATTTTTCTCTGGCTGATTATTTCCTCTAGCCTCCCTCACTTTCTCTACACCTCAGCTTTGGTCCTCATCCATAGCTGTTAAAATACCGTTCCTCTATCTGTCTCCTTTGCACGGTCCCTTTCCCTTTCCTTTCCACTGTGCTGACTTCTAATGGAGCCCACCTACTATTTCCCTCTCAAAAAATCCATCTTTTTTTCTTTGCCTTCAAAGTGTTCCTTCTACTTGTATAACACCTGCCTGTGTCTATCTTATCTACTGGCTTTGCATAGTCCTTGGAGCATCTGAATTATGGTTGTGAGCATGATTATCATAATAAAAAGCATAAAAATAATAATAAAAGGTGTTTTAATTGCTTATGATAAAGTATTATTCCAACAGACCAAATGAAATGTAAGCATCCTATGGTTGTGTTTTACTCCTAAAGAAGACCAGAGCTTGGACAATGTGGATAAATACAGGCCCGGTTTGCAATTACAAAAAAAGCTGTCAATAACACTCCACAACTGTCACTTTTATTACCCGACTCTCCCTCCCATAACACTACCTCATTTGTAGCCATGGTAAGATGCCAAATTGCTTTATTTCCAAAGTGTATGACTACATTTAAAAAAAAAATCCTTTGTGTGCAATATATTCCACAGTGCTTAGTCTCATTAGTATTGCCTCAGCATGCATGAATTCATGACCAGCATCCTTATTTCATATGGAGGCATCCTTTAAAGAAATTGAATGCCAGAGGGTCTATACATCAATGTTATGATGCTGTATTTTTCATGAAATCTGTAAATAAGGTCAACAGGATAGGGATATTCCAGATGACAGAATCCCTAATAGTTTTTGAGGAGCAGCCTGTTTCCCTCTAAAAAGTCAATTTGCTTTTGACCCATGCCTATTAAAAAGTGTACTTTGTATAGCAGAGGCAAAGCACAATTCCAGCAGTTTTCATGGCTTTGGGTAAATACTGTTAGGATGATGTATGCAAGCCTAGCTGCCCGTGGCTAAAGAAGGAAGGTAATGAGGACTCTGGATCACTGTAAGTGGCATTGTTTGACTCTGTATTTTAGGGTGTCAAACATGATGAATTCATAACTAAGAGAGTATGGCAAGAGAGAATAAACAGCAGCGTTGGCCTTGTGAAAGCTATAATTTAGAGAACCAAGAATGCCATTTCTGTTGCTACACACGAAAATTTAAATAGCTTAAGCTTCCTTCAAGACTTTGGACCCAATCCTGATTCCCTGGGAATCACTGACTTCAGTGAATGGAAGGTCAGACTCTATTTCACAATAGAAGGATTTGTAGTTCCTCCTCCCTGCCCCTGTCAGCAGCTCATCAGAGCCCATTACAGAAAAAGGCACTGAGCTCAGGTCAAAGGTATGAATGTGATCTAGGTCACTAGTGATTGAAAGTCACTACAACTGGGCAACTGAGAAGTAAATTGGGGGGTGAAGCTAGTTCCTGGTGGACAGCTGTCCACTGTACAGAAATCACCACCATAATGAGAGTGGCAAAAAAGGGGAGAAAGATAAACTAATCGGAAAAGAATACAGAGGTGTGAAATAGAGAAGCAGATATATAGGGAATCAAATGAGGCAGGTAAAACCAGAACATAAAACCCAATATAATTCATTATAGCTTATGACATAGTAGGGTTCTTCTTCATCTCTCATTCCAACATCCAACAGCAAGCAGGTCAGATATTCAGGCCAACATCATTATTTGCCTTAGGTAGAATACAGAAAACAAGAAGAGGTAAACTAAATTAACACGAACAAAAATGACCAGAAAAGGACAAAATAAATTAGATGAGATTATTTATAACAAGTAGGACATAATTCTACAGTCCAGCACACACCTGCTATCTGTCCCATTCTTTAAACCTTTTTGCCAAGAAAGGTTGGACCAGATGATCCTTGAGGTCCTTTTCCACCTGCTATTCTATGATTCTATGATTCTATGATTCTATGATTCTATGAAAGTTCCCTCCTTTTTGTCACTGATGGATTTACATCCTGTAACTGTCCCCAAAGCACAGGACAAAAAGTGGGTTAGCATTAATAAGAAAGGTTTGTGTTTCTGTTAATGAATTTTCATTATATTGATCAGTTCGTCTGTAGCATCTTGAGAAGCGGTTTCTTTCAAGAGACAAATGACCAGCCAATGGATACTGAATCTTTAAATTATCTTAATCTAGTTTTATTTACAGTTCCTTTTGACAATTCTCAGTTTTCCTTTTTTCCATCCTAGTCCAAAACATCTTCCTCCTTAAAACTGAAATTCAGTCTTGTCTCTTTCTTTCAAGACTTTATCTCATAGCTCAGACTCTGTCTTTGAGCCTATCCAAAACTGTTTATGTTCAGTTCCTTTTGTTCTGAGGTGCAGCCACATGTTCCAGGGACCATTCAGGTGGGGAACCCACCTGCTGGGTCTTGGAGCCAGTTTGACTAGCATTTCCTTTCAACACCAAAGAAGCCACATAATCACTTTGTCACTTTCATGGCACCTATTTTACTGCAAAGGACTTTCCCTTTTAGAGAAGCCCCCTAATTCCTTAATTGCTGTCTACTAAAGACCACTTGTTTTGCAGTACTGCTTAGCTTTGGAGTTTATATAACCCTTTGCCAGAGGAAGATTTTAATATGAAATGGGCAGAATTTGTTTTACAAGATAAATCTCTCCCCTATACTTTTGGCAGCAATACTTCATACCTGTCAGTGCAGTCAGCTGAGCCTATTACCACCAATACCAGCAAATGAATATGGTAGTCTAAGCTCAGTCATCAGTACACCATAGTGGAGAAAGGCACAGAGAGAACAGTTGACCTACAGAGAAACTATTAGCGGCATTAGCAGAAGTTAGACACATTAGCGGCACCATTAAATCCCTCTGTTTTCAGTGAATTTCAGGATTCCCACTGTGACTTGACTATTCACCCATCCCTTGTTCCTAAGAATCATGTCTCAGGTTTTCATCCATACCTACCATACACTAATTAAGTCTTATAATCTTAGCCAGTCTGCTAAGTCGTTTTACAAAAGAGACAGCAACTTTAGGCAGGACCTGAAGATATCATCCCACTTTCTTGTATGACTACTGCTGCTGGTACACCAAAATTAAGCAATTTTCCTACAGAACCTTTTCCTACGTAATCTTCCCACTGTGTGGGATATGATGTAGCTCATATCCAAGAAGCCATAAAAGGGCCCATTCCATGACTGAGACTTTAAGCCACATCCCTGGACACTTTCTGCATTTTAGCACTGTCGTGTAGTATCTCATTCACCACATTGTAGTTTATGTTTATTAGAGGAATATAGGAATTTGTCCTATTTAGGATACTGCTTCCTGGACAGTCAAACAATTGCTGGGCTGTTATCTGGCAGTCCTGCCAGCTTTTCATCATCTTCTGGGAGAGATTAACCGTAGAGACAATGAGAAAGAATAGTCTGTAACTTGTTAATGCTTTTATTCATTTGTAAGTATCAACAGCAAAGGAATGTTGGCAAATACAAGTTTAGTCTTGTAAGAGTTTTTGCTGAAGTTAATATTTCCATGGAGGACAAGAATAATGAAGCAGTATCTTCCAAAGTTATGGTGCTGAACGGAGTCAAGAATCCTGAATGCTACTATCAGCTCCTCTGCCATATTTTGGACAATTTTCTCAAATAAAATAGAACAAAATTACTTCTTTGAGTCTCATTTTGTGTTTAACAATCCTTTAGCACCTTTTAAAGTTCATGGGCATCTGCAGTTAAGGAGTCCTAAACACTTCTATTATAAGTTGATTTAAACAAACATGTCTGGGTGTCAAACTCCCAAGCTTTATTTTAAACAAAGCTTTGGATAAACAGTTGTTACACAATTATTAAAGTCAAGTGGAATTCTTTCAAAAATCTTAATGTGTGGTTGACGTGATGAGGTATTCAGCATTTTATCTGTAATCCAGTAAAATAATAAAAAAAAATCTTTAGTTTGTATGCCCTTTTTATGTTCTAACAAAAAAAAATATTTAAAAGTCTTATCCTGATAGTAGTTCAGTCTTTGTTGGCATTTGGCATTAGATCTCCTAATGTATCTCCTGGAGCCCTTCCAAAAAAGAAAAGAAAGGGAGAGAGAAAGAGATAGAAAGAGAGAAAGAGAGAAGAGAGGGGAGAGAGAGAAGAAAGAAAGATAAAGAAGATTTGATTGATGGCAGGGGGAGTTGTATTAATCACTTCGTTCTAAAATAACACAAAATGAACTACAAGGTTTCAGTGCGAAATGCTGAAATATTATAAGCAGTTCAAATGGCTGTGGATTCTTCCCATCTGTCATGGACTGCAACTGAGCACTATAACAGAAAAGTGATATTAGTTTCAAACTAAAAATAAATCATCAAGCCAAGTCGGTATCTCTAATCCTACCTACACTGCCCTACCAATGACCTTCCCATGGCCAGGACAAATCATATTCTATAGGGAATTCGTAAATTCATTCTTCATGCTAGCTCATTTCGGGTCTCCTTGTGGGGGGAAAAAAAATTTCAGATACCTCATACCGAAACCCACCACATTAATGTTTCAGACGTTGGCAATGTTAAGATTGTCTCCATCACAGTCTAGCCAGACTACTTTCATATTTAAGTTCTCTGAACTTGTCTATTAGGAGTTTACGAGGGCTAAGACATTAGGAGCTAATGCCTGTCCCTGAAGGATTCATGTAAACAGAGGGAAAAAGAATGGAATCTCACTCCAGACATGGATAACAAACAGGGAGATGTCCTTTCACAGGTAAAAGAGTAAGTGCAAAGACAACTTCTGCATACATTTAGCACCCTCTTCCAAGGCCTAAGCAGGTGCATTTACAGGAATAGTAAAATTCACTGAATACCGTTACATGAGGTAAGATCAAAGCTGCTTCTCTTTTCCATACAATTGATTCAGGTCAAGCTAGATTCATTTTTGAAGATTCATCCTGCTATAATCTTTGTGTCAAATGACATCCATTATGTATAATCATTCATAAATGAAGATGGTCTGATTAGTTCATATGTTACTTGTTTGGAAAAGACAGCACTAAACTAACCTAGCAATTGGAACCTATTGGTAGAAGAAAACAATCTCCTCCTTATTTTAAGAAAAACTCATCAATGGTCCAGAAAAGGGAAGTGAAAAAATGTTCCGCACAGTGGGCTATTACATGAAAACAAAGTATTTATGCTATATTGCCTTGCATTAAGACATGATTTTTAGAGTGGGAAACAAAGTTTCTCACAGATGCCAACTAAAATCACAGATATACAGAATATCTGAAAAAAAAACAGGCTTAAGGTACCTATTGTGCCTGAAAACAGAAGTGCCCAAAAGTACGGGCCTTTAAAAAAAAATTCTTTATGTGACAAGGTCCAAGGCCAAACAAGATGTTTGTGTTTGAATCTGGGAAAGAACTCAGGCTTCCCAGATCCCCATGTTAAACAAATTATTTGCCTTTGTTTGCTTCTTCTGAAAACGCTAATTTACACACACAAATTACTAGTGTGCACCTATGTCCATATATATTTGTGGGAGCAAATTTAGAGATTGCTTTCCCAAAGCTAACTCCTGAATCCAAACTTATAAGAAAGTCTCCACACAAAAGACATGTTTCTGAATATAAAGAATCACAATTTCTAATCAGTTTCATTGATGTTCAGCGTTTCTGGTTACCATAGTAACCGGCACACACAATAAATGGTGTTTTGTTTAATCAGTCATGAGAAAGAAGTCTGGGCATGATGAATCAGACTGAATCAGAAACAGTTTCCTTTACTACCCTAATCAAAATAACTTCAGTGTAACTATAGGACAATTCAAATCAGCAAGGCAGGATCAGGCCATGAAATTCAGATCTCAACCCTGTTTTCAAACACTCCTCTCAGAAGCTCAAATGAAAGTTTTACTTCTATTTCAAAGACAGGAGTTTATGCAGGATAGGATTTAGTTCGAGGTTCAGATTTTATCTCGCGTATACTGTAGGCAGTTTGCATCAGGCTGAACTCCAACAGAGACAATAGATGTTCAGAGCCAAAAAAACTCAAAATAATTTCAGGCTCACATTCTAACTGGAAAAAATACATGAGAAAATAATTCTTTAATGCTAAATAGGGAAAATGTCCCAGACTTAATAACAATGCAAATAAAATTTCCTTACTCCCAGTTAATGCTTTAAGGTATTGATGGCTGGAGTCTGCTTTGCACCAGTGGAAAAGAAATACAATTAATATATAGTTACACATTTTTAAAGAGAAAAACAAAAATCATGTAAACTAAAAGGCATTGAGGAAGAGGGGGTTTTCTGACGTTCTTAGAAAACAAGTATAAAAGTGGCATTCACGTGGCTGGCCCTAAACCAATTGTAGACTTGAAAAGGATTACCTTTGATGTATAAAGATCAAAAAAAAACATTTTTGCAGGTAATAAGATCTCTCTCAGATGGATTTCAGTGATATGAACATGTTTTCCATAGCATGGTAATAAAAATAAAACAATGCAATAAAACTACAACTGGGACTAAGTCAGTCACTCTTGAATTCTTAGTGGAAGGTCAAACAAACTTACAGTTGATGTTTACAGTTTTTAATGTAAGTTATATAAAATGAACAATTATAAAAACAATGTGAGTAATAAGACTTGAAATAATTTTGCGGCTGTGGTGATATCATAACAAGCTTTATCGAGTTGCCTGTGATGTAACCAGAACTGTAACAATTTTTTCCAGAATGTCAATTTTTAAAGGAGCTTTGGGAACACGGGTGGAGAATGAATATAATGTAAAACTTTTCTTTTTATCTGTTTTCAATTCCTGCTCAGGCTATACCATGTACTTTGTTCCCTTCTCTTTTTAATTGTACCATGTCTTTCTCTGATCTTCCCTCCTGAAGGCACTGAAAACCCAATCTGAACATTATCGCAGCCATTGCTTTCATCACATTTTTACAAGTAATTTTTTTTCAAAACAAGAAAAACCCTTTGTTTGTTTTAAGTGGGTATTTGATCTTAGGATTTCCAAGTACTGCTAATTTCAATGTCTCACTGCAAACATTTTATAGATAGGTAAGATAAAACAGAGGCCCCGTGTGAGATAGTGGTAGAAGTAAGAAGAAGACCCTGCAATTCTGAGAGTGAGAACCCATTCCACCCATTGTGTAGAATCTTACACAGGCATTTATGAACTTCTACGGCTCTTCTGTTCAAGGCAGGACAAGTGGAAGTGAGTGCTATCAAATGCTGTGACAAAGCCAAGGACCAAGGAGAAATATAAGAGCAGAAAAAATGATTGTGACTGTCACAGTCCATCACGTTCCTCGTGGATGGCACCTTAGAACTGCTTTATTTTTATGTATTTGTAATGGATTGTTTCCAGTGAAGCTACATATTATGAAAGACTATGTTTAGCCAGAAAAAATGCCAACCATTTGCTGTTTTCTGTCTTTTGTTTAAATCCTGCCATGGCTCCCATTGGTATCAATAGTGTAAGTGCAGGGAAACACCTGTACGTTTACTCATTTCATTTCATCTATCCAGTTCAGTTACAGAACCAAATTTCCACTGCAGTCTTTGCTTTTTACCTAATTTTCCATCTGAGCTGGCAGAAGATCAAGAAGGTCAAATGATTTGCTCGGGGTCACATAATGAGTCAGAATCCTGAGCCCAGATTAAATCCAGGATACTCCCTGGCTCCAGCACACGGGACTTGTCTACTCAGTAAACCACACGAGTTCCAGCTGTTTTCCCTTCTCACATGAACTGAATATGAGGAAGTTTGTAGACAATCTGTCTTAAGTAGAAATTCAGCTGGCAGCAGGCTTTCTGTAGTCAAGTGCTGGATTTAAAGTGGGGTTAAATCAATATCCAGAACTGGGTGCTAACTAGTACTGTTCTTTTCATTTCTCACCCCCTTCAAATATCTGTCCCTTTTCTTTCTTGTGGTTATCCAAGAAACAAGGAAAGGGTTTTAAAAAATCTTTGTTATCACATGTGATCTCTGAATACAGAAACAAACAAAAAAAAATATTTAACCACAGAACATTTCCTGCAGCCAGTGGAGCTCATGCTTTTATTCATTCGGTACCTGGAGAAGCTGTATCACTGTTAGGTAAAATCACAACATAAGAGAAGCCTAAGCTAGCTGAATTACAAGCAAGACTCAATGTTTCAAAAAATCGCCACAGATACAAATGAAACTTCATGGCAGAGTCAGAGAGCTCATACAGATTACTCAGGATTCCTGAAGGGAAAATAAAGAGTATCTATAATTTCTACTGTAGTAAGATGGGAGCATTAGTATGAATGGGAAGGGAAAAATAAAGATTATCTATAATTTCTACGGTAGTAAGGTGGGAGCATTAGTATGAATGCTGCTGAATACCTCTAAGAAAAATATATATGTTGCAACAGAATAGATGAGGGACTCCTAATTTGTTCATCAGTGGTGTCAGCCTAGGTAACCATTTGAATGCTATACTGGTCACACTTCTGTCGCTGTTTAATGTCTTACATGGCAATAGTGCCCGGTGATCCTGGAGAGGTTACAGACTTTCCCATCTGAGAACGACAATTTCTGGTATGGGATACAATAGTTACCTGTATCCCATAGTAGAATGTAAGTCTCACTGAGTGCTACCCGCTAAAAATAGACAGACATTTTGGCCAGTCTAGCTCTTGTGACCTTGACTCTGTCAGACCCTCACCTTTGATCCTGACAAGCATTTAGTAAATTCTCCTTAAAAAGCCATCCAAAGGTAAAGACCTAGGAACACTTCAGTACCTACCTATAAGCCGGACTGTAGTCGGACCTGAATTCATCAGTCCTATCACCACTGTGATGTTCCTGTTACTAACAAAATCCCACATGCAGAAAGCAAACGGGTAGGGGCCACCCTCAGAGAAGATGCGCTTTCCTCTTGAGGAGGTACCCTGCATCCACATTGTAAGTGTTGCTCTCTGCATAGTGCTTGGTGTGCAAGTTAACCTTGGTTTCCATCAGTTGTGAAACTGCTTCCTGCACACCGGTAGTGCCGAGATTCTAGACGGCACCACTCAAACACAGACACAGAAAACCCACAACTACAAAGAACGCCTCCAGTGTACTAAATATAGGTACACCCTATGTGATCCTCCTCTAGGATCAGACCCGAGAGGCTGCTCTTTGTCACCTACTGACTAGATTATAACAACACAGTACATTGAGTATGAAGGTGCTGACCCTCAGGAAATGCTAACAATTCAAAGTATAGCGACACATGTTCTCTGAAACACAGACTGTCATGACTGTATTAAACATGTCCTACCTTGACGTCCAGTAGAATGATGAATAAAGTTCAAGACTTTTATTTTAATCATCTGGTGCTCCCCAGTTCGCTACCAAGATGTACAAATTACTGTATACACCTTTAGGGTAAAGACCATGCTTGACAATTTCATTGTCTAGAAACCTCAGAACTTGATCATAATGAGGACACTTACTCATCTGTACTAGAGTAAGAATATTCTGAATTGCTGACACAGGCCTCCAGAATTAATTCCCTCAAGACGGAAAATGTGCTGTCTTCTCCATGTGTATGTTGCTCTTGTCTGACTTTGTTTTCTCTAAAGCAAAGAAAGATCACTGTGCATACCTATGTGTGTCTGCATCTCTCGTGTGTTTGTGTATGTGTGTGTGTATGGATATATGTATGTTTGTGTATTAAAAGCTTGACAGATGAATTCACTGTGTGCATGTTTTCTCCCAGGGATCACGCTGAGAGAGAAAACGAGCCTTGCGTAACAGACACGATGCACCTGGCTTAATGCACGGTGGGAAGGGCCTCCAGGGATGAGCGTAATACCCGAGTCTCTCTAGAACAAACCACCACCCCTTCCACTCACGGAGAATTCTAACATGGCAATATCCTACACCTGTCACCAACACACTCTCCTTTAAAAGTTAGAGGATAAAGTTTAGCTTTATAATTTCTTATAAGTTCACACAAACAAAATGAACTGCTAGGGAAGTTGTCAGAATTTAAAAGTTATGAATATAAAAATATAAAACTCAGATTTGAGGTGACAGTGGCCAACTCAAACATGCACGAAGATCTCAATTATATAAAAAGAATATGAAGTAAAAGAAAATGTTAATTTTCTGATTCCCCTCACGGTCATCTGTGACCCAGTTATTTCCATTAGTACTACTCATACTCTCAGTGCAACATTTGCTTTGACAATCTGAATTTGTCTGAGCTGAAACTCACATCATATTATTATCTATCAGACAAATTCATTTTTAAAAAACACAAGAGGCACAAGTACTCTCATTAGGAGATACTTTGTATTGGAATTAATATCTCAGATGCAAAGAAGGTATACACATTTTGCTCAGGCAAAATAGTTGGCCAAACATAGACAGCTCCTTAGCTGTGACCAGAAACCCTAAATGGAAAGAAAATTCAGTGGAAATTATTCTTCTTACATCGCTGTAGCTTAAAGGTAATTTCAATGCACTTAACAGCCATTTTACACTGTTAGAGCTCTGCAAAAGTTCCCTAATTGTAAATAAAAGCAACACCTAATTGTTCCAAATGATTTTTTCTTTTACAATTAGTAATTATCTCTTCTGGGGATCTAATTAATTAAGCAGCACAAAACAGATGAATACATACTTTCTTTTGCTGCAGAATAAACAGTCTTCAGGTTATTAGAAGTTACTCAGAACTCATGCTAAATCGGAAAAGAAAGAGCAAGCCAGTTTTGATTGCACTCCATCTACTATAGTATCGCTAACTCTCAGGATTTTATTGCACCTAGCATATCTTCATGTTTTTCTTCAGGCCTCAGCTGATGTAATCCTGGGTCAGCATGTGACCTTTTTGGAGGAAAGCTTGCCCATGTGACTTGGGTGTATCCTGAAGACGCAAAAACAAGAAGTCAAATAAAAAGAACTTCGTGAGTATGGCAGCTTTGAATTCTCATGATTTAAGCAAATCTCATGATGCTTTGAAGGCTGACTTATGGGCAAGGGAAGAGAAGCCTACACTTGTGGTTGGCAATGCTGCTGTTATTTTAGAAATAATAGCATCAGAAAGCTACTTTGAGAAAATCTAGCACTCTCAGCCAACAAAGAGGCAAAGTGCCTTGCCTTCCAGAACCCCCAGAACAGCACAAAGTGAACAAATCTCCAGACAAGCCCCCTGTGGGGACCCTTTCTTCAAAATGCCATCTGACCTGGCATTTCCACTCTTGCAGAAATGGATCAGGGAAGCTCACACTGACCCATCAGAGTAATTTTTACAGAAACTATGGAGTTTCTTTTTAGAATCAGGACACAGCATTTCCTATTTCCTCTCTTGGAAGCCCTAGATTTCAGGATAGTGTGGACCCAGGGATGTCCCTCCACTCTCCCTTCCTCTTCGAGGCAGAGGGGATAATACACATACACAGGTAGACATCCTTACTTGCAGCTATAGAGTATGCAGTTAGACCCAAATAATTACTATTTCACCCAAGATTTTACACACAGAATAATGAAACTTTCATTATTAATGACTTTTAGTATCAGGCTCACAAAATTCAATAGGAATTTTGTCTGAAAGAAGTTTTCAGTTGTCCTCTAAGTGAAATAATGTAAGTATTTTTAAGCGGCTGAGTTGCGCATCAAGAAACGAGAATTGTAAATAAGGAAGTACTTTGACTAGTGCAGAAGATTGATACAGCACCTGACAGCTTTCATTACGTAAATCTAATTTATTTCAGCAAACAAGTGACTGGAATCATGCATCATTTCTGAACGAGCTGACCCTCAGGTTTACATGGTTGGCTGATATGGGTTTGAAAACAGGAAGCTCCAGCTGTAACATGAGTGACCCAGACAGCAAAAAGCTAGACACCAAACTAAATTGGAAGGCAGGAAGTCAAAGTTCATGCTCATACCACAAACAATACAAAAATAATAAAGTTCCTCTGAGATACATTTGGCAAAGCCAAATGTCATTGTGAGGCATAAAATATAAAAGAACTGATAATATAAATGTTTATAGAAAAACAGAGCAAAGAATTGTTGATAAATTACCAACAGCGTTCCAAAGCACTAATCCACCTGCATACATTTTCATAAACACTATATGTACACTGTAAACTGAACACTAATTCTAACAGGATGCCTAACTCCCCAAGGTTCTGTTAACTAGTTCATTCAAAAGCCCTGGGCTTTGATTATCTTTATTCTTTGGTTTCCTAAACCTTGATTTTTACTCCCCCTCAGAGCTCCCAGGACACTGCTAGAGTCCCTGCTCCATCGTACACTTTTTTCTGGTCCTCTGACACTCTCTCATAAAGCACTTTTTACTTCTCTAGGGACCTGCTTTTCGGCACTTTTGATCTCTAGAGCCTTCCACAGGCTCACAGCAAGTCCTCACAGAGCCCATCCAGACACATATCACATCCTGTTTGCATCAGAGCTCCTCAACCATTTCCCCAGCAACTATATGTGGTCTATTGCTGTTACCTTCTGGGGACCCCATATGTACACAAACTGTATATAGATAAGTAAATTTGCCTACAGCTGAGTCAAGTTTTCATTTTAGAGACAGAATAACCCAGTACAGAAGAAAGTCTAACCCCTAACATGGGTGCTAGCTCTGCAAATCAGGAATAATGCTGCTGAAGCAAATGGAGTCCTGAGAGATTTACATCGGGGCAGCTGGTGGTTGCCAGAGCCACGATCTAGACCTACACAGATCCCTAAAACCAGGAGCTTGATTCTGCAGCAGTGTTGCAGCTGTTACACTCAAATTTTCCTAATTCCACTCTGCAGCAAATAATGGAAGTTTTTAATTTCATTTCATCTACATTTAACTTCTCTGGGAATATAATTCATCCCTAGACTCCTGCCAAGGTAATCTGTCTAATCACCAGCTATGTATTGCAACTTAGTTTTATGACTCCTCTGCATCCTTGTGTTCTGTAACCAACTTCCATTTGCTATGATCTGGCCCATAGCCTTGCACTCAAAAATTCACATTTCTGTGAGGTAATTTCTGCCTCTCTCTCTCCAAGAATATCTATTATCCTCATTTTGTCTATAGAGAAAAAAGGGTTCATATCAACTGCACCCTATATATGCTATATAAAATACTTCTTCTCTGCAGAACTAAAGGCACTATAGTCTGCAGACACAATATTTTCTGAGAAGGTAACATTTTCATTGTCACACATCCGCAATAGATCACAGCTGATCTAATACTTTATTTTACCACATAAACAACATTGGTATTTTCCACAAATCTTGCTTAGAAGACTTTTTCTCTGAAGTTCCTTTTTCATCTTGTTTGCCTCTTTGCTTTCCAACTTCTTATGTTTATTCCCTTGCCTTCTTTATTGCAAAGAATCTCAAAAAATATTATACCCTATTAAAAGAGTGGCAATCTTTCTAAAATTCTGAACCAAGTCATTGCTCAGCTTGCACATGTACTAATGACCTACTGAAGCCAAGGGGGCTTCAGCACATACATACATAATATGTCTTGTGGAGCTAATTTTTATTTAAGCATGTGGAAAAACTCTTTTAAATTACAACATAAGAGAAAGGGAAAACTTAAACAGGAAAGACAGAAATAAAATATAGGAGTTTTCAAAAAAATTCCTTTTTATTGAATACTTCTTTTCATCTTAGTTTTGGCAATTTCTGTATTAAAAAAAAAGAAGGTTTTAACCTTCTTTTTAACTAGAAAAGTCCTGTTAATTCACCTGACAGCTGCCAATACTGCAAACCACATGAATCCAGAAGCTTTCCAAAAGCTTTCTTTCTGCTAACAGTTACTGGATTACACAGAGGCCATTATCACATGCCATCATCATTATTAACAATTTTATTCACAATAGGTGTCAAAGCACTTCAAGGTAATGCAAAAGTTGCAATAATAGTGAGTGAAGTTCCCTTTGTCATCAATATTTTGTAAATGAAAAATTAAGAGGCCCATAGGACAGGGTCTGCACTTTGAAGATAATCTAGCATTTTGCATTCTGAATCTTTGTATGTTAATCTTAAAATGATGGGCTTATTCCTCAAAGGCAATTTTACTCTCACCATTTACTAACAATTTTGCTAGGACAACTACTGAACCTCATTGTTGTGTGATGCAATAGCGTGGTGGAGAAACACAAGGCAGTAGTCAGCCAGTTTAAAGTGTGAGATAAACGTGTACCTGCATGTGCATTGATGTGTAGCAAATCTCTGAAAACCAAACACATTATTCCTAAGTTGGATATCCAAAGACGAGCAATCATTTTAAAGCTCCAAGTGTTTCAGGCTGAGCTTAAAACGTGAAACAAATTGAAGATCTAGGGACAGAATTTTGTGGCTATCACCACATCTGTTGCACACTGTTAAGGTAAATGAACATGCTGGAAAACATCTCAGTAAAGTATTCAGCACAACTTAGATTATCCTAATTAAATGCTAGATTTGTATTCTTCAATAAATGTAATTAGTAGAGATTCTACGGTTTCTGTAAAACTTTTCTGATGTATTTACAGTGCTTTAAACCTTTTTCTACGCAATTCCACTTAAGGTAAAAAGGTCTACAGTCGGGGGGGGGGGGAATGAAAAGAATTGTCAAAATGGATAAATGGATTTAATGACAGGTTTATTTTTACTTATTTTTGGTGTTTTTACATTTTGCAACCTAAATTGTGACACAGCTTCAATTTGTTTCCTCACTCAAGTAATTTAGGTTGCAATACTGTTTCCTGAATTTGCAATTTCAATTTGCTCATTCTTCTCCTCAGGCTCATCTTTCCTCTTCATAGTGAAGGTTTAGAGAACCAGTCAAATATGCTTTATCTGTGTCCCAGATTATATCAGTGAGAATCAATACAGAATGTTCTGTACCTTACCTGGTTTGGCATAAAGAGATTAGAAGTGCTTAGGAAGGGAAAATAACTATTATCCTCCGTGTCTAATTGTGATGAAAGATTACTAACCATCACTTCAGGAAAACGAAAAATAAAAGCTTTTTGCTAGATAAATTAGGTATTCTAATTCTATTCTAGTATTTTTAGCATTTTCTGATCTTGATTTTGTCATTCTAGAGATCTGTACGCACTAAGTGCATAGGACATATAACTCAAAGGTAAATGTATCAACATTACACTGCAAAGAGTGTTGGTTCAGTACTGATTGGTACACAGAGTGGATTCTAGATCTATTTGTTATTAAAGTTATCTTAGAGGTTTGCAGTCATTGCATATAGTACTCTATATGAATATGAAAGTTTGATTTCCTCTCATACACAAGCAGGATGGCTTAGACATAATTCAGTACTATTGTATAGTTAAGGGTAGGCTTTTGCACATATACATACACACTAAGATACCCCATACAGATAGTTATATCATATAGTAAGATTTGTTATCGATCCTCAAGCATGCACATACAGTATGGTTTATTATTTATCCATATACATGCACATGTATTTACATACACTTACTTTAGACCATTGGTGGCTCTCAGCTTTTGTGATATTTCAAAAAAGCAATCGATATTATTCTGCTATCTCTAATATACAAACTATCAAAACAAATCCCATCTCAACAGTAAGCTCGGATTTCAAGCTATAAAGTCAGTGGGTGCAGCAGACAACTCTGTCAGGCCACTTGCAGTTACTTCTCACTACAAGTCTTGGGCCATTCAGTGGCAAGAAAATTTAATCTGTGCCCAGTCTTCCCACCGCAACACCCAAGTCCTGTTATCTGCAAACTCCTGTAAGAAAGCCTCAGCCCTGTTGTAGCTGCACTTCTGTGATACAGCATACTTCCCATGCAGGACAGCACTAACAGGGTAGACAGCCTCTTTTTTGATTCTTAAGGAAAATCCCACGCTTTTTTCCCATGAGCCACCATGATTTGAACCCAGCATCTTCAAACTATAAAAACATGCCTGTCCATCACTTGACCAAATGGAGCAATTCAATAACTAGCAGATGTGCAAACAAGCTCTTAGTGCATTTTACTGATATGTTCCCCAGTCTCTCAAAATGCTGCCCTCCATGAACTAGGATCACAGCGGTTCTGCTACATATAGCTTGAAGAATAGTCTCAGGCAAAATGTAAATCTTTATATGAGAAGAAAAGTGATTTGCAACAGGCCAGCTATAGGCTTGCCTACTCAATATAATGGGAATAGGTACTTTTCCATGCACTGAACAACAACAGTAGAAGTTTTAGGTGTGCAACTGTATAAATCATGATGAAAATAAAATCTGATGGCATTTTTAATGAATTGAGCAGCTTTGGCCAACTTTTTCACTTATGTAAAATGAATAAACATCCAAGTACATATATGCACCACTGAATTTTTTGAAGTTTTTGACCTCAAATATTCTTCCTTATTTTATTTCTCTCTGTATCCTTCCCCATAATGAAATTGTGTAAACATTCAAAAAATAATCTGTGTTAACTACAGAAAACAGCAAAGGTACTTGCTTCTGCTGTTGTATCTGAAATGGAATGGACTATTCCTGGCATATGTACAGCACAAAGTGCACTTCAGAGCTGGCTTCATATCCCAGCAAAGACCACTCAGAAAACAGAAAGAATGTGTGGAAATGTGAAGCACTAAGTATTTAACAAAGCTTAGACAACAGCAGCAGTATGTCATTTTGCTCTGATTTGAGATTGAAATGCTTTCAGTAGACAGAGTTTGGAGCTGCTCTTTCTCAAGGACACGGGGAAGAATTTTTGTAAGTTGTTAAATCAGAAGAGCTAAGCTCCCCAGGAATATAGGACAAGCTCAGATGTGTCCAACAACTCTTCTTCACATATGCTGTATCCATCAAAGGAAGAGGAGGCCCAACCTGCCAAGCAAATGTTTTATATTGAGCCAGAGGGTTCCAAATGTCTCACAACAGTGTCAGATAAACAAAAGGAGACACACGAAGGTGACAGGGAAGCTCTCACTCAAGTGTTGCTCCTTTTTCGAAGATGAGTGACAGACAAAGAATTTTCCCTCATTTAAGAACAAAAAGAAATCTCAGACTAGTCAAGCTAGACATTTATGCAAAATATCAATGTTGTGCAAAATCTTTTCTACGATAAAGTGTACAAATATATTTTGGGTGTAAAGAGAAACCCAATCAAATAGCATAAATTATGCTTCCAACAGTAACTTTTTAATAAGAAAACCAATGCCACAGTAAGAACTTTTCAATAAATCCATTAAATATTAAACTTTACTGACCACAGAGATTGCCCACTTATCAATTTAATTTCTTTTCCGCTAGAAATAGTTGTATCAGATAGTTATTGATTGGCCAATGGTAATTTGGGGCACATTTAATAAATGTAATAATATACATTTAGTTTCATGCAAAATTACTATGAAAACAGATCTCCCCAGAAGAAGCGTGAGATGGCCAAATTAAAAGACAAGGGACAACTGGCAGAATATCCATTTTTTTCTGTGATCGATATTGATTTACGATACAGTTGAATAGCTGAAACTGCTGCCTGCTTTACAACAGTTAAAATTACTTAAAAGCACAAGCCAGGGCCTGTCTCACCATCCCCATGAGGGAGCTGGACAGGCTGTGGGGCAGCTGGGGACATCCCAGAGCACCAGGCAAGTGTGTGGTGGAGGCAAGGACCAAGGTCAGTTGGGGACATCAGCCCACAAGTGGACCTGGCTCGGTGGTGCCCATGGCTGGCCAGGGCAGGGCTGTGGTGGGGCTGAGGCAGGCACCTTACAGCATCACTGGTGCAAGGACTGATGGCCCTGGGGGGGCTGAAATGGGGTCCTGTGCCATGGGTGGGGTGCAGGAGGTCACATGGAGGCTGGTAAGGGCCATTAAGTGCTATTAGTGCCCCCTGTGCTCTGACAGTAAGTCAGTAAGACTGACTGAAATAAAAAATACATTAATGTTCATCTCCAACAACAAATTTCTATGGCAAAGAGGAGTCAGCAGAGGACAGACATAACCATTATAAGAAGATCCATTTTGATAGATCTACAGACTGGCATTGGGAAAGTCGCTAAACACACTTCCATGTTTGTTTTTTGATTTTTCAAGTAAATGTATTAACAGAGAAGTCAGCCTGGGAGATCCCACAGCCCCATCAGAACCTGGGCATAAATGGGAAGCCTGTAAAAGCTGAAATGAAAGGAATCAAAAGCTGTTTTATATATTACTGAACAAATTCACTTGTTTCTTTTGATGGGTATAACAATTTTCCTAATTCAAAAAACATTCCTACCGCTTCCCTACTATTTTGTCTACTCCCTTCAATAAAGTTACTGTAAATTTAAACCCATGTAAGACAGAAATCAGACATTAGTGCAAATGTTCTTGCTCTGTAAATCAGCAAATTTCCCCCTCTACTAAAAGTGAGATTTCACAGTCAATTTAAGCTGATCTAAGACTGCACTGCTCCTGAACAGGGCAATCCAACTTCCTTTTATCTCCAGCTGCGTGTTCCCACCACTTCCCTTGTGTGGGCTCTAGAGATCATACAGCCAAAGGATAAACAAGATCAGCTCACTGATCCTACTGAAAACTAACACTGAAAATACTTAGTTTTCAGCCAGTTTCTCTAGAGTTGAAAACACCCCTTTCAGTGACAATCTACAGTTAACCCTCCCGTAAATTGTTTATGAAACCCCAGCATTAAACAGAAAGTGAATTGAAAAAAAAATTATTAATAACTGACCAAGAAGTAAGATAGTACAAAAAACCTGGCAGTCTGTTGCAGGCAAATACAGTATTTTAAAAGAACAATTTTTATTCCAGTTTAGAAAACCCCCTAGTCATTACAGATCCTAACGTACAAGAAGTGAACAGTTAAAATGAAACAAATTACAGCAAACCACTCATTTTGAGAAACGTATTTCAAAGCTACAAATACTTAGCTCACACGAGAAACATAATCCAAGGGGAAAAATCATCATTAAAATGTTGTAATTTTCCTTTTCAATTTTCTTTACTATTTTTCTTACTTGACTGTTTTAAATTTTTATGCATTTTTAAACTGGAATTGGAGTTTTTAATTTTTATTTTTTTAATCAGGTATTTTTTGCTAACCCTGCTTGTAAAGCAATTAGGAAGATCTTCTTTCCCCTTTTCCAGTCTTTCGTGTTTGTTAGATTTTATCTGCGTGGTTTTGTGATAATAAGCATACTGTTCCTTTCTGATGTTTATTTCTTGCTGCTTCTGGTTTTATCTATCATCTGATGTGTGTTGTAACAAGAGAAAGTGTATAAGAGTAACAAGAGAAAGTGTGGTAGCTAAAGACACAGCAATAGAATAATGAGGGAAAAATAGGTTGCTCTAATTAACTTAAACCATTATGAAGAGGTTTAATGCTTACATTAGAGAACAGACATGTAATATGGATAACTAACATCATCCTAGATAAAAAGAAATTAATTAATAATACCAAAATATTTGGCTGAGTTCTGAATTTCCGAAAACCATCAAGCTCAGTATCAAGTCATCAATCGCTGCACTTTTTGGCCCTGTTCTGATGCTTGCATTTTATAAACACATTTTTTTAATCTAACTATAGTACTTGTAAGAATGGTAATGCATCTGATGAGGTCTATATGAAGGTGGAATCCCCCAGAAAGAGTTATTAAGAGTTTCCAAGTCTCCACATGCAGTCAACAGTAAATAAGGGCATCTATGAAGTCCGCTACAACAAGATTTTCATTGCAGTCATAATTCCCATGAGGTAGGCACACAAATTAAAACAAGTAAATGTCTTTATTATAGGACTTGTGAAAAGCAATCAAACAGTAACATTTGGTTGATACAGACCTAAACTCAATTTGAACTGAGGACTTAAAAGCCTTAGACAATCTGTCCCATTACTAATCTCTGTAATATTTGACTTCTTAATGTGCTATTCTTTTTTAGTGTTATTATTAACTGGATTATTAACAATTGCTTGTATGTGTAGCTTTACCTCTGTCCATTCATTTGTATTTTTAATACATTAGCACCCATTTGTACATTTAAAAAAATCACCCGGTACGCATAGATTATAGAAGTTCTATGCACAGAGCAGCAGGTATGAGTGGTTCACCATCAGTAAGAGTTGTAAACCTAAACCAGGACATCTATTTAAATGTTAGGTTTTGCATGGCACCCTCCCAAATCAACAGCTGGGGCAAAAAAGGATTAGTTTCTTAAGAATGGGCAACAGTCATCTGCACACAAACAGGTTAAATTATTAAAAAATGGGACAAGTTTTCTTTTGGGTTGATTATGGCCACACTGAGGTTCTCGGAGATTACTCAGTGACTCAGTAAACTCACTAAATGTGACAAGATGCTAAAACACTAATGATTTCTATTCTGACCTTTTCTACTCTTTATCTTTTTGTCTGTTTTTTTATCATGTAACCTCTTAGGGAAGGAAATATTGCCTTCTTTTATGTTGGGAAATTGCCCAGAACATTGCAGACACTACCCAAACAAAGAGTAACTATAATAATAACAAAAATAGGAGGAGGAGGTTTACTTGACCCCATTACCAGAAGACCCCTAAAGACTCCTATCAAACTCAATGGAATTGTACCCTGGCTTATTGCTTAAGTAAAATTGCCCACAGTTAATTGCACCAATATAATTAATGCTATCAAAATTTAAAACATAAAAGATTGCTATGCAATCAAGAAATAACTGAACTTATTTTTGGAGACAGTCACATATGATAGTTAATGTAGCCACTTAAAAATATATAAATAGGTACCTTTTGTCTTGTCCTGAGATGGAGTTAAAGAGATCTAGAGCTTCTCTAGGTTCTGTTCCTGACTTCATAATCTTCAATATGACACTGTTAGGTAAATCTCTGTGCCTCTATCTCATAATCTGTAAAACAGAGATAACAGTTTTCTTCTCAGAGCATTTGGATATATAGAAATAAAATGCTACATAGGAGTTCAATACCATTAATACACTTTTTCTCTACTGAATAAGGTCTCAAAGCAAAAACTTTGCCTTTGATCTTGTTTGCTGCAACATGCCCTCTGTCAGTCCTCAACAACACATTTTAAGTAGTCTATGATAAAAAGGTCAATGTAATGAAATAAACTCTGCAAATACCTCATTTTCCCTAGATTTAATTATGATTAATCTTCTCTACTGTGATAACATTTTTTAACCTTTATAATTTTACAAAGTGCTTGTAACAGATTCTGTTAGTCCCTCATATTTCATGCTATGTAGTTCCATTTATCTCCCATCTATGAAATACAGAGCAAGCATGACATTTCATATTTTAGAACCTTGCAGTATTACACAAGGAACACCACCTTCCTGTATCATTAATACCAACATTATGATTCAGACCCACAGCTTCTAAGTCTTTCTTTTAGGTTAATTTATTGCAGTAATAAACCAATTTCTTTGCTTGCTTCTAGTATTTTATACAACAGTGTAAAGATTTGAAAAGTATAATATCAAGACTTCAGTTATTCTTAAAATTCTGTTAATACTTCCATGGTCTTACACACATGATTTTGCCATCAGCTATGAAAACATCAGCCTTGTGACTACTGGTGGGGCACCCCACAGAGATTTGTTTAATTTTTGTTGATCCTTATGGGTATTTGGTCTATCAGAGAGTAAAACAATCTATTTTGTATAGTTATCGGAACCTCTCCTCCTTAATTAAGAGGGATCTTGCTATATGTTACACAGAAAATGAATTTTATAAAAGAACACAGTTTCTACAAAAAAAAAAAAAGAAGCTGTAAGTATATATATAAAGAGAGAATATGTATTAAATAAGCAACTGCTTTTGAAAACACTGTAATAAATGAGCAAGTAGATGCAATGGTATGTTTGGTCAAGGCTGTATTTGCAGCTCTGTTATTGGTCTGTAGATGTGTCTCACCTCCTGCTAGCCATAGAACTTTTCTTGGGGAAAACTGTCCTCATAGTTCAGCACTTAGGCCTGTTTTTTGGTTTAGGTCCTGGGAAAAAGAGATTTGACTGCACATGACTGTTTCTCCCACGAGCCAGCTTTCAGTTTCATTTCTGACTCTGGACAGTACTAGTAAACAAACTTAAAAAATTGACATAAACTGAGGTTTTGTTCATTTTGAGTCATTTGTTATATTTGATAGTTTTCTCACTTAAAAATGCTAAAATTTCAAGCATGTCTCAGATAATATAATGCTATTGTTAACAATTCTAAATTCCCATATGCAGAAAATTTGAGAACAAGTTTCTCACATCAGATCAAAATCACTGAAAGCTTCTCCACTTCAGTTGGCACTGGTTCAGATTATCTTATGCATGGATTTGAGCTCTTTTGAAATATCACTTTTTGTTACAAAATGTGACCTTATAGGACAATCAAGACTGGTAGCATTAATGATAATAAATGCAATTCTGAAGCCTTTAGTTAAGAAAATGTAGTTGAATCCAGAATTACTTACTTTGTGTTGAGCATGTTCAGTAGCAATTTTGCCTTGGTAAAGCTATCAAAAGTGGCTTAAAAAGCCGATTTTAAAAATGGAAGAAATCAGTAGAGTTTCATTCCCCAAAAGACTCTTTAAATAGAAGACTTGATTAAGTGAAAGTTAGTTAATCACTGCAAAAAATATCTTTCAAGAAAATACTGAGTCCATAATGAAATAACCTGGGAAGATCCTGAGAAATTTAACCTACAGAAAACTCAAACAAAGGCCTATGGATGGGTCAAGATTTCTCAATCACTCCAGTAGAACGGAAAACAAAAGCAAAACTACTAGCGAAGGAGACTTTTGAAAGGCGCTTGACTTCTTCTTTAGCATTAAGCTAGAGGATTATTGCTTTGTTTGACAAACATTTCAAAACATGTGTTTTATCCATGACTTCTAAGACAAGAAATAAATGTGCTCTGTGTACAGTGTACAGGCCATTTGGCTACCAGGGAATCTTGCTGCTTTTCTTGGTAGCCTATTTGGCTCGACGTATTACTAATTTAAGAACAGTTTGTAATTGTGTATCTGTGGATACAATCCCGGTTGCTCTTTCAGAAATGTTCGGGGGGGATGTCCTAGCAAAGAGACTGCAGGACTAGTTTAGAAATGAAATTTTAAAATGCAGATCAAGAACTGGAAACAGTTTTACAAATGAATTTATTCTGTAGCACTGTGAAACTTGTGTTAAAGGATATTTATAAGCACAATACAATACAAATACAAATAATACATTTCTATTAAGACAAAGCTAGTCCACACATACAAGTATAAAAGCACATTGCCCTAAAAAAACTAGGTGCAGTTCCTGGGACTTCAGTCCCCTAGGCATACTCTCTTTGAGCACAGTTAATGCATAGAAGACTGTACCTCTTTGCACTGCTTTAATGTTTAAGGCTGTTGCAAACAACCGAATTAAATATATTACCATCAAAAATGTATTAAAAATAATTCTAAGTTTGTAAATCCAAATCTGCAAAATGACAGAAAATGGAAAAAATCTAGAAAATAAAGATTGCTCATCATATAGGATTTGTTTCTAATCCCATCCTGCCATCCATTGTACTCCACTCCTATCCATAAAAAGAATAAATCTAAAATTTATGGGAACATCTATAACCTTAAGGTCATCATACAGAAATGCCATTATGTGGAACCTTGTAAAAATGTTGTCAGCAGTACCTTTACTATACTCTATAGCTGGCATTTCAGCCTGTCCCTTCTGCAATTAATAGTCACAGTAATAAGATTCTGAAGTTTAAATCTCTTTAAAGGAGAAAAGCTGCTTTTTCATCCCTTTCTCAAAGCGTACAATATGATTGGCAAAGTATCAGGAATAATAAGACAACCGGTTGACGTAAACCCCAGGAGGAACAGAGCAGCTTTTGTTCTGAGCTCTCATCAAAATCTTGGAAATCTTGCAATAGGAAATGTTGCTGGAATGTAGGTTCTTATTCAGAGTTCTTACATGTTAGGCCTGCAATATCTGAAACCTCTTACCTGCTTCAGTAATTATTGTATACCATCCCATTTGCTGCCTGTAGCTGAAACAGCTATACAGTTAACTATTTAAACTTTTCTTGACACAAAAACTATATATTTCATTCCCTATTAATGCATCATTATTCTTGCTGTCCCACTGGAACTACTTGCTATTCTGATTGTTAATGCAATAATTGCTATAAAGCATGCAATAAATTATGCAATCATGAATATTATGGCTCACAGAACAAATGCCTTAAAAAGAAAGCGTAGCTTAAAGCACTGTACACATGAAGACCGTACTTCCTAGACTGCATGTCAAATGTGATATTAAATGTAAAAAAAAGCCTTGTGTAGATTAAACCTGAAGGTTGTAAAGTCAACATTACCAAGTCAGAAAAAGGAAAATTTATGGTTCAAAAAGCTACACTATATCCACCACATAGACAAGCTGAGTTATCTTAAGCATTTAAAAAATATATGGTAATGACTTCACAAGAAAAGAAACAGAAAAGAAAACCATGACACTGGTCCTAAACCCCCAAGCATTTGCAGCAAACAGAAGGTTTCGGTAGGTATACAGATGTTTTTGTAAAACTCCAACTTTTAAAAAAGTTATCAGTTACGTAAAGATCAGTGTCACCTCTTGAATATAATTTCTTCTTTTTTAAATAAGAGAGAAAAAAAAGATTTGCTTGTGGAGCTTGCATTAGTTGTACAGCTTGCTGTGCAAGTACTCTCACCAGATCTGTTTTTAAGTGTGCATTGTCATGTAATTCAAGTTCTCTGGACTGGAGTTACTTGCTTCTAATCAATCTACTAGCTTAAAGGAGAGCACCCACTTCATAGAAACTACTTGAACTGCTGTGCTCTTATTCACGCTGCATCTGCTTATGTATGATGCTAAGATTTCTGGGGACATATCTCACAGTGTTTTGTGCAAGATTGTGTACGCTGCTTACAACCACACTGAAGGAACTCTAACTAAAGTACCAAACCATTCAGGCTGCAAGCAAAGTTAATGAAAGCACTAGTTATTATTCTAGTTGGCTTCGCAATATATATTCATCACTGAAATTCTGCATGAACCCAAGCAAACAGATCAATTAAACCATTCACCTCTTCTGTAGTCTCCATGAAAGTAAAGAAAAGGCGAGAGCTCAAAATATCTGCTATGACCATACAGACATGTAAAGTGGTTCAAAGCATTCCTAGGCAAGAGTGTGGCAGGAAGGCATTATACAGTGAGAAGACTGGGCTGGATGTGTTCCCATAAGGAAGCAGATTGGTTTTGACTAGATGCTTCTTATGCCTTTGAAAAACAGAGGCAAAAAAGCAGCTTTTTGGAAAGAGGAAATGTTATTTGAGCAAAGAACTCTCTGACAGAGAATTGATTGTATGAGATTTGTTTCTACTATTGTTCAGAGAAAAAAAAATGAATATTTTTAATACAAATTACACCAAGAAATACTCAGCTCAAGGGGTAAGTCCAAATCAGTTTTCATTTTAAAGTCAAAACCAGACACAGGAAAGCCTTGATGTAAGAACCAGAAAAGGTACCAGAGTAGCGTGCAGGAGGTTTGGGATCAATTGATGTCACCAACTGCCTTTTGATACATCGATGAACAAAAGCTACTCACCATGAACCACAGAAACCGGGGTGCCATCTGTGGCAGGTTGATGGCATTTTCAGACCTCCTTTTAGCAAGACAATGGACTGAAGTTACGTTAAAGATCAGAATTATTATTTTGTATCTTTATAAAACACAATATATTACCTTTGTTTGTGTAAGATGTTACTCATTTTTTTCCACTTTAACTTTGTGGTCTCATTTCCAATTTGAGTCACAATCTCTTAAGTTAGGAATGTAAGATATGAGCCATCCCTCCTGAGGGGTCATTTGCTGTATTCAGGTTGCGGAGTGTTCATAAAATGGTCACTGGTCGCATGTGGTGTGAGCTTTCAGATAAAGTAACTCTCCATTACAAAAGATGCTTATAAACATGACACTCTAGTGTGTTCTTACAGACCTCTGAGGGATACAAACATGGGAACATGACAAACAAAAGAAAACTTCGGTGGGTCCCAGTTCTATATAAAAATCCATTTAACAATATAGATATATTTACAAATTACTGAAAGTTTAGAAAACATTTTGGTATAACATCTGTAGTTCCTTCTGCTTTCAGAATGAAATGTGAAGTTGGAGGGGATTTCACAGGATGGAGGACTGAGGGGGAGGAACAGGGGGTTCTATTGTGGAGCTGCAGTGTTGAGTACTCAGTGGTAGGTGGATACTGCTTTGCAGAGAAATCATGCCAACTATAGCAAGAGGAAAAGGAAAATTACTCAAAAACTCAATTTCACTTCTTTGTTTTCATTCTATTCACCCAAGCTTGTACCTGCAACACTGATTCACTGATTTCAGCTTTCTAGTTATTTTAGAAGTGCTACAGTGATGATGCCAGCTGATATAGCCAAGAGCTTCCAGTTAAACACAGAGAGAGGAACATTGTATAAATAAAAGTCAGTTAAACAGTTCCCCAAATTAACTGGTGCTGTATAGCCCAAGGCTATAAAAAAATCTTGACTGGGCCAGCAAACTTTCAAGCCTGCATCCTGCCTATCTTCCTGCCCTAGGCAGCCTTTGTATAAGGCTTATTGTTACACAAAGCAGCTTCTTCAGCAAAGGAACCACTTCAGGAATTTAAGCCTTATTCGGGGAGGTTATCAGAAGTCATTGTTTTGATGTTTCTTAATTTTCAGGGTTTAAGAGAAGAGATGCTAACCCATGGCCCAGTTCATTAAATGATATTCTGAATTCATGGCTGCTCATGTCAAGATAATTTACCATAAACAATAAAATGGAGTTTTACAGAGTATATTAATTCATGCACTGAAAGTTTCCCAAGACCACGTACCCTCTGTTTAAATATAATCTCTACTGCACCTAGTACTCATTAAGCATTCCAAATATCACCATAAATACCTAAAGATCTGAATATTAATTAATACTCAATATTTATTTGAAGTATTTTGTTACCCTGTACTTAACTAATCACAATTGGTTAATTGTGATTATATCAGAACTAGTCACAGTTTTCAGGTCAGTGAATTAGAAGTCAGGATTTCTTACGGTTTTCCCTGATTGCTCACTGCCTCTGGGAATTAAGCGTTAAAGTTGTGCATAGCAGTTACCCTGGATGACTGACATACATTTCTAAATTTCTGTGTCAACTTATGCCAGTTGAAAATCCTCACTCTGCAAAGCCCTGCTCTGTTTATTGGTTCTCGTTATTTTTTAATTCATTCATATTTTTGAGGGAATATCCCATGTTTCTCTTCAACAAGAAGTCTCAGAATTTTTCCCTAACCAACTGATAGGTAACCCGCTTAGCAGACAACTGTAGATGGGCACTATTAATAGTGGACGTATACTGCAAAAAAGGGCGTTTCTGCCTACACTACAAATTTATTCCCCCCTACCGTGTTAACTTAGTCCAGGCAAACACTCCTTCTAACCCCAGATGAAGACATTTCTATATGAATTGCAGAGATTCTATACTAAAACCAAAATACAAACCTAGGTAAAAGGTGAAGTATGTCCTATCTGTGAATTTATGGCTAGTAAAACCTTTTCTACCTTGATCAGTAGAATTGTTCTTCACCAGTTCATGAGAACTTTACTATAGAAATTCATAGACTAATGATCTGAGGAGTCCAATTTTCTGTGCCTACGTGTGTAATCAATGTTCAGAAGCATATTTCATTAAATCTTCAAACCAGTGCAAACCACTGGAAGAACATCATCATCTGTATATTCAGTCCTCTTCATTCCTCTCATCAGGGACACTCAGTTAGGTTAAGTTATGTGTTCTCCATGTCCAAAACTCTCCTTCAGTGTCTTTTAAATGAGGGACCATTTCATGTTGTGTGATCTCAACTTCCCTTGATGACAGCTCTATCCTACTGGAACTATGAAACTGTCAACATCAAGAGCAAAATTTAGGTGTGCAGAAGACAGAAATGGCTCAGCAGCTATCCCACAAACTCTTTCAATAGAGGTCAACAACCTCAGCATCTATGGGGAAAACTGCAAAACTCAATATTTCCATCAAACAGCCCAAAACAATATGGCTCAAAGTTTCTTGCTGGCTGGAAGTAAAAGAAAAATATTTCTTACGCATTACAGTTTCAGAAAATGAGTAAATATTGCCATGACAGACATGGAATAAGACAACAGATCACCTTGATTTAGTAGAGGTAAAAGGTGTGCATGGTCAGCCTTCTGGGGGGTAATGCCTTGTAGTAAACGTGTGGTAATATAAGGCAACTTTGCATCTGTGACAGAAGGCCAAGCAGGCCACACTAATAGTTTCTCCTCCGTTCTTAAGCACAATATTGTCACAGTCAATGTAAGGTAATTTGAGGTCACCTTTATCGACAGATCAAAACCAAAGTTGTTTGGTTTTGCTTTTTTTTTTTTAAAAAAAACCAAAACCCAACAACCTAACTTCAGAAACATTAACTTGTCATGCATATTTCCTAACCCAAACCATATGATATGAGATCATCTAATATTCAAGGTTTTCTTGGATTCAAGTACACACACCAGTATCTTCTTTTTAAAAAGCATTAAGCTGATACAGTGGCAGTTAAATGGCTTGCCTGGAGTCATCCAGCACATGAAAGGTAGAGCCATTAATAAAACCCTGGAGTCCCAACTGACAAGTTCTATGTAGCAAGGATTGGAGTGTAGTTCCTCTCTAGGTAAATTAAAATGTTGTGGTTTATGTCAATAGAAATATGGGAATTTCCACACTGCATTAGACCCTAGCGCATATTATGCAGTATTCTTCATTTGACAGTGACCAGCAGTAAAAAAAGCAGCTCCCTGCCCCCCACCCAGCTGACAAATATTTTGCTTTTCCCCCCCATGCCAGACACTATATTTTCCATGGACCTCTAAAAAATGCATTTTCACATTACTGGTAAGAAGATCTAATGACTTGTCCCACTAATGTCAGTCTTGATCCTAGCAATGTAATCCCACCTCTTCCCTTGTATGGGCTCCAATTCCACGATGAACCAATTTAGGGAACTAAAACATCAGAAAATTAACCCTGCTAAAAAAAAAAAAAAAAAAAAANTCATCTATTCCTTTTCTGCCTGAAACTTACTACTGTGGAAGCAGATATTACTGATATATAAAATATTATTCTCCTTTCTGGAATCCCTCCACATTTTTAGCTTCAGTGATCTGAAAATTGTAGCAGCACACACAACACGTCTGGCCACTGACCACTGACCTCCCTCTGCTACTGGTACTCAGGCACACCAGCTGTGTGGCTTCCTCAGCCAAAGGAGCAATAGGTCACCACTATTTTAAGTTCATTGACTGACCCCTTATTTTAGTCTTGCAAAATTAGAAGACAATAAGCTCCTCCTCTGTTTTCTCTAGACCACTCATTATTTTATAATTTAGCCCCCTGTTATCCACGTCTGTACAAAACCTAACAGTGTCAGTCTTCTTTGCCCGTGCCCTTGCCCTGAAACAAGTCTCATTACCCAGTCCTGGGTACCTCCCCTGACAGGACAACCAAAGATTTCAAAATGCACTTAATTTACTCTTAGCATTTTCACTCATTTTCATAAATGCAAATACGCACTCCAAGAGTTTGATTCTGTATGACTTTCCTGTTCATAAGTTAATTTAATTTCATGCAAAGTTGATACAAAACATAACTATTCTTACGAAATAGTGTTTTACATCCGTTCTTTACTGATATAAATAAGTGTCAAGTAAACTGGAAAAGCAAATCCAACCTAGAAAAATACAAGCATATTAATTAAAACATACTGTCTGTCCCTTACTAAATTATACATTTCTAAATCTTTTAGAAGCATGCCTTTTCAAATAACTCGGGGGATTTGCAGTTGCCTACCGAGCTTTTCATTTCTAGGTCACTTGTTAAATCTACCCCAGGTCAGCACTGACTGAAAATTATTACTGTCTGGCAGCTGTTTTGTAGTCTACACAAAATGAATTAGTGGTTTCATTCCACTTCCTAATGGACAAGTAGCCCCATCTTACACTTCGACCTAAATGACACCCTATTGACTACTGCAGGGAAAGAACTAAATAAACTCTTTTCATTCTGTAGGTAGGTCCTTATGGTTAGGAATGAGACTGGTGGGACCCTCAGGGCTATTATAGCACTAGTCTACAAAAAATAAAGCCCTCCATCTATGGAATTCCTGTAATCAGAACAGAAAAAATGCTATTTTGGTGAGCTGTTTGGGTGATTATTTTGGTCCTTTGGGGATCTTTGTCATGTGGTTCAGTGGGCACTATACTACAGGTTGTCCGCTGTTACAGTTCAAGAGAGTTGTCCCCTCCCCATCACTGTACAATTCAAAGGTCAGAGAATGTGTGTATATACGTATGTGTGTATGTGTACTTGCATATGCATGCAAGAAACCAGAGGAATAATCCACAAAGGTTTCCTGTTTAATAGTACTAGAAAGAAAATTGCTATTTGATAGAGATAAAAATACATTTAAAATGTTTTAATAACAACATGGTGGGCAAACAGATAAAGAGATTTTCTATTTAACAGCAAGAGATGGAAATTATAATGTGATCCATATTTGACTTCCTCTCGTTCTTTACTTTCACTACGAATAAAACAAGTTTTCCTGCCTTGAAAGCCCCCAGTCTTACACTTTCACAGGCATCACGTTCCTTTCTTTTTTAGAGTAGACACAAGCACAAATGCACCAACATGTATTATTAAAGAAAAGAACTTTGTGTCTATCTATTTGTATTTAAAATATTTCTTACAGTAATACAGTTTAAGTAAGTCCATTATTTTCTCAACTTTCTCTTGTCTTTTTTCCTTGGATGATAAATAAGCTTCTGTGAATCTGGTACTATCCCTGTCCTTACTGAGCTAGGACAAATTTCCCCTAAGGCCCCCATTTTCCTCTGCATTTTCATTTGTCATTCTGCTCAGCCTGCAGCAATTCAAACAGACCTGCTCCTTGACTGAGAAATCTTCACCTCTTCCTATCCACCAGGATAAGGTTTCTTTTCTATAGTTTTGTGACAACTAAAAATAAAAAAGAGGGACTATCAACTTCATCTGTCACCATCTTTTCATGGCCTTGTCGCTCAGTGACCTTACTGTCTCTGTTCCTATTTGTTTGCCTCTTCTGAACTTATTGTTCATCTTTCCTTCTTTGCTACTCCTCACTCTCTTCACCGTTTAACGTAACTTTTCCCAAAGCAGCCTTCATTCCACAAATAAAAAGCTATTAACTTCAAGGTGATGTCTACACCTTGAACAACACCGGGATCCAGGTTATGGTTGGCTCCATACTCCTTTCATAATTTACCACATTACTTTTTTGAAAACCCAGATGCATAAATTAGACTGGCTCCTAGGGAGATTATATTTCTGCTATTAGCACTTGCAAGTAAGTAATCAAGCTGATACTGATCTTTCTGTTATTTCAGGTATGATATTTTCTGTTGGACAAGCTATTCTGGGATGATCGTACGTAGGACTTTATTTCATTATTACATGTACAGGCACTGTCTATACAGTCTTATTTTCACATGTTTCCCTTTTATCCGTTACCACTAAGTTAACTGCCTTTTTGGTTTTATTCTGTGGGCCCTGCTCACAAGCTCTCTCTCTGAGAAGGAATTTACCTGTGTGGAAAGTGGTTCCCATGTAATGAATATTACAAAGAATCACAGGCAGACTTAGCAGTGTTTTGTTACCCAGAACTAAGAGTCTTTTCAGGAACTTTAGAACAAAGAATAGGCATGAGGCCAGTTAAACACTCACTGCCATTTCTTCTCCATCTGTCCCTGATTGGAGTGTGAGAAGTTGCACAAGTTTTGCTTTGCAATCAACTAGACATTATATAGAAGTAAAGACAATGTTGTTCTTTATTACAATTCTTCTATTTCATTGTTTACATCCAATTCATAAGAAAAGACACAAATGCACATTCAAATTCTACAGAGTATTTAATATGAAAAGACACTCTGGTAGCATCCAAACTACGATTCCAATAATTAACAAAACCAACTTTCCAATGGATTTGTGATTGTGGTTGTATTCCCTAATGTCTAATATAATGCACCCAAAGTATTTGCTGTTTAGACTGCAGCCCTTCCCTCAGTGGGGTTCTAATTTAAAAATTGAAGTCTAAGAACAATTAAACTTTGCTTTTACCATTTCAGGCACTGACCTCCTCCTAACCCCTAGATTTTGGCTCTGTATGTTTACATTTTTCTTTTACTTGCCTCTTCTTGTCTTTGATTGCTACCTTTCTTATAGGAAACCACCTTCCACTGGCAATAAGACAGACAGATGATGAAAAGGCTCTTCTGTCTCCTTGTTCATAAGATTTGAATTGTTTGTGTTTGACTAGTGTTCAAAGACTAACACTGTGGTTATGGCTGGCTGTTCTCGAATCTTCTCTACAACAGTGCTTCTTACACAGTCAGGGACTACTGAATTAATGATTTTGATTGTGTTTTTGTGATAAATAACAGTACAGAACATGACTGATTTTATATGTTACTCTAAGATCCGTATTTTCAAAGTACAAATACTTACACTTGACACAAGCAGTACAGTTGCTGTATTGGTCAACAGAGACTTGCTCACCAGCTCTGGCATAGATTCATGGCTTGGACACTAAAACCTGACATTTGTGGCTGAAAATTGCTTCTCTCTTAGATCAAAATCAGGATTTTATGAACTACTCAATACTACTTTGTCTTTAGGCACCAGAAGGGTACTTTCTCAGCAGTTATTTCCATCTCACATAAAATTGATCTTGCTACCCTAATAGCACCTGAAATCCTAAAGAAAGGGACATAAAGTCTTGAATTTAACAAAAATGTGTAGTACAGAAGTTACACAAATGCTTGGACTCTGCGATCATCAGGTATGTGATATTTTAACTTTCACAGACATTGCAGCTGTCAATGGAACAGAATTTGAGATCAGAACCTAGGATAACGGGACTGAACTAGGGTCAACAAGTCCCAACAAATCTGTCAAAGCAGTCAATTGCTTAAAATTCACTTTTATTGGGAAACTGTTCCTAAGGCTTGTTCCTCTGACAGCTAAAAAACTTTTCCATGGTTTTACAATGTGTGTTCACCATGGTATCACATCCAGTCAGTGGCATACTAATACTGGTCCAAGTATTCCTTTTCCTTTTCAGATGTCTACAATCCTGCTTCATTGTCCCTTGCAACATTCATTTTGTGAACTAAGGAAAAGAAGATCTTTCAGTCTGCTCTTGCAGGAGCAGCTCTCCATTCTACGCTTCACACTGGTCATCCTTCTCTGCACCTATTCCATTTGAATTCATTTTTCTTGTTAAGAATTGTAAAAAATATTTCAAAAGACACCTTTTTCCAGTGCTCTGCATAGCAGCAATAGTACTTCTTTCTCCCTTCAGTATACCCTATTTGATACATTCAATAAGCAAGGACATCTCTTTCTCAGCTGTTTATGAGAAATTCAGACTCATCCTGCAACTGGCTAATATATTTAGGTTTATCCCCCTTCTGTCATGTCTGAGGATATCCTAGTTTCAACAGTGACATTTCATTTTCCACTGGTAGTGAATTTCAGTAGCGTACTACTTTTTGTCCCAAAGCTAATGCGAAATAGTAGGTATTACTGGTTCCAAAAAGGAATCTTGAAGAGCTCTACTAATTGCCTTCCTGCAGCCTACTCTTTCCCTTTCAGTGTCATCATTGTTATTTCCCTTTATAAACTTCCTCATTCATATTAGAGATATTGTATTAATTCCCACAGAGTCTAGCTTAACAAACTAAGCTTGTCAACACTCAAATAGCATCACATTAAATGCTTTACTAATGTCCAGACAAGTGGAATATACTCTATTTCCTTTGCCTAGAAAATGAATTATCAATGAAAGCAATTAAGTAGTCCTACTACAATATACTTTTATAAATGCAACTTTGTTTTTGCTGTATTTTCCATTTACTTCCACACTTTTAAATATTCTTCCTACCAGAGGTTGTTCTAAAGCTTTGCATGCTAATAAGACAACTAAAGCAATAGGAGCCCATGTTATTCTTTTTAAACATAGGCTGTGCATTTGCCATTCAATAGTCACATAACTTTGCCCTGGTTTTGACAGATTTATTAAAACCTAACTGTTCCAAGACTTCTCATTTAACACAGATCTTTCAGAATTTGATGGAGCTGACATGGTTCTTCTGATCTGATCACATGGCACTTCTTGAGCTTTGCTTCCACATCCAGCAGGGCAGTTTCCATTTCTATATACTCGTTCATACTCATTTATATTAAGTATCTTCGACTTTGTACACTTATTCAACACCTCCAATGTTTTTGAAAGGTGAGAAAAATCTATAATTAGTTTGTCCCCTCAGCTGAATTACACTGCTTCTTCAACTAGACTTAGATCTTGTGTAGATCTATATCAAAGCAGCAGAGGAGGATTGACAGGCTACTTCATGGAAAGTAAGTATTCCACTTTTCACTAAAATACATTTAGAAATCTTTCTAAGACTGACTTGTAAGATACATGTTAAAAACAGATCATATCTCTTCTAACACTTAAGTGCATTTTACCAAACTCCGGGAATTCTATAGTGTCTTCCCAAATTAAGTAAAATGTTATATATTTTGCATTGAACGCGATGCTAGAGTAAAGTGGTTTCTTAGTTTGGTTTCAGTTTTAAACCACATGGAAATCAGTCCTTCCCAAAAGACTTTATTTTGGTGGAATAATTGTTATCAAGCAACTTTGCTTTAACATCTTCTTTGCTTAGAGAAGAAGAGGGAATAAAAAACACAGCTTTCAAACCACAGAGCAACCGTTGAAAACTTAAAACCACAATACCCAAGAACAGACTGAGCCTATGATTACCTAACACAAAATGCGGTTTAAACTGGGCATCATACCAAGTTTTTCACAGAAACCCAAGGGGAAAATGGAGTATAAGTATCCATGGTTACAGTGACCCTTGCTTGGCACCTGAAGAGATCTTTCTAGAAAAAGACAGGTAGAAACATTTATCAGGGTCCTCAGAAGTAGCAAGGCTTCTTCCTGTTTTTATAAGTTAAAAAAAAAGATAAAATAGCACTTAGTACAGACTGTCCTGAATACAGACTGTAACCTAGAAATATTTTTAGAATTCCCCTCCTGTATGTTTTTCACAATATTCACTCAGTACTGAAAAATAACCTCAGAAATATAGAACCATCTACTTAAAATAATGGCAAATTCCTAGAATAACAAATTCATTTATAAAGTGAGTATTTCAAGACTGAAGTCTTTCTTCTCATGTTCAGTTGCACTGAACTTATGAATGAAGGAACAGGGTCATAGGCTACAATTTTTAATGGAAAAAGTTTGAAGTGTATATTAAGCTAAATTGGAACCATCACTGCTAAGTATTGAAGCTTCTACACTCCCTGTATTTCTGTTCAGCTATAGCTTGGAGGGTGATGATATAGCTAAACACAGACAACAGTTTGCTTGAATGGCATTTTTTCTTACTGCTTCACTAACACTTACTCACCTGTTCTCTGTTTATATCTACATTTGGGGAAGATTTTTTTTAAATGTATGCTGATGCATAACTAGGTATACTGAAGCGTGAACAAACATGCACACATGAACAAATATTCATGACAACTAATTTTCTAGATGCTTCTCCTATGTGTGCAATAATCTGGTGAGACAGTGAAAAAAGAGAGCCGAAGTGAGTTTGGATGGTAACTTCCTCTCTCCCTGGCAGGGAGGAATGCAGCTATTTCACATTAAGGTCCATGTACAAGCCAAATGTCATTCTCCTTCTTGTGAAAAAGGAAAAGGGAGGAAGACATTTTTAAAGCCCTTTATTTTTCTAAAATGCTAATCTTCTATTCTTCATGCTCCTTAAGGGTTCTGACTCACTTTCTCTTGTAGAGGTGAGGGGTCCACAGTTCCTCATAACAGATTGCTGCTGAATCATCCAATTGTATAGATCTGATCTGGATCAGGCATTAGCACGCTTTCACTTTCCTGTCAAATCAGCCAGACCACATGCCACGATGTTTATAAAGTCTTCATTCCAGCCATTATGGAAATTATGTGGATGATGCCTGCTTGGGAATAAAGTTTGCCCAAAGTTGTCTGTTCCACTTTCTAAAAATGAACTTGAACCAGCAAGATGAAAAATTAGCAAGTTCAGTTGTAAGAGATTAGCTCTTTATATCATGTGGCTGGAGCACTCTTTACACAGTAAAATTGTATTTGCCTCCCCATTAAATCAGAAACAGAGTTTCAACATCCCAATCATTTCTTCAAGCAGTTCTGCTTTCATAGAGGTTGGTCACCTAATGACTGAGAAGAAATCATACCGTGTGACCTCAGTGATTATTTACAAAGATTAGGCCCCAGATCCTACGTACCAAATTTTCAAAACAGCAAGAGCAAATACCACTACTCATAACCAATCAGCTGAAAATAGTGTGTAATAGCATGCTCATTTCACTGGCAATTAATGAACAGAGAAAAGAACTTACCTGCCATACTCCTACAGCTCTCTATCTACATCCCTATATTAGACTATAAATAAATGGATATAGCAGGCTGTATATGTGCGTTTACTCATGGTATTTAAGCAAGTACTGTATATTGAGGGCTTGGCTGCAGCACTGAAAATCTGTCAACATTTAATGGAGATTTTTTTGGTTGTTTTAGAAATGTTGAGTTATGTTTTCAACAGACATCAAACTGATGGACAGTTACTGAGTAAATTGTATCAATTATATTACCTAAGTAGGAAGCACTGACTCAAAAATATAAGCCCAGTCTTACTCCTGCACTTCTTGATAGAAAAAAGGCCATATCTCAACGGTATATGGCAAACCTTGCTTCCAGCAGTAAAAAAATGTTTGGAATTCTAAAGTGAGTTTTTCAGGGAAATAGTGGGAGGAGAGACCAAAAAGAAAGAAAAAAAGGGAATGCACATCACTGAATTTGGGTGACCTCCCTACTTGCTGAACAACAGATTCAGTCACCAGTTTTGAGAGGAAGCAGAGACAGGAGCAATCCTCGGCATGCAGATTCAAAAACAAGTATCCAAGCTGAGGTTCAGCACCCATATGTACAGACTTTACTTCAAAGCTGTTGCAATAAAACTAAAACATTGTGAGCTTCAGACTGCTAAACTGAGCTAAACAGGAAGAGTTGTTGCTCCCACTCTGCTTTCAATGCCGCCTTTTAGACACAAAACAAGTGGGCAAATGAGCTAAAGAAACTACTTCAGCAAGCTCAGAAGCTCACAACGTGTGAAAAATCAATACCGACTACCGCAGCCAAAGAAAGGAATTAGAAGAAATGTGTGAAAATTATAAAAATATGGCACATGCTAGCATACTTTGCTACATCCCAAGCACACAATTCCACAGACACCATTTCAACGTAAGATTGATCAGAAACTGTCAGGGTGGAAACACAACATCAAAATGCCATTTCCATTGTGTAGAGCACACAGGCTTAATGTATGCAAAGTAAGTGGATATATTTTGATCCAGGTAACTCTGGACACTGCTGGTAGAGAGATGTATGAGGACATAGTCTGATGGACCTATTTTGAGTCATAGAATAATTCAGGTTGGAAGGAACCTCTGGATTCAAAGCTAGACCAGGTCACTCAGGGCCCTGTTCAGTCTGTTACTCTCCAAGTAGCTATGTTCTGTTTACACTGGCAGGAGAAGCAATGCACAGTCCCAGATATAACTGTATCTCTAAAGCTATGTACTAAGAAATCATGAAATTGTGAAACTGCATACATGTATACATTAATATCGCAAAGAGATTGTCTAATTTTACTCACATGCTCTTAAGACAGGAATATAGCATGGTCCTACAGAAGCAAATCCTGTCCTTAGTAATCCAAACTGAACTGCAAGCAAGTTTCTAATGGAATTTTACAGCATAAAAGAACATCATAAGAAACACATTTCCTTGCTAAACAGAAATCTATCTGAATGCTATGAACGCCAAAATCCTACCTGGTTATAGTAAAGAAATTACTTGTGATACAATTAGGTAGGTTTTAGTTTGTTTTTATAATTCTGATCTGACCAGAATTCTGGAAAAAAACACTTCAACATGTCTCCAGAAGTGTTCTGCTATATAATCATCAAAGATAAAACCTTCAGCTTCAGTGATATGCAAATGAAGACATGTTTGTTAAAAGGATTAACAAAGTTGTTCAAAGCATCTTTTTAGTCTACTCTGCTTCCAAACAAACAATAAACTGTCCGCATGCAGTGAGATTTGCTAACCCATAAACATAGCCAAATGGAGGAAGAAGATCAGAACCTTAATGAGTTTGGTCCCCTTTGAATTTTAGCTGATCAGTGTCACCAATAATTTCAACAGGCTCTAAAATAAGCACTTTCTGTCTTCAAAGTGCCTTGCAAACATCAACCAATTAATCCCTACAACTCTCCTCTGAGGTAGGTAAGTAGGTATTGTTATCCCCATTTTACAGTTGGGTGAACACAGTCAGAAGGGTTAAGTGATTTGCTGCAGGCCACAGATGGAGGTGGAATTAAAACACAAGAGTGACTATGATTCCTTTGAGAGGACAGCACTTTTTTTTTCCTGCTGAGTTTTCTGTGCTGACTTTAGACATCTTGGCCTTGTGGCAATACTTAAAGGAAACAAAATAAATTATCCTTGTTAAAAGCAAGGAACCATACAGAAATCTGTCTTCTATGCCAGATACGTTGATAACATTTTTGTTGTCTTAAACTGACGTAAGGCTTTTCTTTTAATTTTCTTCTGATATTCAAGTATCATTCCTTCCATACAGGGACTTATTCCTGTGGCAATGTAACGTGCTACCAACTGAAAGATATGCGCTGCTCCTTTGCAGATTTTATTTTGTCTTTCTGCTTTCAAATCAGCAAATTTAGGTGGCACCCTGCCCATAAAGTGGGCAGACACTCTCCTTCCAGGATCAGGGTAACAGTTGGTAGGCTTGTTCCACTGCAGCACAGGCACAAAGAGATGGAGACAGGGAGCTTTGAGAACCAAGAGCAAAGAAAGCCATTAACTGAAACCCAACTCCAGCAAACCGCTTGTAACCATTCTAACAGGCGGAAGATTGATACCTTTCCCACTTCAACAGAAAGATTAGATGGAAAAGGCAGAGTATATCCTTTTCCTCTCTATGTATACAACTTTGGGCCACTCGAAGACCCATTTGTCATGCAGTCAATCCAGTGGATGGTAATAAACATTTGAGTTTTATAAGGAAACCACTTTTCATCTAGTGGCAAGCAAGTCTGCAACATCAGTTCCCCGGAGTATTTTTTAGAAGAGAAAAATACACTACTTGAAGGTAATGTCTTGCAAATCGTGAGCACGTTTTCTGCTATTTTTTTCAGAAGACACTTCCCCCACTTTCAGAAGCCTTCCAGTGCAGGAATTGACATGTACAGAGAAAATCAGTGAATATTTGACAATTTTTCATTTCTTACCATATAGTACAGTAGTTTCAGCAATATTGCTGGTTATGTATGTGTAAGACACAATCAGGTATGTATCCTGAATGGATTGATAGTAAAAAATAAGGAATAGTTTATTAATACACTGTTGTAATTATCAGGGATCATATCTCCTTTGTGTTAGGTGTCACCCACAGACAATGGTGTCATCAATCTTTTATTAGCTAGAAGTTTACTTTGTTAAAGACACTTGTGAAGCCTTCAAAATAAGTAAGCAATTTAATATAGTTAAATAAAATTAAATTTATTTTTCTATTTCTGTGGATACTGAATCAAAACGGTACTTTTCCCATCAGAAAGGTTTATTAGAAACTGTTTTGCTCTTGCACAGCCAGCACTGATGTCTCTTTTTAGGAGACAAAAAAGTAGGTTAATGATTCACAACCTGAGGAATTGTGTTGTTTGCATAACAGTATAAGTAGGATTTTGAAACTCAGAGGACACATTTTCAGTAACAAAAATATGTATTACATGGGTTAGGAAGGGTCTGATTTTCACACTAATTCAGTGACCAGAAAAACATGTAATGCAAAACATAAACTTGGAAATTGCTATTTGCTAGCTCTGTCTTAAGAAGATTTGTAGCTAGCTCCAATTTCCATGTTCTGCAGAAACAGCTCCCTTCTTTTGTCACTTTGGAAATCATTAACTTGCCCTCCGTGGTCCTCTGTGCAACAAAGGAAGTTTTCGCATGGATTTTCTGATAAGAGAAACAAAAGACATCATAGATAACAAAATAGCAGTGTGAATGATAGTTTTAGAGGACCTTCATCCAAACGCCTTTCAGTGACATATCAGATAGGGTATCAATCCCTAAATTTCCCACCACTCAGCACTACCATGCTTCAGGGCTAATCCATGGAACTAGATCATTCCTCATGTCCGACTTTCTTATGCTATCTATGCATACAAATAACTGCGTCACTGTCCCCTATCCCATTAATTAATTAAATCAATTTTCACGTAATACACTTTGCTGTTACAGGTCTATCTGCACAGTAAAATGGAGATGTGATAACGCTTGCCTACTTGGGCTGTAATTGCACTTGCAGTTATCAGTACCCCACATGTCAATGCACTCCATGCTGTCCACCCCAATAAATAACCAAACAACTCTCAAATTCATCAAATAGCTCTAGAGTTTATGTACGTGTGTATATTTTTTTGCTCGTCTGCAACCATTGCCACAAGCCATCTGCACTACAAGCGTATTTTAATGTCCAGCACTGCATACACAGAAAAGGAGCGGTGTTTAATCTTCTATGCCCCTCTGAGAGGGGCATAAAAATACATCTGTCACCCATATGATTTTCCGAAAAGTTAGGATCCAACTTTTCCTAAAGTTCATCTCCCGTATATGCAGCTCTGTGTCCCCATTAGTTTTTTTGGCACCTGTTCAATATGCATATTTCTGAAAATCTGGTTCAAATGTTTGCAAGTTCAGTAGGCTGGAGAGCCGTTCAATGAAAACTGCACAGCAATTGCTGGTTGTAGAGCTGGGCATCCTCCGTAAGTGAGAAAGTGAAAGATGATTCTATAGACATGGTCCTACTCATTCATACATACAAATCCCTCATCTGCTTGTTTATATTCCTGGTCATCTAACGCTGGGCTGCAGATTACTTGGGGCATGTATTTTCCGATTTGTATGTCTAGAAAGTAGTGAACACATCACAGGTTCTATGGAAAATCAGGGACGAATAGCAATAATTATAATTTTGTCACACTTGGTTTTAAAGATGTTTAGCAGAGTAGAATTATGGTAATATAAGACTAGGATTAATATCTAAAAATGGGGATCCAGTAGAAGATTTTTTATTTCTGTAGAATTCTGGCATGGTAATCCTCTCAAATTTTTCTGCATATAAACTCAAAGTAGATTTTGAGTTTTCTGAAGACTGCTTGTTCCTGAGTTATAATCAATTAAAGTTTGCTTTTAATGCAACTTTTATGTGATATTCCAGACCTGCTAACAAAACATGAATTACTATCAAATTACAATGTAATTAAAGTACGGAATCACATTATAGGTCATACCTTACATACCATGTTTTTAACAAAAAGAAAGATTATCAGTGTTATTAATCATAACCAAACTCATACTCACTGTAGTGCATGAGAAGGAGTTGTAGAGCTTTTAGGGAAAGAGTAAAAGAGTGACTCTTGCCAAAGACCTGAAAATAATCTTTGCATCTAAAACTGGTGGCTAACTCAGAGTAGGTAAACTGGTAATAGGGGCATTTAAGAATAAAACTTTTGTCAAACTTTCATTTTAGTCATCTCTTGAGGCTACCAGGGTAATTTGAGCATATTGTTATTACATAAAGAACGCCCTTCTCCCTTCTTCTTCGCACTCCAAATCCCAATGGCAAAGAGTAAATCTATATAACTGAATTAGTTATGCCCAATATAGTCACTCACTATGGCATGAGTTGGGAAGTTGGGGGGATGACAACAACACATTATTCTAATCAAAATCTTTTCTGCAAATTAGTTTACCTGCATGAATATCAACAGTACTCAGACCCAAGAGACAACTGTAAAGGAAATCCTTGATTCTGTTTTATTTTTCTTTATATTTGAGTTGGTTTTCCCTGGCAAACCTGTTTCATAATTGCTATTTTTACCCTACATATACAACTTCAGGGTTTTGGTTTTTTTTTTTTTTTTGATTATCCAACTACTGGAAACATATCATTACTAAAGATATTCATTCTTTACATTTAAAAAGCTTGATTTACCAAGCTTGAGGTTAAAGAGAAAGACAAGCAGCATTCCTGATATTAGTGTGCAAATAGAGAGGTCACTGTTTGCTATTTTTTGAGGACAAGACATTGAGCATGCAAATCCATGGTTTTAAATGAAGTTGGCAGCACCATTATTTTGACAATGTTTTATTTTCTTCCCGATTTCTATTGTTTCCTTAACACGCCCCGTAACGTTCCAAAGCTTTTTGGAACAGTGAACCATCACCATATCTCAGACATGCTGATGGAGCACCTGCAGCTCCTCATCAGACTTCTCACCGAAAACCACAGACGCCAGAGGAGATCAGCGGGTAACCTGCAGCCCGCTCACCTTGCAGCGCCTGGAAGGTCTGCAGAACCTCTCATCCCTCAGTAAGGACCATCTCCTTACTTCTGTCTCCCCCAGTACACTCTCTCCTCAACAGGGATGAGAGACAACTCTGAGGACTGAGTTGACTAAATTTTGAAGTGTATGCAGGACATCTCCTCTTCCTTCTCCATCACGATTTCTGGACCAGTGACTTCACCCGGAGCTCGCCTGGGGTACCCATGGCAACGCGGGGTCCGACAACACACTTCAAAGCATTTTCTTGAGGGGAAATTAAAAAACTCGCTTTTATGAACGCGTCAATCAGAGGGTGGCAAATGCCCCTGTGAGGAGCAACGCCCCCGCGGGCACTTCGGGCAAGTGCAGTTCCCATGCCCCGGCGCTGCAGACAAAGAGCGGTCCGAGGCGCCCGCCCGGAGCCCGGTGACACCCGCCGGGGAGGAGCCGGGGGCGGGGGGGCAGCCGGGGAACTTATAAAGAGCCGCGTCCCGCCAGAAGAGCCGGGGCGTGTGTTTGGTGCAGTTGAGGGTGACGGCGCTGGGAGAGGCGCGGCGGCAGCATCATCATCATTATCATCCTCAACAACAACAAACAACAACCAACAACTCGAGAGCCCAGAACCGTTAGATGGCTCAGAGCATGGACAACAGCCTCGACAGCCTGGATGTAAGTGCCGGGAGCCGAGCCTTCGCTCCCCGCCGCGCTCGCCCATGTGCGCGCTGTTTGCAAACAAAGGTGCCCTCGGCGGGGTTGGCCCCCGGGAGCGGGGCCGGGGGCGAGGCGGGGGGAGCGGAGCCGGGCGCCGCGCCGCCTCCCGCCTCCCAGCCCGCCTAAAGGAGAGGGTTTGCGGGGCGCAAACGGGCAGCGCTCGGCCCCGACCTCTTAGCCGCCGCTGCAGCGCTCGGGACCTCGCTGGGGCTGCAGGCACTGCTGGACTCCCGCTTCTTTCCTCGGGCTTTGCTGCTTGGCCGTCAGTTGCAGTGACATGTGGCGCCTTTGTGGGCTGTAAAACGCCGGTAGAGCAGCGAGAGACACGGGAATGGGGGGGTTGGGGGGGGGGAAGCGAGGAAGTCTGGAGTGAACTCACTCCAGGGAATGGCATTCCCTCTGCCCCGGTGCCCGTCCTAACCTCGGTGGGGCGGGGAGCGGCGGGGAGCGGAGCAGCGCCCAGCCGGCCCCCTCCGGCCGAAACGCGGCGGCGTCCCGATCTGCCGTGGGGGTTTTGAGAGCAGTTAGGACCAAAACACGGGAGATCTGTGGCAAGTTCCGACTTTAATCCGCAGGGAACGCCGGCGTGGAGCTGGCGCATCCGTGTGCGAAGTGCTGCGGGACCCTCGGGGCACGTCCTGTGGGGAGGTCAGGGGTTCACCGTGCAGAGGACATGGAAACCAAAATCTGGAAACCGGAGGAATCAATTGTACATAGCCAGGTGGCACTCGCCCGCCTGCATTGCGCTTGAGCGCGGTGGCCAAAAACCGTTGGTGGTTTCCTGATGCGCTTTCATGCCCTCACCAGAAATTTCGCTTCCTTTTTCCACTGCTGTACTTAGTTCGGCAGCCCGGCGACAGCCCGGCACGGCCACCCTCACCCCTGCCCCGCCGCCGCCGAGGGCGGGGAACAAAGGGAGGGGAACGTGGCCGGTCGTGGTGGCCCTCCATGGGGTTTGAGTTCCCCTGCTTCAGGTCACCTCTTCCTTTCTCTTCTTTATGGGCTTTGGGTTGTTTTTTTTTTCTCCTCGTCTGTCTGTGGAGCTGTCAATTGCTTCTCAGCAGGGAATTCTTCCTATTATTTATCCTTTATTACATCAGCCAAGGGTACCTTCTCTATTTCTCCTTGACCCCATCCCCTTAATGAGAAGGGACTTTGGAGCAGCAGATTTTCCATCTAAGTAATTTTTTTTTTTTATAGCTCCCTGTTGTAAGAGTTAAATGTCATGGGTAATATTCTGTGCAGAGTAACCTCTCACATCCTGCACTTCTGGGCTCTTCCAGTTGTAGTATGTGGCCAATTAGAGCACTGAAGTGTCCAGAACCCACTGTATTTCTGGGAGTCACCATTATCTTTCTTTTCCCTTTCATTCCCTGTCCTTAGTTATGAGATTTTACTCCTTAGAGATGGACAAATGAAGTTTTTCAACTTGTTCTTATTTGCTATATAATTTATATATTTTTTTAAAATTGTATTTGCCTGTCTGGTTTTCAAAAAGTTTCCCTGTTCATGATGATGGAGACTGTTCGGCAACTCTTAACATAGTCATACAGAGTGAGCTTTTGCAGCGGAGCTAACATCTAATTTTTTTTTTTTATTTTTTAGCTGTCCTCTGGGTTAATCATTGAATTTTCTGATAATGGCACGGATGAGATTGGCTCAGGTGACTATGGAGACTACGGAGAGCCATGCTTTCAGCACGAGAATGCCGATTTCAACCGGATCTTCTTGCCAACAATCTACTCCATCATCTTCCTAACAGGAATAATTGGCAATGGATTGGTTATTGTCGTTATGGGCTACCAGAAGAAACAAAGAAGCATGACTGATAAATACAGGCTGCACCTCTCTGTGGCTGACCTCCTTTTCGTCATCACCTTGCCATTCTGGTCTGTGGATGCGGCCATAAGCTGGTACTTTGGGAATGTTCTGTGTAAGGCAGTTCATGTCATTTACACAGTCAACCTCTATAGCAGTGTCTTGATTTTGGCCTTTATAAGCTTAGATCGTTACCTGGCAATAGTCCATGCTACCAACAGCCAGCGACCACGAAAGCTGTTGGCTGAGAAGGTGGTGTATGTAGGCGTATGGCTACCAGCTGTGCTTTTGACAGTGCCCGACATAATATTTGCCAGTACTAGTGAAGTAGAAGGGAAGTATCTATGTGATCGCATGTACCCTCATGAAAACTGGCTGATTTCTTTCAGATTTCAGCACATCTTGGTAGGGCTTGTCTTGCCTGGTCTAATTATCCTGACGTGCTACTGTATTATAATATCTAAGCTGTCACATTCAAAAGGCCACCAGAAGCGCAAAGCCTTGAAGACAACAGTTATCCTCATTCTCGCCTTCTTTGCCTGCTGGCTGCCATATTATATCGGCATCAGCATCGACACATTCATCTTGCTAGGAGTCATCAGACATCGTTGCAGCTTGGAGACGATAGTGCATAAATGGATCTCCATTACCGAAGCCCTGGCATTCTTCCACTGTTGCCTGAATCCAATTCTGTATGCCTTCCTGGGTGCCAAATTCAAAACATCGGCACAAAATGCCTTGACATCAGTTAGCAGAGGATCAAGCCTCAAGATTCTTTCAAAAAGCAAACGCGGGGGACATTCTTCTGTTTCTACAGAGTCCGAGTCTTCAAGTTTCCATTCCAGCTAACGCTGCTCCTTGGCATCATTTTTTATAAATAGACACTTTAAAGTTGCGCAAGATTTCAGAAAAACAAGACTGACCATAATGTACAGATTTATTTACAGTTGGAATTTTATATTGTTTCTTTTAGTCTCTGTGAAGTTTAATTGACTTATTTATATAAAAAAACTTTCTTATTGATGACAAACTGTCTAGGCAGGTCCTGTGGACAAGTGGTTAGTTCACAAAAGTTTTAGTGCTTGTCTGTATGTATAGATATGTGAACTAAACACTTCTGGATTGTAGCAAGTGACTGTTTAAAGTTTAGAAAATATTTCTCTTGTTTATATGTAAATGTTTTCAGTGTTGCTGTTAAATTTTTTAAAAATTTGGCTGGAGTTTTTTTACCTTACTACAAGATGTTTGGTTTACAATAGCTTAACTCTGCTGTAGAAATGGCACTTATAACCAAAGCCTCCTCTGTTATATCCTAGGGTTTTTTCCCCCATTCTCAGTAATTGATGGTTTGCAAAATTTTCTGTTCAAGGTAAATAAAAGTATATGACATAAAGTTATTTTGAGTGGTATTTTTATTCCTGGTTAAATGTTTTTCTCAATGCTTTTATTTACAACTCTCAGTGCACAATAATTTCTTTGAAAATTGCAGGGCTCTTGTATGAAGAGCAGGAAAATGAGTTTCACTACATATTGATTATTCAGTTGACACCTGTGAGTTGTAAGTCATTTGTTTTTTTCACCAGAATACATTTATTCCAGTTAACATTATCTTTAGAATGACTTAAACTATCACTTTAAACAGAGACTTTTTGAGAGAAAAATACCTACAAATGAAAACCAATCTATTTAAGCAATTGCTAATGTTTACAGCCTCTTAGGAGTCAAACTAAGATTGCTGCATGTGACTAACCTTTATGCCATGCATATAAAGTCAGTCCTACACTTCTTCTGTCTTTTGCTGTTCTTCTAAATTTAGTTTCACATGTTAATAGTAATCAAAAGTAGTTGAATCAAAGCCATTTTGCTATTTGACATTGCATTTGGACTAGAAATAGTTATTGGTGTATCTTCTCTGTGCAAGGTAAGTGTTTTTTCTCAATGGAGCTTTCCCTATCCAGTCTACATCCAGACTTTCTAAAGATAATATAATATAAACTTCTTAACATTCTTTTTAAAAATCCAGAATGTGTACCTGTTCCTTTTAAAAATATTTTTTAGTAGGAACCAGCCAGACTATAGAATTTCCAACAATTAATGTTGAAATCTTATTTATCGAAGTTAGTCATATCTTCACATTAGTAGAGTGCATTCAAAAGTAACAAATACCCGAGAGGACAGAGCTATTGAGAATATTTGTATGTCCTACATGAAAAAAAAACCCCAAACACAGCTGTTACTGATCTATAAATAATAAACAGATTAGAAGTCAAAAAAGCAAAAAAATAGCCAATACCTACTAGTCACACAGAACTGAAATAAGCAACATGGATATTTCGATGATATAACCCAGAAAGAATGTGTTTTCACAAGCACAGCACCCTAGTGATTTTGTGGAGCATGTTAAACTATACATTAAACTGCACGTTTTATTTTAGATATTTTCATAAATACGAGACCTTTCTGTTTTGAACTTCCCTCCTTCTCTTCAGTCAGGAGGTTTCAACCTTGGCTGCATCCTACACACTTTTTCCCTTGCAATGACGGCAGTAGTCATCTGATTCTATGGTGAGCTGATTCAATTTGCTGAACCAGCACAAAACTAACCCGGCAGAAAAAAAATAATATTAATTTTCCAGCAATTTAGTGAATAGAATAAACTCAGTGAGGAATCCAACAAGCACTACAAAAGTGCAAGACCCTGTAACCTGGAGCCAGGCACAGGGAGAGAAAAGTGAAATAAAAGGAAGAGGAAGCAGGTTCCCCCTTTTAGCAACAAAACTTTTAGATCAGTTCAACTCTAATGCATATCTTCACTCAACATAACATAAACTAACAACAGAAAAGATGCATTCTCAAGAAGAAAAAGGTCTCACTTTCATCAAGTTGTTCCTTGTTAACAGAGTTGAGAAATGAGGAAAACTTGGTATAGCCCAAGAACTTCTTAAATGGTTTATTTTTGTTGTTCATCTGTGTGTTTTCTTAATTTAGTGAGGGTTTTGCCGTGAAGAATTTGTTGTTCTAAAGGATTCTGATTTCTGCCCCAGCCTAATCAATCACTGTGATTTAATTGCACTTACAAAATACTTATTGGCTATCAACACATTGGTGCTTATTTGTTAAGGATATGTTTAGAGCCCTCTAGCATTAACTTAGATTATTCCCATTATACTTCACAGTCAGCCAACTGTTACCTCAAGCGGAGAGTTAGCAGGAAAGAGGGTGCAAGACAAAATAAACTCAACAGTCCATGTTACTGCCAAAGACCACTAAAAGGACACTTTAAACAAACAACAGAACCCATTTGTGTAGAAAATAAATTAGCAAAATTAAAACATAACCAATGCCCCAGAAGGATGAGACCTACATTAGTTTTATAAAACTGTCGTTCTTTTCACTAGAATTAGTGAAACTGTGGACAGAAGGATGTCTTGAAAAGGAGTTGCAACATCATTGTGCTTTTGCTCCAGCAAAAAAGCCACATGTATTTACTTTTAAATAACTTTATATATCCTTTAATATGAACATAACATACATAATTTGTACTGTTTACAGAGCAAATATCTGCAAATTGAACAAAGTTGTCATGAGGAAACACAGTAAGAAATTATGAATCCAGTTCTGTCTTTTTACCTCTGAGTAAGTCAGAGCATATCAGGCAAATTTCTCTCAAAGCCACCGAGCTATTCCAAATACACCATATTGGTAATAAATATGAATTTATTCCCTTTTAAAAGAAAATCACCTTTAAGCTGATTTTTGTTGAGGGTGTGACTTTTCCACCTTTGTGCATCAAAAGTAATCCCAGTAAATGCATTTCTCAAAGTGTAAATTCAGTGACAAAGGTGAATAGACCTAATTTTGTAATTTATACATTGGACAAGTCCACATACATCAAGAACATTCCAAAGATTTCAAAGAGATTTTCCAAGTTTTTTTTCCAAATTATTCCTCTCTAGGAATAATCATGACATTCTTCAGGATATTCACAATGCATACGCTCAGCATTTTCTGGATGTCATAAAATAATAGCTGTGCCCAAGTAATTTTAAATATGCAACTCAAGATACAGAACAGAAAACAAAGGTGACTAGTGGTGAGTACTGGTTACAAAACAGTTAAAATGTTACGTGGTAATTTAAAAGATTTATAATATATTTACAAAGATGTTAAATATGTTATAATGTATTCACAAAGACTCTTTCCACAGAATTCAGGCACTAAGTATTTTGCCATGGTTGTTACAATGTGCTAACAGCAATGCTGGACTAAAACACGGATATTCACCTAATACTATAATGCACACATTTTGAGTGCTTAAGATTAGCTAGAAATCCTTTGGATCATGCAAGGCTAAACCAAGAACAGAACATGTACATGAACTTACTTTTGCTTCCTCTGAAATGCTGTTTGGAAGTAAAGTTAGAATACTTAAAGCAGTGGGATAAAATTACACTATAATCCATTATTTGTATGGTATATTTTTACTCTGTCTAACCAGGTTGTACAGAGTCCCTGTTAGAGGAGCATGTGAAAAGATGAGTGGTGGTAGTGAGGGTGTCAGGGCTAATGTATGCGGCTGTAGAGGGCAGTGAGTAAGGAGTTTCTTGTTTTTTCTTGGCTAGTCTTATGACACAATCATTATACAGGGGGTTCAACTTCTATGCATATACATAAATCAAAACAAAATCACCATGAAAATAAAAAGGAAGTAGCAGTAATAACATGGAGCCATTCATACAAATGAATGGTTTATCTTGTGATGGTTGAGCTCTAGTTGGACAATGTACAAAGTGACCACCTCTAGATGTTTAGTTGAAAAGGCCATTTTTTATATTGTTTGGGAAAGGAAACAGCATGACGAGGAAGTACTTCCTTGATCCAGGCATGCCTCCAAAATCCCCTAACAATGGAGTATTCTCATATTCTCATAGTGCTGAAACTTAGGAAACACTTAAGCAGATAGGGCACCAGAGTTTTTGCTCAAAGGATGCCACTCCCTCACTTTATGTTTTGAAAGAGCTATACAGACTCCTTTTCACAGCCATAAATCACGTGTCAATTGAAATTACATGAGCACTGGGATTATTTCTTATAAAGAAGGCACAGATTTCTTAAAATCTTTTCTTTTTATGCAACAAGTTTTCTGTCACTGTTTCAGTTTTCTCTGAAAATCTTTAAGCTTTAACAGGATGAAGTTTAAAGATCATTTGTTTTAACATCGACTCTTGTTACTGTCTTCCCACCATTCTAGTTCTAACAGGACATACAGTAAAACAATGCTATGCTTACTGGTTTTGAAAACATATTTTAATAGCAGGCGATTATAAGCATACTTTGTGTTTGTTTCTATATATTTTTAATGTAAGTATATCTACATATATAACAATGTAGATTTTAAGCGCCATTTTCAATTGTTGATACAAGTGACCCAGGCTCCAGCACAGCTACGACTGACATCAGAGGAGATGAGGATTTCATTACAGATGGAGTAATTATTGATTAATATTACTATTTTCTTAAAAGCACAGGTGGCTTCAATGACAAACTCCCACTGAATTCAGAGACAGCAGGGAACCTAAAGAATTATGCTTCCTAAAGTGTATAATCTTATAGCTCAAATCAATTACAAATGAAGATTATGAGTTCCTCTGATTTCAGCTGCAGTCAGAGATCTACAAGGAATTAAATCTTTCAGTATGGAGCAGGTGGAATTGTTCTGCTGAACATAACAGAAATAAATTTTCAGCAAAATGGTTTTCTCTTACTGAAGGCATGCAAGCTTTGCATACCCAGCTATAGTTTGACAGTAATTTGTCTTCGGTAGCATAGTGTTTGAAAGAAATAGGTCAACATTTTAAATATCCTTATCTTTTGGAATTCACACCAGGAACAGATTTTCACCACACAAACATGTCTAACTAAGTAGAAATTATGAAGGATTTTTTTGAAGGGTTACATTGTGAAAAGTTCCTTGGCTTCTGTTTTGGTTTGGTTTGGTTTTGGTTTGGGTTGTTTTGCTGTTGATGCTGCCTTTTGTTTCTACTATCCTCTTCTCACAGCTTGTATTCTACTTGACTTTTCCTTTAAAAATATAGCTTTATAGCATTTTTAATGACTCTGTTCTGTTAAAACTACACACAATATCCTGGACAAGTAAGAAAAAGTAAAGAGAGACTGTTCAAAGAAAAAAATACAGCCTTCACAACAGTTTCTATGCCTTCTCATGTGCATTTCCCTTCCAACATCTGCTTTTCTTCAGCCAAAAGATAAATTACTTCTATATCATATGAAAAGTTTAAACTCAAAGGTTGGTTTTATTCTCAAGTTTCTTAAAGTGCAATCACAGCACACATTTATTTATTTTCTTGGTTCTTTCCTATTCAGCACTCCATAATCAGGCAGATCTCCCAAAAAGAGGTCTGGATAAGAAAGGCTGAGGGGGGCCCTAACCTGCTTGTCAGTGTCATCACTGATGCCAACACAGCTACAAGAACATGGGCTGTCCATAAATTTGCTCTCACTACTGAGGCACTTTGCAAGGCTACAGTTAGACCAGATGGCAATAATTATCACTGGTAACACTCCCAATGTATCACCTTGCCAAAGGTGAACATGACACTCCTCAACAGACATAATACAAAATAAACCTTAAAAGTTCAAATAGAACATCTTTTCCTTCCATCTCCTTTCACAACTACTCAACCTTTTATTGGACATCCCACTTGTCACCTTTCTTATGTTTACTCCTTTTCAATATTGCCCCCTATTAGGCTAATATTTGCTTTCTTTTCCTTGGAGAAAATAGCTAATATTTAAAATATCTGTAAAAACACCCACTCTGCCAAGTCTGTCTACATGAGTTCACCAAAGAGAGAAATGTTGGTATGCTTGATAGCAGAAGGTGAAACTGGGACCTCAGTTTCCACAGATCAACTCCGTCTCTAAAATCTGTGGAAAGTAAGAGAATAATCCTGGTTTTTACAGACATATTTTAATGTGACAGCAATTGATGTGTCTTGTCAATATTAGGTTCATTGCAAGCCTGAAATCTATTATTCCTGATCTTTGGGGGAGGAATTACATGTCTTATACAAGTGTTAAGTGCACTGTTGGAACTCAGTACAGGAATGCATTGGTAAGAGAAGCTAGAATCTCTAACATGAATAGAAGGGAAGAAGGGATTATTGTACAGGGGCATGGTTTCATGTTAGATTTAACTTAACAGCAAAGTAGATTTAATGAGTTCCTGCCCTCCCTCACCCTTTAGTAAGAGTACTACCTGCCTTTCCATGGCCTTTCAGGTCATGCCCTCCACCCCCTTTTGCTCTCTTTCTCCCCAACCCCATTGTGGTGATTATTTAACAGTGCTAACCTGCATAAAACTGGGCACTAATAATGCACTGACACAAGGTGACTGAGCTGATCTACCAATCAGCAGGACCAATAAGGATAGTCTCTCACCTCACAGTCCCCTTCCTTCTCTCCTTCACTTTTAACTATGCACACTTCTCAACCTCTGCTGCTCATGTGACTCCTTGGCAAGGCAGTTCATCTCTTGAAGACTGGAGTTTCACAGGAATTTGAAGCAATCAAACATTCTCTGCTGGGAAGATCTTCAGCCTGCCTCCCTCCCTTCCTCTTTTAATCCTCTCATTTGACATCTTCAATACTCTCCAATTCTTAGTCCTGTGGACCTGTCCCCTGCTGTGCATTATCCATTTAATCATTCACATTTTCTTTTGAACAGACTTAATTGACTAATTAGATAGACAGTATCTTTTTTTTTCCCCTATTTTATTTATACCCTTTTAATGAAGTTAGTCAGCTCAGAAAGGGGACTGACTACATCCAAGATAAAAAAATAAGCAGTCAGGCACATGGCTCAGCAAAGAAAGAAAAGTTGTAACACAGACTTTTTTGCATTTTTTCTTTCAGCAGCAATGAGCTCTTAATTTGACTCCCTGTATTTGTGAAGCCCACCAGCTACAGAAAATGAACCAACAAAATAACATGATTTCAGTCCGAGCATAGTGAACTGAATTGGCTTACTAAGAAGTCAAAAATCAGAGCAATTGCAAGAGTGAGGGTGGAATCATGCACCTGGGAGCTGTTTGGGGAGCAAAGAAGTGGGACCCTGTCTTTTGGGAGCAGCAATTTGTTAGGCTGGTTTAGCTATCTTGTCAAAACTTCCTTAAGTAAACAGCCAAACTGTTAAACAAACATAAACCAGTTCTCAGGTAGAGGGCAAGAGGTTGGAAAGGTATGGAGAGAACAGATGACCCTCTTTAAAGGAAGTAAGTCCGGCTTCCTCTGTAAACAAATTTTGATTTCCTGTTGACTGCACGACCATGGTCCTACAGACGACTTTTCCCTGAAAGAAGGTTCAAGAAAGAGGTCTCAAATAGCAGTATTTTAAACCAAAGAGATCTGTAATAGTGTGATTAATCATGTTCTTGATTATAACCTATATTGTTCAACAGATTTAATGTAGCTATTTGTTAAGACACACTGTAAATCTATATTAATATATACAGTCCACAGGACTTTTTGAATGTGATGGATGTTTGTATGATTTAAAAATCAGCAGAATCCTTGAAAAGTAAAGAGCATTTTTTCTCCTATTTAGCNATTATTGCTGTGACTCTCTCCTTATAATTAACCTATCAACTAAGGAAAGAAGAAATTGTCTCTTGGTATGAAATCTGCTTAGGAAAAAACATTAGATCCCTGCCTCAAATGCAAGCTCAGTTCCACTAAAGAAATGTAGTCAGTCCAGTTATGTTGAAGTCAAACTAAATATGCTCGGATTGTACAGTCTGAATGTGTAGAGCTATATGGCTCTTTTAATACTCTGCAATGAAGGGGGGAGCCTGGCAACTGCATGAATATTCAGTGTAGCATATGTCAACCCAACAGTCTAACCATAGCTCAGCCCAGAGAATAAACAGTCAACAGAGCCATGAATCCTTGAATCTACTCATTCTTGCTTCATCCTACAAGCTAATATGGAGGGATTATTAAGAAACTTTGCCCCCTCATCAAGCACTTTGTGGGGACTCTGTAATAAAAACTATGACAGATGAAGGATACAAGATCCTTATCTGTGATATTTAAGAACTACTCTACTGCCCAAGTGTTTGAAAGAGATCCTGGTTGATTCATTCACCAGTTTCAGTAACAATTAAAAATCAGAATAAAGATTTTTGTATCGCTTTAGAATACTTTCAGTTTCTAAAAGTAATGCATTTTAAAATCCTCCATTCTTAGTACCACACACTTTATATGTACTCTTTCAGTTGCCGGCCTAACTGGGACCCATTAAGTCCTCTATAAGCCATGCCCTGCAAGGAAAATGAAGGTACATTTACCTGAACTGGAACATGGTATTGAAATGCTGAGGTTACACTGACTGAGATGACAGTGCTACTGTTTGGTGATATCAACCCAGTTCAGAAATCAATGCAGCCAGAGAAGCAGCTGTGATTACCTGTCCCTTTATCCATCCTGACTGTCCTAACCGCTGGGCTATAGAATTAGTCTCTCTCTGACTCAGTGAATATTTATTTATGCTAAGTTAAACATTTTCAAAAAGACTCACAGTACAAAAGTACCCCACCAAATACAATAGCATGGCGACTAAGCACCCTCCCAAGAGAGAGTGCACGCTCTCAGACTGCAGGGAAACCCGAGCTTTTGCACTGATGTCCCTCGACAAGGGACATTGGTTTTGTGAGAGGGCTCCTCCTCCCGCTCCTCATTTTTTTGTATAGGATTAAGTGTGTGTTTAAAAAAGCACCTATAGGAGTAAGCACTGTCCTTTCAAAAAATCCGAGAAGTGCTTTGTTTATGACTTCTGCTGGGGATTAGGAAGATCCTACTTTGTCGTTTGGCACTACCAAGTCTAAAGCGGTTCTGTACATTAGCAGCAGTAGATATTTAAGTACCTAGATCTGCTGGAAATTGACGAAACCTTTTTAAGATTTATGTTTAGATTTAAGTGTAAATTTTTAGATTTAATGTAAATTTCTCTGGTAACTAGCTGTCAGTAAACGGAGTCTATAACACTACAGAACCCTGTCCCACATTAACAAAATAAGAGCTGCAGATGATATTCAAACACCAGTAATTCAAGCTCTACACCAGAAATAACACAGCTACATGTTTTCTTCCTTACTTTTTTCACAAACTCCATAAACAAATGGACAGCTTATCCTAACAAGCTCTTCAGCCACTGAGGTACACTTAATCCTGAATCAGCAAAACCTGATAATAACTCTCAGCTGCTTGAAATGGAATTATTTTCTGATGACTGGACTTAATCCAACCAAAGGTCAGTAGAAATAAAAAATGCTGTCAGCTCAAGACCTAATGATATATTCTTACCTCTGTAGGCCTATAATTTCTTTAGATACCTAAGAGGTCATGTCAATCCTAATGTTTCCCAGTTTTATGAATGCAACCATAAGCCCCTTTTAAATCAGATTACAAATGATTATTATAACTCTAAATCAAGGGAAAGGCCTACCATTTTCTCTAATTGGAAAGACTAATTAAATTATAATTATTTTCTTTCCAGATGCTTTGTATTTGTTCCATTACATTACAATATGCAGTCAGGGTTTATGGAAAAGAAACAGTTAATTGCTTACGACTTAGAAAGGATGAGAAATTAGTTCACATATGCTGGCGTAGCCACACTTCAGCCACACTTCTATTGTTTTTGAACTGCAGGTATCATCATATACAGTACATGATGGTGTCACTTCTAATTTAAAGTGGCTGAGAAGACCATGTAACTGGATAGCTTATGCTGTTCTAACATTTTTTAAAGATCCTATTCCATCCAAAATAGGTAATTGATAAAACCATCTGAAGCAAAAAGCTAACAATTCAAGATTTACAAGTCAGTGGGCACAAAGTGGAAAATGGTTAATGTATTCAATATCCCAGTGTAATTTTGCACTGAATTAACATAAATTGACATAGCCTCCAAAGTGAATCTTGTCAACAAGGTAAAATCGCTGTTGTATCTAAATTATTTTTGTTTGTCAAAAATAAGTGCCTTTCCAAATATTGAATAGGCCAAATCTATATTCTGTGGAGCTTTGCTTAATCCAATGTTTAATTATTTATTAGATATCAAATGTATAACATCTGTGTAAGAAGGCTGACATATGTTAGGACCTTTGACTTTGATATACAAAAACTGTCTGCTGAGTTAGGAATCTCTCTGTAAATTAATTAGATAAACATGAATATAGCATGTATATTCTTCTAAGTCTTTGCCTCCCTAGAGATGAGGATAATGCTTATACAAAGAACACAAGACTGAATGTATGAATGGATCCCTTTTGTCTTTGAAATAACAAGGTTACACTTTATGCCTTCGTAACTTTTTAGAGGATTGCTTTCAGTGTTTAAGGATTTCACAGTCTAAAGGTTAATTCTTCTCTCTTCTCTTAAGCTGTTTCTGAGACTGTCAATATTACAGAAAATTACACCAATATAACTACCTAGATTTTGTTTCATTGACATAAATTTTGTAGGCAAGGCCTCAAGTAAGAACATTCTTCTGGAAAAATACATTGTTTGTCTTCTTCATTCATACACACAAGCACACAGGCATACACACACAAGTCCAACTGATTATACTTTGTTCATTATAAGGGAAGGGTCACAGCTGATCTTCCAGTGAAAGTGCAGAGCCTTCTCTCCTCAGTTTTTTTTTCCTCTAGAGATCCCTCAGCAGAGATCCAGTTTTGATTCATGATTTAAGTTACAAGTTTGCAATAGAAAAGGAATAGTTTATAGGCAAGCATACAAGGTCATAACTTGTGCCCATTCTCACTACTGAAAAGGTATAATCTTCTTCCAAATAAGGCTGCATATAGCAGTATACCCAAGGAAACTACTGAAGCAGACATGTGCCAAGAGCATCAAATAGCGTTCTTTGCCTGAGTAGGGCCCATAGTGACATGCATGCAAAAGAACTCTGCTTTTTCAAAAAGCAATCCTGAATAAAAACTCTTCTCATTCAAGATAGAGGCCTTAAGGAACATCCTGCATGTTAACAAACATCTTCAGATAATGCCTAGTTTGATGCTCATTTCCTAGTTATTCACAGACTCTCTTAAATGGAGCTCTTTCACTTCTGCAGCTTAGCCTAAGGAAATCCTGCAAGAACAATGTGTGACTGAAATACACACAGGTTTCCCAAATGGTAGCAAGACCCATTGATGCTGCTTCAGATAGCACCAAGACAGCAAGTTATAATACAAGCTAAACAAGACAGGGTCTTGTTTGTATAGGATTGATTTGGGTTCAAGCTTTTTTCCTTTCAAATTGTAGTATATTATGTAAAGTGGCCTTCAGTGAAGAAGATATTTAGCTGCCAAACTACATTACCTTTCCTCAAGTATATCAGTATACAGAATTTCAAAACCACCTATGCAATTGCTTACTCCCCAAATAAGCATTCCAATTCATTCTTCTTAGTAAAGTAGCCTGGAATCTCCTTGCAGATGCTGAAGGTCTGGTAATAGAAAGGGAAGGCTTAAATACTCTATTTCTAATAATCAGATACTATGGCATGACCCAGCTTTATTAATTAAGGTTGATTTACTGCTGTAGAAGATGCCTGGTTTGATGCTCCTGGAGTCTGTACAACCTGTACGCATTTACAGAAAAACTGAAGCACTGAGGACATTACAACTTTTCCAGGACTACCTCTATAAACAAGGGAAAAACCTTAGGACCCCTAGATTACCCAGCTTTCCTGCTGAGGTTATCAACAGGGTATAACAGATTCCAGTATATGGATGTCTTTCCATTGTACAATAGATTTAGATCATTCATTTATATCAAGACAGTTAACACTTGATGGACAGCTTTCAACTATTTCCCAGACAGATTACTTTTGAATCTCAAAGAGAAATAGCTCTTTATCCCATTACAAAATTTCTGAGCCAAACAATCTTCCTCGTCCTTCTTCTTTATTTCTATAGTATTATCTAGTTTCTTCTCCAGTCATGGTCTAGTTAAAGCTGTTGCTAGTACTTTTTTCTAGTCAGAGCATCCCTAATGAGTTTTTATGCTATTCCTTTTCTTGTTTTCTTATTGCCCTTATTGCACAGTTTTCTCAACAAAGAGGGCACACAGTATTTTTGTATTCACAGCAGGTATTAAGCAACACACAGCACTACATATGTGTTAGTGGATATACCTGATTATCTCTCTTCCCCAGAAGTTCGTATTGATCAGCCAAGCAACTCCTAAAAAACCTTAAAGTCTAGATTACTTTTTCCATTTTATTTGTGAAAACACATTATTTCTCTGTTGAGATGCTTAAATCATGTGGTTCTAGGAAGGTGGCATTTTGACTGAAAGAAAAACGGGAAGCAGAGCATGCCTAATATGTACACAAAAGAAACAAAGTAAAACAAAATATATTAAATTTTCAACAAAAAAAAAGAAAGTATTTATTACAACAACTCTAGCCACAAAGAAATTATTTCAGAGGTTTTATATACAGGCAAACACAATTCTCAATTCAGATATGATATATCATTTAGAAGTAAAAGGAAAGTATAGTGAAGATTATATGCATAAAATGGATCCTATTATAACATTTTTCTCTAAAATCATTAAAAATCAAGCTTTTGAGGCAGAACAGAATCATTCAATCAAAGCACCACTTTCCTGCAATCTTAAAAAAGAAAAGGCAGAACTAAGGCACAGTGTTTCTCTCCAGCAAATCTGTAGTCATCCCAGTTACCATACCCCGACTCATCCTCTTAAACAGAAATGAAGAACATTAGACTAGAACTTTATCCAAACACCTGCTAAAATCAATGGAGACTCTCACTGGATTGATACGCTTTGGATCAGGACGCAGGGTCTCTTGCACATTGACTTTCTCCATTCTTTTCTACTGCCATCACAGCTACCTAAGTAATTCTCATTAATTTTTGCGTCAGATAGTTGGGGCTTTTCAGATGAGTTATTACAGTGGGCCCTGTGTGGTTAACTGACGTGCTGAGCAAGAGTGATATATTGCAAAGTGAAGTATCAGGCTGGAAAGCTAAAACAATGAGTTACTCAGAAAACAGTTGGAATACACCATGTTTATTCTATGCCTTTTTATATATTTGTTCAAATGTTAAATTGCATCCAACTATAAACTTGACTTCAAAATCTCACATCTCCAGTTATAAGCCAGTTATATTTACAAAAAGCAATGCTTGTTTACCCATCAGGCACTTCTAAGCACATCTTTGGATGTTGTTACTGTTGTTTTTTTATATAGTTGAGCTATTTGTCTTAAGTAAAAAAAGTAGCATCTGTATGTAATTTCCATGCTCACTTGGCACCACTACATCCTTTTGATGACAGTCTGTACTATTTCCCTTTCTTCTTCTAGTCACTCCAGCTGCAGAACCCAGATGTCAAACTCAGGAATGTATTTTTTTCCCCAGCAGTGATATCTGATTCTGCTGTTGGCACCTCTACTGGTGGCTGTTCTGAAGCTGCCTGTGTGCAGCCTCTTAAGTTTAAACGGCAAACAGCATTTTTTATTTATATGGTAAAACCTTTTCAGTTGTCTTAATTATGGGAACTGATTATGCACATTACATTATTTACTCTATTGGTTTCACAACAGCTGTCATGCTTCTGTAACCAGAAAGTAGGAGGCAAGAAGAAAGCTTCCAAAAGTGCTAATGAGACATCAAAAGTAATTGCTTACTTTTAATAACTGATCCAAAATAAGAAAAGGTAAATATAAAGCAATCAAAGGCTGAATGACAAGAGTAAAGAGTAAGGTAGAAGGGAAAAGGTGAAAAAAGAAATGCATTAAAAAGGAATGAACAGCAAAGAGATGAGGGGAGAATGAAATACGTTAGAACTTTCTAAAAACATTCTGCCACATGTCTCTTAGAAGTGAAGTTCTTTAAAAAAGAACCAAGGGAAAAACTTCTTTCCTATTAATACCTTTCTGTAATATTCTCTTTTTCTTTCTCCTAGCTTCATGTTTTCCTCCTGGGAACTTTTTGCTGCAGTATTTGATTCTCCATCACATAGACAAAGTATTCGTCTCCAAGGGGCTTTGCTGTAGCTTACTCACATACAATGACTGGTCTGGAGTACTGAATGAGTCAAGCAGCTTGCATCCTCCCACAAGCACCGGATAGCACCTGTGTGCTTACTCTGCTGCAGTCTACGTGACAAATTAATTTTCCTGTCTACAGATCCCTTAAAGAAAGTGCATTCCCCTCCCCCTGCATTAACAAACATAATTTTGAGACAGCTTCCACCTTACATAAATAAATATTACCAGTTGCTTTACATTGATGCACATATAGTCACAAGAACAGCTTATGAAGACAAGAGTGGCATATTAACAAACTGCTTAGTCAAGAAGCTAACCAGTGTTAGGCTATAAGAGCTAACTCGCAGGTTAAGAGAAGGGAGGATAATGGCTGAATCTATTAATGAGATAAAGGAGTGGTAAGTTGTGAGTAACCCCAGTCAGGTAGATAGACTGGAAAGTTCAGAGGTAAGAAAATATTAATACTTAGCAGCATTTGTATTAGCTTGAGAGCCCACCTGATTTCTATCTCAATATATCTGTTGGATGTTGAACATTGAAGTAATAAACTGCATGCAATACACATTTTATGAATTAAAGAACTATGACCAAAAGTTTAAAGATTCAAAGAAAAAAAAAGAATTAGCTTGAAATCCAGCAAAAAAGTTTACCAGGATTCAGCCATTTAATCAATTAATAGATTATATTTATTTTGCTGTTCAGTCTAACAAGATGCCATGATTCGTATTCATCACTTATATATGTTAATGTGCACCACTGGTATGGAATGGTTTCTATATGAACAACAAAAACATATACAGAAGTCTACAGCATCTACATACATAGACAGATAGACCAATCAGTTTTTGCCATATGAAGAAGATAAATAGATGAGAGAATGTACAATCAGGCTGACAGAAAAACTAGGGGGCATCAGGTTCATGACCAACACAAGGAGGTATTGCCTCACACTATATAGTTAATCTGTAGAACTAAAAGATGCTAAAAATTTATAGAGATACAAAAAGTGATATTACGAAATTAATGGAAGAAAATCCAGCATGGACAATTAAACGCAAAGAGGCTATATTTGGCTTAAGAAGTTCCTGCTCTGAAAATCACTGGAGGCCGGGGAAATATCACTATATACCTACTGTCTTCTTATACTCTTTCCTGTACTCTGATGCTGGTCAGTGCCAAGACAAGTCACTGATTCAGACAAACCTTTGGTTTGACCCAGTGAAGTTGTTCTTCTACGCTACAGGTCTGAGTAGCCAGCATTTTGTATGAACAATCACAAAATCACAGAATAGTAGGGGTTGGAAGGGACCTTCAGAGATCATCTAGTCCAACCCCCACCCCCAAAGCAGGTTTATTTAATATATTCACCAGTATTATATTATTATATTTACCAATATAGTAAATAATGGAATGTGTATGTTTGTATATTTGATGAATATATAATATTCAGCTCCCATAATTAAGGCAACTGAAAAGGTTTTAGCATATAATCAAGAGAATAATCAAGAGAGGAAGTAACTTACTAGAAGACAGAAAGTTATTGAAAGTGTATTGTACAATACTGTAACTCCAGAAATGGAGAGCTTCATGATACCAGAGAGGCTTTTTTTTTTTTTTAATAGCCAAAAAAAAAGTTAGCAATGTAGAGACTGGGTTTGTGAGTTCTGTGATAGAGGATGAAGCAATTTCATGAGAAAGCACAGAAAGCAGGAAGACAGTTCTACTTCAGATTTGGCACTAAATGGAAAGCTAATGAAGCTGAGACTGATGGCAGAACTGCATTCCTGCAGTGGGACGGTGGCATGATTGCTGCCCTTCTACTTTGGACAACAGCAGTCAGGGGTTTTTTCTTTATTTGGACTGTCCAGATTCAGCAACTGCATTTCACTTTCAGCACCAATAAATTCAGCATTTCTAAAAGAAATGTCTAGATAGGCACCCTCAATCACCAGCCATTTCTAAAAATGTATTCTCAATGATTTAGTAACATGCAAAACCCTCAATTACAATAGTTATCACAGCTGAGACTAATACATAGCTACAGACTGTGGGAGCACACAGTCTCCGTAGCTAATAGCATAGGGATGAGGACAGGCAAACTATTCAACAAGAAGGGAAACCCAGAATGAAAGGCCGGTATGAGAAGATAAATTCCAATGTTTTGGTCCTGAAGGTGAAAACAAAGAACAACATTAAGAGTACTAGCAAGACCAGAGATACAGAGGCAGAAGACGTTTTACCCCAGGAGAAAATGTACTGCAGACTCCAGTCATGACAAGTACGTTATATTTACCTCAAAAATATTTACTTCAGCAGCATGAAAATCTGTAATTACTCTTATAGTTCTTCCTCCAAACAAACTTATGGAGATTAGGTGCTGTTTGGAGTTTGTGATCAAAGTGTTAGAAACAATCAGTTACACTTGCAAGTGTGAAAACTGAAAATGTTAGCATACAAATGGAAAAAGGAAAGCATGTCTTTAATTAGCTGTTTTGCATACAAAAGTCAAAACTGTGACACCTTATCACAAGTAAGATTAGAGATAGCATACAAAGACAATGCATTTAGAAGTGCTAAGGATATTATCACATTCTTCCACTTACTATCATTTTTAATACAGCAAGATTTTATACAAGTGGGAGAAAGCAAAAGGAAAACAAGCTTGCCTATATGTAAGTAAACAAGCCAACTTGTCTATGAACTTGGTCTCCAGCACCTCTGCTCCTAGTAAGTGGAATGTGTTTCCTTCTACATCCACCACCCAACTGCTTCTTCAAATTGTTTGTGTAAACACCAGGTGTTCAAAACAGTGGAGGCCTTTTTTGTCTCCATAATACCAGGAGAACACGCGTGACCTAATGACAGCTTTCTGCACACACACAGGCACAAAAGTGTAACTGTACTCTCCATCCTTCAGTTGCTTTCAGCTCCAACATTTTAAAGGGGCTCCAGGAGATCACAACTTTTTGTCTGTTTAAACAAAAAAGTGGCATTCGAAGTCTACAGCAGGAAGTCCCTCAGCTTTTCAAGAGTATACTTTTGGAAGAAACTCAGTTAAAATAATCTTTTGACTTAACTGGAAATAATGATTTACCTTGAACAAAGAAGGAATTTCAAGAGATTTTGCCAGGATAAAAGGGTGAGTAGGAAGAAACATGGCTTAAATTTCTACCATGACTTCTGGAAGAAGTAAAAGGCACCCTTAATATTATCATTGATAAAAAGAAGACATCAACAAGCTCGCAGCTCAAATAGCTCTCCCAATGAAGGATGTAAATCCATTTTATTTTCACATTGGGAATCCGCAACCAGAATATTAGACACTTTGGGATTACAGAAAGGAAGAACACAGACTATACATCTTTAGGAAGATGCATGGCAGAAAAAGTTGTCTAGCTAACTAACTAATGGAGATCCCCTCTGTTTTTCAAATTCAGAAAATCATCCATAATTATGTGGACCAGAATCCTTGGCTGAGACTGGGACCTGGCTAAACTCCATACTGAGAACACAGCCCTCTGGGAATATATATGTCCATCAGACATCCTTCATAATAGCTGAAAGGAGTCTAGGTCCTACCAGAGAAAAAACAGCATGCACTAAACATAAGAACAATTGGCATACAGCCTTCAGATGCAGGTGGAGATGATGTGAAGGCAAGTCTGGAAGCTAAGACAAGGTTTTGCATACCTCCTCTAAGAGCTGGAACAAATTCAGGAAAAGACCAGCTTTGGCCAACCCTGGTTTATTGTAATTACCTTGTTTGCATTGTGCTTTATCTTCCAGATAACTATCAGGCAGAGCTGAAGATATGAGAAACTTAGCCCCCTCAGCAACTGGAATATGCATACCAAGAACCCAGAAGACAGTCTGAGACTGCCACAGAAAGAGTGGCTTTTCTTTTAGGTCCTGAAGGGAAGAAGATCACTTTCATAGTACCCACAAATCCTGGAAGAGGACTCCAAGAATTACTCCACAGTTCTCATTTGTAATTCATCAGACTTCAGCAGCACAGGTTGCACAGTAATGTGTCTAGGATTCTTGAGAGGTAGAGAATAGTTAAGGTAACCTGATAACCAAACAAGCCAGTTTTGATATCAGAACACTTACAGGTAGAGAAGAGGGAATCCCATGCTATTTTTGTATGTTGATGCAAAATGCATCAGTGGTATTATCTGTTGATACTATTACAACCTCTGCTAAAAAGAAGAAAAGTATTACAAATTTCATAAACCTGTATGTAGACTGCTATCCTCAGGAGAGACCATGTCATAGTCTGTCCAAATGCCAGAGCCGAGAGAAGTGTACACAACTGATGACCTAGTGATCAAAGATAACAGAACATTCCCTTGCCAACACTGTGGGTTTTTCTACTACCTACTGAAAAATTTTATGTTTAGAAACTTTGTGTTCGTCACATCCACTGGAGATGCACAGTTCAAAGTCATGTTTTTTATGCTTGGAATCAAAACTTTCAGGGGAAGGGAACAGTTCCCAAAGCTAAGTAGATCTTCTGTGACTTGACAGAACAAGCTTCCACCTTTGAATGACAGATCCTAACATTTGGAATTGATTCCAGGCACATAAGATCTGGTAGAAATAAAATCAAGATGGGTTGTTACGTATACATCATGGTCTACACTTCAGAGGATATTGTTACATATTAACCACGAGTCTTAAAGAGTTTAGAAGTGCAAAATAGACTGTGGAGCTTATAAAACATTTCACCTGCCAGCTACTAAGATAAGGATAGAAAATAACTTTGTATGAGCAACTGCCACTGCAAGAACCTTTGCTATTGACCCTCAAGGTAACAGAAAGATTGAACTGCACAATTCTGTACAAACAGTGACACTGGGCTGCAACAAAGTGAAGAAATTTCCTATTACATGGATTATGATGTGGAAATAAATTAAGAGAGAAAAGTGAGTTAACCCTTTGAAATAATGATATTATTGCCATCATCATCATCCTGAGCTTGAATTTGACAATTAAAGCATGCAGCCAAAGTTTGAGGTGGCTCCCTAGCCTGTTTTCTTCTTTTGATACTAGAAAATTAATACCATAAAATTCATTTTCTCTGATATAAAACAGAAGACAATCTGTGGCTCATACATTATATGAGTAGCTACTTTATTTGGAAGGTCTACTGTGAAGGCAACAGCTGTGGAGTATACAGATTCAAGTAAATATAGTGGAAAAGCGGGCTATATTTTAAGTTTCTTATATGAGACAGTGGAAGAAGCCACAACATTTCAGGATCAGACAATAAATGTATCCTTTCAAAATTCCACATCAGCATTTTTTAGAATTTGAACTGTCATGGGACTGTCCTAGTAAAAGCAGTTTGGTGTGGGAAACTCTGAGTGGGTAGAGCAAAATGGAGAAGTTAGAAAATTAAGTATTTTAACACAAAGCTACAATTACAAAAAATGGAAACAACCAGAAGTGCCTAAAAGGGAAACATCACTATCACAGCAAACAGAATAGGGACAAAAAACCCAAACAGTATTGCTGGTTTTTTTCTTTACTTTTTTTATTATGCTCTTGAAAAAGATTACCCAAGCACTTTTTCCGCTGACAGTCAAGCACGATATAATTAGACATAGTCAAGTAAATTTGATATGTGAAAATACAATGAGATTTTCTTCCTCTTTCAGCAACTTCTTCCAACCAGTTGAATACCCACATTGAGGAAAGAATGCTGCATATTGCTAATATGCACAGATTTCAAGTCTGAGTGTCTATTTCAGTCACTAATTTAGAACTGTGAAGAGACTTACATTTCTCTAACTCCAAAACTGGACTCATAACGCCATGTAATTTGTAACATGTTATTTTATTTTTTTTGCAGTAGATAGTAAAAGGAATAATTTTAAATAAAAGCAGAACCAATAAGATGATAATTTGTTTTACACAGCTTTCAAATTCACCGGTATACTAGTATTCCACAGAACAGAAATACAAAATTATTATACAAGTAATCATCATCTGGTCAGTATCCAGCAAATGAAGGAATAGTCTTTATTATCAGTATTCAGAATTGAAGTCTTCTTGCAACATCTTTGTGACAATGGCATTTTGCCAATATTAGAGAAACAGTATCTTTAGGACACTACGACCTAGTGATGAGTTGCACTTGGCAAAATACATAACTGATAGAGAATTTAAGAAAAATGAGCACTTCTTAGTTTGATAGAAATCTTAGGGAACATGACACAATTATAGTTTTAGCTAAATTAGCAGGCCAAATATAATGAGCTAAAAACATTATGGAAACAACAAACTGATTTATGTTGACTAAGATTTTGTCTGTAGTTTACTCTCTAGCTGAGACTAACTCAGGTTTTCTAGACTTTTTTTGGCAATGAAAACAACGTCTGCAGAGCAGATGTCTGGTGGAAACAGAGACAAAAGCAATGGGATAGAAGTAATCATGCCAGATGTCCAGAGCAAGCAATTATTCAAAATGAAATGAATTGATAGAAGATCCAAATCTTAAGACACTGGTTACCCTTAGCCACTTAGACCCTAGCAACAATGACAGAGGTGAGACTACTATGAATTTAAAAAGCAAAATCAACTATGTAGGTCAGTAGCTTTCCTCTCATAAAGAGAATTTTACAGCAATCATTTGAAAGGTTGCTATTATTCGGTGACAGCTGACCAAAAAACATTTCTGCACAGAAATTTTCTGATTTTTCCTCAAAATGTCAAACTCTTCTACATAAACAAAAAGTAATTTTATGCTCAAAATCCAATATTATATAAGACAGTGTAGGAAAAAGAAATTTATCATTCCTTACTGAAAATGCAGTGTTTAGGACTGTCAATTGGTTTAGTGTTTAGTTTAGTTTCTTGATGAGAACACATGGAAATACAGGAAATTCCATTTAACCATAAGAAAAAAATATTTTTTACGCTGAAGGTGGTAACAAAATGGAACAGGCTGCACAGGGAAGTTGTGGAGGCTCCATCCTTGGAGATATTCAAAACCCAACTGGACACAGCCCTGGGCAACATGCTTTAGTTGACCCTGTTTTGAGCAGAGACTTTGCACTAGACAGTCTCCAGAGGTTCCTTCCAGCGTCAACCATTCTGTGATTCTGTGAACATGGAAAATGCCAGTGTTTAGGAGTTTTATTTTTAATTCATTATCGGTTCTTTTTCAACAGCACCAAATGTCTGTCATCTCCATATCTTCTTTGAAATTATGGTAGTTTTGATTTCCAAAATTTCCTGTTTACTAGTTATGAAGCCATGCTGTAATTTTGATCTTACTATTCTCTAATCTGATTTACTTACAATCTCACTATCCTAACCTATTTCTTCCTTTTCCTCCTTGAGTTTCCAGAGCACAGAAGTATTCTAATTTATAATATGTTTAATCTGCAACGATCCCTTCCCTTCCAAATTGCTAAGACAATTTTTTTTTCGCCAGTCTTTTTGGAAAACTTTACTGCACATTTTACCGTAAGCACTTCTCTATGTTCTCCTTTAAAAAATGTAGTTGCTTACAGAAGTGTATGTTTCACTGTTCAGAATCACAGATGATGACTTTAGTATATTTTATTCCTTTTGTAAAACTGCTGTTGTTAAGGAACTGGTAGTTCATGCATCACCTGATGTTTGTTCAGAAGAAATTATTTTTTAAACATGCACACAAAAATCTTAGCTCTTCCATGTCTCTGTCTTGAATGTCTACTCTAAACTAAGTACATTCAGTATGCAATGTTATGAGTCAATTAAATATACAACCCATTTATTTTCACAGACATGCTTAATGAATTAACACTACACAATTCTTACTGTCCTTACCTCCTGCTAATATTAGAAGTACTGAGCTACATGAGGAATTGTCCTTTCAAATTATCTACTTGCATATTTACATATTAAACCTCTTTTGCAGGTACAGGTATGATTGGAACACATAAATTTCTGATTTTACATATGCAAGTATGCTGTGTGCAAATGCCAGCATTCACAATTACAAGTGCCATTTTGAAAACTAGTTTAGGTATTTGGTTCTTTGTTATGATACATATTGACAAACAAGTCCAATATTTGCCATTCTATCAATTTAATAATAAAATTGTACAGTATTAGTAATATGAGATACAATTTCTTAGCAGCAGATTTTCACTGGGATTTTTGCAGTAACAAGTGACCAATGCTAATCATAAGTCTTGTTCTCTGCTTCACAGCACAACTGTATTCCATTTTGGTAGGACACTTTACAGGCAAAAAGAGAAGCTTTGTAAACATCTACATTCATCATTCCTAAAAATAAAATGTACACACTAACAAAGGCATTTAATAATCAACACTTGTTTGAGAATAATATTATTACAGGAAACACTTCAGCAGGACTCCAACCATGTCTTCTTTTGAAATTTTATAAGATATTTTCCTTTGAAAGTATTTCAGACAAATTTGTTATGGAAGAAGAAGGATTGATAATACCAAACAACAAACTTTCTACAAAGTTCACATACTGAGTATTTAAAAAAATAGAGCATGTACCTTCCATATGATATGAAAGTCACTGAATTTTTTGGATGATGTTGTAAATGCAATCAAAGCATGTTTAGTTTCATTTTGGTTTGTTAGAACTACAAAACAAGAAGGAAGAAACAGCAATTTGCAAGGAGATGGAAAACAAGGCAATATAAATAGAAAAAAATAGTTACACTTAATGAGATTTGTTTTCATTGGAACTGCTCCTGGGTTTCACTTTCAAACTACAGAGTTATCTACTTTCATTTGATTAGAGACAATGCTATGCAATCTGTCTGAGTTGCTTTGATTCTCTCACCAAATAAAAGAACAAGTGCGTCACACTTAAAGAGAGAAAACATTCAATTTAAGGAAATGAAAGAACAAAGAAAGAACCTAGTTACTTTAAATATAAATGTGAAGACAATTACATTGAAGATAGTAAATCACAGTCTGGCAAGGATGCTGGTGGAGAAATTCTGTCCTGACACAAACCCACAAGGAATTACTAAAACTCACAGGATTACTTTGGAAGACCATAGTTGTGGTTTTGTTTATACTAAACTCTCTATCTCAATAGATTAAGTTTTTTTCTTTTTAGTAGTTGCTTCTAAACTTTCCCTTTATTGTAGTTTTCCATCATCATCCTTCAGTCTCCCAGCGACTAATGACTTTTCCATCTCTCCCTGTGCTGCAGCAGTGCTTGCCACCTTTTTTCCTTCAAACTGTTTAACATAACTAAGTAATTTAAATTATCAAAGCAATTATTCCCAAATGGAATACAGTTTGACATTTGCTGCTTCTACTTCATGTCTCTTTCTGTCTTGCATTCTCAAAAGCTTATTGATTTCTTTGGCTGAAAAACTGATAAAACAAGATTTTGCCTCTTCCTAGAAGCCTTGCCTTGCTTGTACTTCTATACTCTCAGATCACCATAGCTACAGCACTACTACTATGGATGCACTTGTACCATCCATATGTTGCATCACATTATTACATCCTTAAACGTGCATTCCTTCACCACCTAATTATTACCAATGTCTTAGAAAAAATTTACCTCCAATTCAAGTGTCATACTTCCATATTATAAACAAATAACTGTACTTATATTACAGTTACACTGCCTTAAATATCTTAGCAAGCAATAATAAAATCTTTTGCCAGAATGCAAAAACTGTACAGACAGCATGTTCTCACTAGACTTCATGATTGAACACAACAACTCATTCAGCCTAAATGAGGGAGTCAGTTCTCTATCTGAAAAGATTGCCAGGGTACACCATTGATTGCACCACATATCTTAGAAATGTAGAGAAATAACATTTAAGAACTTATTAAGGACTTCAGAACAGGGCTCAAAATACCAAATATTAATTACAATTGGTGTTTTCTCTGTGTGAAGACTATAAAATGTGACTTAAAACTATACCAAGTTATCAAGGGTTCAGCATTGGAGGACAGAAGTTCAGCTGTAGACTACAGAAACAGAGTCTTCAGGAACAGTCTCTAGCAAACACTGTGGTCACAAAACTGGAACATATCTAATGGAATCTGACGGTAATTCCATGCAAGCCGCATCTAAGGATCTCTATCTCAAAGCACACCACTTCTAACTGGGATTATATGGTGTGTGGCACAGTGCCACGTTGACTCTGCACTTTTTGTGTATCTGAGTTCCCTCCCAGAAAGCATAGGAATCACTTTGTGAAGCAGAATGGAGGCTAACTAGGGAAAAAAAGTTCTTTCCACAAATATATTACGTTTCTAGTAGCAATGTTGCTGCAATGATAATAGTCTGTGCATACAAATCATTTAAGCTGTATAGGGATAGTTAATATTTTTAGTAGACAAAACAATATATTTGGTAGTTGCTTTACTTCAGGCCGAAATAAGAGCTTATACCCGAGAAAGTCCATCTGTTATTTCACTTAAGTCATTTGTCTAGAAAAAGATATTACTTCTTCATACAAGCCTTGATTTACTTTATGTTCTCTTATTTGCTGTTTCCAACTGCTGTAAATTAAGAGAGTTCACATGTTAAGTGTGTGGTTACTTTTAATGCACTAAAGGATAGGTTGTTACGTTCATCTTTTATTTCACTTTTGAATGGATTTTTTTTACTGTACCTTTTGCTTTTTTAATACTTCTAATACTTGAATACTTCAAGCTTTTTCCTTTGCTAACAAAGCAAGCTACTGTCAGTGGTAACATGTTAATTCAATGTTTTAACAGGATTCCCAGGCCCTAATAACCATTACTTCCTGCATTCATAATAAAAACAGTGTGAGATGGCTATGTTCTCACATATCAAACAAAACTTCAGGACATCCCAGTTAAATGATTTGCCAACATACAATTTGATATAGCACTAGCAAGTTTCTAAGTCTTTCTCAGTTATCCATATAGCTGTTTAGGACATACCGGGTTAAATGCTCATCAGCACTACTAAAGTGTTTGATTTAAATCCCTTGTTCCATGTTTTGAGATATCTTTGGTAATCTTAAAATAAGAGGTTGAATGATACAAATTGTTTTTTTAAACAGTTTGCCAAACCTTAATGTTTCTTTACAACAACATATGGTATAGTCATTATTTAAAGGCAGGTTCTCAGCAGTACACATCTTTCACTATAGGGATTGAAACTGAGGACCCATCTGCTCATATCTATTAAATTCTCAATACAATTTCAAACATTTGCTGAACTGATGACACTTTCAAATATGGTAGGATTTTTATAACATAGGTGAATAACAGGAACATGATTTCACTTTAACCAAAATCATCCTAAATTGCTGTCAGAGAAAAGAAAAAAGGGAATAAACAGCTGCAGTACTGAATCACGTTAAACACAATGACAGGGCTGTGTAATACAGGCTCCATGTTATAAAGCTTTCTTTTTTCCTTTAAACTAAGGAATGTGCAAATGGTAATCAAACTAGCTCAACAGAAAAGCACTTTACAGCATACCCAAAAATGTGGAGGTGATCTCTTTTATTGGGGCAACTAAAAATATAAAGAAGTCTTTGAGAAATTTTATTTTAATTTGCTTTATCAGAGCTTGTGAGCAGTAAAAAAGAAAATCAAAGGGTTGCCCTGTGTGGTGCCTCTTGGTAAAATAATCAGCTTTGAAGTTATTCTTTGGATAACACAAGACACTGGGTTAAGTAAGGGGCACCTCCTTAGGATTTACTCCCATTTGACACAGCACTACCAAACATATGTAAATTTTATACCAAACTAAATGTGAAAACATGTATTATATTAAACAACCCTATAAACACTATGATTGTTCCCTAAATAACCACGCAGATGAGAAAAAGACAGAGGAAAACACAGGAGAGTAAAGTCAAGGAAAATCTAGGGGAAAAAAATATAAAACTAAAGAAAAACAGAACCATTGATCCATCGATATTCTTACACTGGCCAGTCCCCAGCTGAAGTAATATATCACAGTTCAACAAGTAATCAGCTATGACAACTTAGACAACAAAGGATCTGTACCTACGAACAGAATAAATTAAATCAGATTTGTTCTTAATCTGATAGCCATCATAATTTGACAGTTAATTATGTTCATTTAAAGAAACATATCCCGATTCAAGTAACTAAAATGCTCACTATGACTAAAAATCTGTTCATTTTTTACCTTATATGTTTTTTTTCTGTTAATTCACTGTCATGGTTCGGGCTGGGCTTTTCATGCTACCGACTGAAAAGAAAATGGGTTCTGTTTTACTTCACACCAGGACAGTCACTGATTTTATTGTCTAACACAAGGAAAAATTAAAAATAGAGGGGGAAAGAGAAAGAAACAGAAAGAAACAGAAAAAAAGATCAACAGTAAAATAAGAAAAAGTACAGAGCTCCTCACAGCAGCAGTATCTTGAGTACAGGATTACAAACACACATACAACCTCAGACTTTTCTACAGAATTTTCAAACTGTATATATTCTACCTTGTACCATAGCTTTTCCTAGTAACTTACAATAAAAACCTGCACATACTGGAACTTCATCTTCATAAAAGGTAAGGCCTTGCCTAAGTTTGTTTATACAAATAAGATACAATACATGTTCACAGCAGAACAATTAAAGATTCCAAAAATCCAAACCCTCTAGTTTGGACATTCTTATTCCAGATTGAAACCATTCAAGAGTGACAGTAGCAAGAAAATCCATGGAAATTGTTTTAATATGGTTAATATTTTGTCTCCTGTACTTGTGAACCTTCTGAAAAAAAGATCACAGCTCCTTGTACACTGTTCAGATAGCTCAAAGAACACCACATATTTTTGTTCGTTGTTCATTTGAAGGCACAGAACATTTGCAAAAGGTGTGATGTTTTGATGCTGGTCATCCCATTTGATGCTGGTTTCCTCCCATTACTTCCATACAACCTCATTATTGGAATTATCAAACTGTAGCTTTTGCTTGACATATATTTGTTACCAGTTGACTCTATTTTATCATCACAATATACTTACTGGCCAATTATATTAAATTAATTGAAAAATTCTGTCTCTTGATAGCAAATACCATAGGAAAAAATGTATTGAAAATGATGATTTACATTTCTGATAATATTTTGATAATGGAATATGGTATAGTACTTCAAACACTGTGGATTTACAGTAAAGCAATCTCAGACAAAACAGCATGAAATTCCTCAAATTGATCTATGTGATTTTTAAATTATATGTGTGAATGATACCATGCCAAAATGAAGGCAAGTATAAGAAGGAGTCAGTAAAGAAAAAAATCTAGGTGTCAAATCATATTTGTGGAATCTATGGAAACCTCATCAAAGTGAACTAGATTTTTATCAAAGGAATTTTTGTGATGTCCAAGTGAAATTGTGCTTGGAATTCTATGTATCGACAAAACCCAATAGCTCAATGTGGGTCTGTAAAAGTTAGAATAACAATTGAGAGCACAGCCTTCAAGTACTCAAGGTGGCATTTAGGAGCTTAAAATACATAACAGGATGATCAAAGGAGTTTGGTAAAAGGTGGAGAATTTCAGATTTGAACATAGGCTCTCAGCTTTGAATGCTGTCTCTAGACATCAAATTAAAAAACTACTGATCCATAAAATATACAGCAGTAAGTATTGCAACTAATCTACTGCAATCACATAGTGGATGGGATTATCAAGATGGAGCAGATCACTGAAGAATCATTTTGTACAATAAAGATCATCCCACAGTAGTAAAGATTTTAGGATACTTTCAGTCCTCAGCCAGAGACCCTTCATCTTCTGATAACATTCTGCTTGTTGAGTGATGATTTTAATGAAAACAGTATTTCAGAACTTCCTTCCTTTGTGAGTATATGTCCTTACCTTAACCTTATTTTAACATTGTTTTTTGTGTGGGCGTTTATTGTATTGTAGAGTATGGCAAATCTGATAAGAGAAAAGCAAAGACTGAGCTCAGTCTTATTGTATCAGAACGGCTGAAATAATTACATATCCTGGAAAACCTGGGAATTTCTGATCCTACTTTCAGATATAGAATGGATACACAGTTTTTGATTACAGAAAATTCTCTTGCAGTCAAACACAAAGCTAAACTTCAGTTGTATTCTCTGATGAACAATCAACATGGCCCATTTCCTGGGCTTTAGTAGAAAAACTGTTTCTTGCACAAGCCAGTGAACTGAGAATAATAGGAATGATATGCTTGATGACAGCAGCAACATAGAATCTAAAAAATACCCCAGAAGACTGCACTTCTGAATTAAAGTATGAATGTCATAGGAACAGCACATAGGATGTTTGATCCCAAAAGATTTGCTTCTTTCAGTGTCCTGTAAGCTACTGCTGTAACTGTAAAAACCACCCATTACCTGGATAGTTAGTTCTCCCCAGACATTCTAACTTGTTTCTAAAACGATCACAACAGTTATTAAAAGACAACAACAGAAAAGAAAAACAGTTTACATTCTGGTTTCCAAAGGAAACAAAATTATTTCCTTTATCTACATTTTATACTATAGCTTCTTTTCATGCCTCATGATGCAGAAAAAAAGCGTAATTGTCTGGGTTGGTTACCTCATAGGACAGAATTTTTCAGATATAATGGAAATATTATTCCCAGTTCTTTGGGTATTTTTTGCAAAGAGAGTTTCTCCTGCTCTCACCATAAAACATCAAGCAATTATGTAACTGAGAAAAGATCCGTGCTGCTTCCACCTAAATCTGTTAGTATCATTCCTGACATTCAAAAGTGGCTGGCTGCTGCAAAACAGTGGCCTTCACACAACAGGCCAGTATGACAGCATATCCATATTCTTGGAGGGTATATTCAATCCCTAACAACTCATCAGTCTCCTGTACAATAATGACTGTCCAATTAATCTGAATCTATTAAAGCACATTCGTACTACTAGCAGCATTCCTATACACACCTAGAGAAAAAACAAAGAAGATTGAACAACTTAGTGTGAGCAGAGCTCCTGGCAGCATGCACCATTTAAGTTGTTCACTGTAGAAAAAAAATTCAAACTTATAATAGATGTATTTGTCTGTAGGGACTTAGGGCTCTTCTAGAGTTTTTACAATAACCAATCATATTGACATATATTTTCTTTAACCCTTACATTTTAAAAAATAATCCTACCATCAATAGATTACCGTTTGAAAGAAATTCCCTTTACAGGCAATCCTTTTCCAAATTATTCATAATATACTTTCCTGTGCTTCTGGTAACTGTCAAAAATTGGCTTCGTATCAGATAGAATATTGGTCTAATTTAATACAGCATTTCCTGTTTGGATAGTTAACTAATTCCAGTATTTTCTCCAGGGCTTGAGTTTTCGCTAAGAAAGCATACTGCAACAGCCTCCAGTGAAGGCCGTTTTGGTGCTCATTTCCTGAATCTGATCTTGACTTCTGAGAGAATTAACCATTTAGTTCAGTGAGTTGCTAACTCTTAAAGTGGTCAAGATGTCCGTCTTCACAAATATTTACTTCACATCTCTGACAAGAGAAGTTAGTTGGAATCATTTGAAAGCTTGTTCCATAGGAGCAAGGACTCCAAATTTCCAACCGGTTAATAATTGAAATTTCTGTTAAATATTTCTGCATGTAAAAAAGAATACTCTGTATCTATAAATGAGGGGGAAAAGAGACTTGGACAACAAACAATAAATTCAAGCTCCTTTGGAAACAGCAAGGCTTCTTAGGACTCAGCTCATTAATTTTCCCTGGGAGATATGCAATTGAAATTCAGTGAGAGTTAAACACTTGACTCCCTTAGGTTCTTTAAAATCCCAGATGAAGTGATATTTAACTAATTCCCACACTAATAGAAATTAGTCATTTGGCACAATGATGCAACCTAATTGTTGGTCACTATAATAGATTCAGTCCCTAGCACAGTATTTAATGACGTCATTATAGGAGCTCACATGTCCTGTCCCACTGGGCTAATAGAAGCTGAGCTTACTGGCCTGAAAGCCCAGTCACCTGGAGTGCAATACAAGGGAAGCAGTTGCCTTGGAGGATGTCTCTCATTACCTACAGTAAGGTTGTGTACGGGCATTCAGCTTTCCACAAGCACTTTTTGCTTTTCAGAAGCATGCAGATTCAACATATTAGAAGTAATATATTCTTTGGGTGTGAGCATCCTCACATGTTCTAGAAAATCAGTGAAATTAGACCCCTCTCTGACATGTATGAAATAAAATTATAGATCTATGGAGAGATTTACTCCTGAATAGCAAGAGTTTTTCTCCCCTTTCCTAGTTTGTTTTCGCTCTTTCATTCTTAGTGTCCTGACTCTGCTGCCAGAAATTTCTAAACTGGTGAGCTCACTCTCCCCCCTCCTCCTTTCTTTCTTCCTTTCTCTCCCTCCCTCTGCCCGTCGGTGGGTTTCAATGGGCTCCTGCAGTTACTCAGGCGGACAGCATTCCGTTGCCAGGCAACTCCCTGAAAAGAAGCACATGCTGCTGCTGCACAGACAGAGAGTGCCCGTCTGCTCCAGTGATGCTGTGGCCTAATTTCTACCTCTGTTGTGTTAGACACAAAAGGGAACATCTCCAGAGTAGAGGGCTAGGGAGTACTGAATTATCTGCACTTTTTTGTTGTTTGTTTTTTCCCCGCTTTCCTGATCGGGTGCATCCCCTTCCATCTCAGGGCCCCCAGAAGTCATGCATGTCTAATCTGCGTGCCTGCGTTTGGGACTGTTCACTGGGCTTTGTAGAATACTGACAATTTTCTGTTAGCTTTTGGCTGAGTTAATAGTACTTATAGAGATCTGTTAAGCTTTCCTGTAGCTCTCCCATAAGGGCAGTTTTGCATGTAAATTCTCAAGGCCATTCATCTTTTCCTACCTGACTCTTCACTGACTGGGTGGGTTTTTTTTTAAAGGCCTCTTTAGGAATGCAAGCATAGCCTTTCTTGTTTTCCCTCCTTTCACTGTGCTTTCCTGAGAACAAAGAACAGCAAACTAAGAAATTCCTTTGGTTTTTCCACAGCCTGAAGAAAGATCACTGCTTTATCCATGGATTTAGTTTTGGACTCCCTAATCTTCTCAAAAGGCCGGCCCATACAGATTCAGATTTTGTGGTTTGAACTTAGCTCTGCAATCACAATCCTTCACTGTCTTTTACAGACAGTATTATCATTAGGTAAAAAACAGCAGTCAGAATAAGAAGCAAGTCTCTTTATATTTATTGCTAGCTTTCTTAAATTTATTGTTAGCATGGTTTTAATACAAAGGCTGCTTATGTTAGTTGCCTTTTGTCAGTTCTGGTACCAACTCAGCAGCTCACTCAACCTGCAAGCAAACATGAACCTCAGAGAGAAGCTGCACTGTATTCAGCCTGACAGAGTCTAATATTGCTCTGGTGCTCTGGGTATTCCACCGATCCTCCTCTCACTTCTGGACCAAGTCTGAAGTCCCAGTCCTAATCTACAAATCCCTTATTTGGTTAGTGTGCATCTACTTTAAGGGCAGCCAAGAATCTTCATCCACTGATCCCTAGAGTCATCACTACTCTACACATTTCTGCCAGCATAGCTATGTCAACACAAACTGTGAAAAAAGTATAACCTCCAGCTGACACTGCCATACCAGTAAATGCCTGGTTCAGCCTCGTTTATGCCATCAGGGCAGCACATTTGTCAGCTTAGTTTGTGCCTTCAGAAATGTGCTGTAATTAAACAGGCAAAAACCATGGCGGCATGGAAAACCATGGAAATTGCAGATGCCCTGTAACAGATAAGACCAGGGGCAGTATCTGTGGACACATTACAAGAAAGACTCTGCAAAACACAGAGATCTGATAGCTCTGTAGAAGAAAGGTCCCAGCCCAAATGTTCCAATTCTTCCCATTGGCACAGTACTTAGGAGACTGCAGCCACTTTTTGTTCCAGTGTACTTTATGTCTATAGTGCTGTGGATAAGACTCCATATCTTTTGTTGTGGATAAGATTCTATATCTTTTGCTTATCTCCTACAAAGGATCAGAACTGCTCAATTGTGTAGTAGCTATAGTTCTGCAACACCAAACACAAGTGGAGTGGTGAAGTCTCATCCTTTTGGAGCAAAAGGATATTTCAGTCCCTGAGAGTTTCACGTGCTAGGCAATCACATTATTTACAAAATGTTTTGAGACTTTCTGGAAAGAAAGGTGCTATACACAGGCAGAACAATAGTTAGTACTTGCGTGAGTCACACATATACAACTTTCAGTATTATACAACTCCTCAAACATCCTTCCTCCCTCAAAACACTCTGTACAAGATGAAACATGTGGGACTTTTCTCCCTCAAAAATACAACTTAATAGCACTAAAGAAACAACAAAATGTCTTAACATTACATTAAAAATTCACACTCCCATTTGAAGTCAATCTAAAAGGGAAAACAAGGCACCAGAACAGCTTATGGCCATGGCAAAGCTAATGAAAAAAAATAATTAGGTGATCCTTTGCCAAACAGGTAAAGAACTGAAGAACACAAGCCAATTCGCCATACGGATACCAATTTCCTACTCCCTGTGCAGAGGCAGTCTATGAGTTTCTCTAAGTATTTTCAGATTTTGCGTCAATTCAAGATGATACTACAGTTTGGCCCACAGCCAGAAAGTGGCAAGTGAAATAATGTTCCAGTACTCGCACTGTGAACACACAGCTGGCTTCAAAGGGAAATGGACTAATCCTACTTCATTTCCCTTCTTCAGTATATGTTTAAAGAGCTTTGGTGCGCTGAAGGAAATCGACCAGAATTCATTAGTTCCCTTCTGATTCAGCTCCTTGCTGTTGGAAAGGGAAACAGGTCAGGATTGCAGGATCCTACCCAATTTCCTTTTGAAGCAGACTTTAAGCCAATTCTGCTCTCAGTTGTACACACACAGATCTTCACTAATTATGCATATATTCAAATGTAATACCTCTCCAAGCTGGCTAAAACATATAAAGACTATGAAGGGAAGAAGAAATATTAAAAAATATTTTTTAAAAAAGATAATCTATCTGACTTCGTACCATTGAGAACTTTTGCCTGAGAGCATTCCTGAAAAATGAACTTAGAAAATCTAGAGACAAACTTCTAGAAACAGACACAGGAGAAAAGAGAGGGGGGAAAACCCAATTGAGACTAGGAAAAGATCACAATGAAGGAAAAAAGAAGAATGATTTTATACACATATCATATACATTTATATCATATACTCTTTGCTGTTCAATGGAAAATTACAGCAATCTAACCCATGGATTGTAATAGCTAAAGCAAATCCTAGGGATCATTTTGATCTTGTTTGAAGGTGGTTTTGGAAATGGAGACACGAAGCTTAATCACTTGCTCTGGACAGAAAGTTTTTCTACCCATTCATAATCAGATCTCTCCATTTCTCTCTTCAGAGCTCATGTCATATTTTTAGGAGCCTCCTCAAGGTTACTGGAAGCAATAGGATTTCAAATGATTCCAGGCTATACCCTGTTCAGTTTAAGGCCACAGCTTTTGAGACAATAAGCCAGAACCAACACTCTTCTAAAGCAAACATACAATTAACCACTTAAGCAGGATGTGGCTTGTGACAAAGAAAGCAGAACAGAAGAAAGCTACAGGGCTCATGATGGGACCATGGATTCACCTGAATCAAATAAGAACAACATATAAAAATCACTTTTTGGAACTGCAGTGAAGACAAAAAAGTATTATTGCTGTCATGAACTGCCTCTTAAGTTTGAACTATGATACTTTAAATGGTGAACAGCCTTATGAATTTGGTTTTCCCATTAATTACAAATCCATGAGCTTGAAGCAGTATGTTGCACAGAAAACATGTCCTGGAGTTGGAATCAACCAAAAAGCCTTTAAAATGATTCTATGATTCTATGAAAATAGCAACACTATCTGCGAAGAGATGGGTGATTCCAAAAACCTTAAGTTTTAGAAGGTTTTATTGTCTGAAGTTGTAGAGGTGTCTGAGGAGCCCTATGTGACAATTTAAAAATTTGATTCCTTACGGGTTACCTGCAGAAATATAGTACAGACACAACTTATATCCTGCTCTAATAGCTCCTCAGCACAGGAAAATGAAGGACAATTCGAGATCAAGTAAGGGCTCAGTGATTCTGGAGAACTCTGTACCACCTACAGAGCTAGTTAAAATGAGATTATTTTCCTTTGCTACACTATGTCAACCTCAGTTTACAGGTTTAACTTTTATCACTAGACCATAATTTAAAATGTTATTCAACCTATTCTAGAAAAAGTTATATGACATTTATAACTTATAAAGGCTGAGAGCCTTATATAGAAGCACTGGGATAGACACAGCAATAACGTATATAGCCTGTTCTCTTCGCATGCACAACTTATTTTCTCACTCCAAAGACAAGGGTTGAATGTCCCATCCCTCTTTAGTTGCAGTGAATGGATACTGTACAGGAAGAAATCAGTCACCACTTGTAGATAACATCACAAACAAATAAATACATGAAACAAAAGCATTTCATGGCTCAAACATTCAAAGTCAAAACTGGTTTATTAGGCATTTTTCTCATTTTTGTTGTTTAATGTACTTCAGTTTCAAAGTGCAAGGCAATTGATACAAAGGCAATTCTAGCTCAATCAGGTCAGCAAGTATAACTAACTAAATTTTTTTAATCCTTTCTTGTTTGCCGCATTTATGTCTGTGTTATTATTATTATTGTTTACACAAAAGGCTTTTCTTTTGTGTTCCCTTTGCAAAATCTGCATTCTTCTTCTTCCTACCTGCTCAGTTTTGCTGTCTCTCATAAAGAACCAGTTCCTTCTGTTCATGCTGTGCGTACATATGACTTAAACATCACTTGATGTCACCTCAGAATTCAAATTTCCCTCCAATTTGAGATAAATTATTCTGGATAAAACTATATTCTAAATATATCCCAGACCTTAACAGAGATGAAAATTTTGTTTTTACTGTCAGAAATATTTCAGCTTGCAAAACATGTTCCAGCAAAACCTTCCCTTGATTCCTAATGTAAAGAGTCACAGGTTGCTTTTCTGAAAATAAAAATGAAGTGCAGAATGAGAAATGCAGTTCAATAACCTAACCAACCATGGAGACAGAGTTACTATTTACAAATGGGAGTTAGTGCACGCAAGGCGAATTGGGCTCTTGAAGACATAACAGGAAAAGAAAACATCCTCTGATTTACATCAGAGATGTCTCTTAGACTTCAAATGGGAGGCAGCAAAATATTGAGGGAGACAGATTAAATACTGTGGCAAGAGGTAGAACATAGTGACAGAGGAACACCTGCCCCTACTGCCACTCTTTGACAGGTACCAAATGACCATGTTTGTCTGCAAGCAAGATTTAATACACTGTGGAGATCGACACAGGCTGCTCAGTGGAGGAATGAAAGGAAAAGGAAAGTGGTCAGAGAGCCAGGAAATATCAAGTCCTCCCGCTATGTACTGCACATAGTGCAAATGCTTGTGCAGACCACCCTGGACAACTAAAGTACTGCATGTTGTTTGAGCAACTCATCCTTCTACTTATGCACAATTAGGAAAGGAGGGACAGGCATCATGGATGCCACACAACCTTACAGTGACCTTGGTAATAGGTACTCTGAAAATACATGATGGTTACTTCAAGTTACAGACACAGATATACCACCTGTATTCATCAACTGTACCTCCTAGTCCCAACACCTTTTTTAGACATCATAAACTAAGAAGAGATAGATTTGATATCTACAAACTTTTCTTGCTAAGAGGTTTAACTTATGACTTGTCATCATTATTCCATCTCCTTGATTCTTCAAATATAAAATATCACAAACCACTAGCAAGTCAACATTCCCTCTAAACAATACAGCCTCCTAAGCATAACGTTGAGAGTTTTGCCATTACATAAAAACCCCATGTATTTCTCCATTCATTGACGAATGTGCTTGCTCTAGTAGTTGTGCTCAAATCAAGAAAAATGAGACTCTTTTAGCAGAAAGCCCAGTAGCTAAACTCTAAGTGAAAAAAAGGATGTGTTAAAATCTTCCTCTTCTGTTCAACCTTGGATTAAGCAGCTGTCCATTTACCAGGGATTTAGCAAGACTACAAACAGAACCCAGCCTATTATTATGCATTAAAAAGTAAGCTTTCTGTATGAGAATGCCCTCACTTGCTTCACTATACTAGTTCCAAATAAGTGATGTGTAGCTACTGAGAAATGTGGAGAGATCAATCCAATACAACTATTAGAGAATGTTGTGTTTAACACTAACCGGTCCAGCTGGCTTCTTTGCTTTCTCAACAGTGTTCGTAGCTTCCTTGAGTTGTTTTCTAAGGTCTTCCTTTGGCTAGTCATGTTTACGACACTAGGAGAGGAAGAAACAAAGCAATTGTAAAGCCTGTTAAGAACTAGTTCATGTGCTATTCAAGGTGACCTTCCCACTTCCAGTTCTATTTGTTCTTCTTCCTCTGCAAAGTGGGTCACATCTTTCAATTTAAAATCTGAGCACTCTTCAACAGTCAGGTCTCCGAAAAAAGCATTCAAAGCTTAGTCCTGAGATGTCCTGACCTTCTGAAAAGCTTAGAGCCACACTCTGAGAAAGTGACAAAGGATCACTCCATAGCAGGTTGAAATCTACCAATATATTAGAATACAACACAACTCCAAGCAGCCTTCATATTAGATAAAGAAACCGTTAGTCACAGTAGTGCAGTAAGCATAGTGGTAGTCTCCAAATGCAGAAAGCCCAAGATCCACATCTTCTCAGAATGATTCACACTATAGACAAACATGCCTTTGCAAACAGCTGTACCATACAAGCTACTTCCCACCGTCTCTTTCTCAATTGTTCACCATGCTACAGTTCAGTGGAAATTGCTAACCCTTATCTATGCTGTCTGTTCACAAGACCATTTCCCATTGTGTTTCAAGTATGGTCAGCCAGGTTAGATTAAACAAGCAGCAGAGCTTCGCTAACCTGGATGACTTTGTCTGAAATGGACAGGGCTGCATTTATAGGAGTAGTTCAGTCTGAGGGTGTGGCTTCACATTGACCATAATTTGGTGTAAATGCAGGTTACCACATAAGCTAAGCTTTAAGACAGTACTGTGGACAGCCAGTCTCTACTAGCTCACTGGTAGAAAAGACTATTGTCCTTGGCTTTCTGTTAGATATTTAATAGGGAAAATTTGCAGATCCTCAGGTTCTTCATCCACATGATCTTCTCTAATTTTTTTTTTCTGTAACTTGATCCTTCAAATGATGAAACCTTGCACCCAGTTCTTGAACCTAATGCTCAGCTTTGCTAATTCCTCCTCCTCAAGGAAGGCAGCTGAGGTTTTGGCTTTGTCCTAGTGTCTGTCTTAAGTTGACAACCAAAAAAAATGGGTACCCCAGTCTTTATTAGCTGAACAACTACAACAAAGGCAAAACCACTGCAAACCTAGATAACTGATCCAGCAAATTGAAAGATGTACATTTTAAGTCTGTTTCACAAGGTGTAATTTAGTATCTTTCATACCTTATTTTCCATTAGACAGGTTCAAGTCTACAGATCACGGAATCAATGTAACTACAAAAATATGAAAAACTAACAAACAGACAGACCTTGACAGTCACATAGTTAAATCATACAGCAGCCAAGCAAAATTAACAGGAATGTCCTCAACAATCCAAAGAAAAAGGAGTAATCTATCAGGGTCTGAGAAACAGAATCTTCAGAAAAAAACACCCAACCCTGCTGTCAGGTAATGTATTTAGTCATTTTGAACAAAGTACAGCTAAAACAAAAACCTGTTATGATGTAGATTTGCATTTTCATTTGTAAAAATGAGATGGGATGTGCCAGGTTAATCACCCTGTTTATCTGTTTCTCTGGTACCGGCTGTGTACCATATACTTACCATTTTACTTCTTATAAAAAGCAGCAAAATGTAGAGGGAAACCTCCACAGTAGGATAAAGAACTAAACTAGCATTTCTTTATGCACTCCCCACAATCTTGAATACCACAAAGTTTATAAATGCCTACAAGTTTTGCTCAACAGACAAGAGGAGAGAGGAAGTACGGCAGTGAAAAGTAGCTGCAGTTTGCATAGTGTGCAGGTCACACTGGTGTTCCCAGAATGTACTAGGCTGTAGGTATGCATACCATTTAACCACACTAGTTGCTCAGAGTTGAAAATTGGCATCATATTCTTTCTGCTCCCGCTAGAAGAAACTTAACAAAACATTTCTAGAACTCAGGATTGCATCACATAAAAACATGATGTGTTAGGTTTGCAAAGGGAGGTGTTCAAAATGAAGGCCCAGATGCTACAGAGATGTGATAAACTTGGCACTGTATGTAATCCCACTCCCTGAAAATTAGACGAACTTGATTTTCTAGGTATTTAGACTGTTCTGAAAATTTAATTTCAATTTTACTAAGTAACTTCTACCCAAAATGCTACATTTATCCATCTGTTCTGATCAAATTTAACATTTATACTATTTCTTACTGACACGTGGGAGCCATCCATAAAGGACAAGCAGTACTGACATTTAAATGATAAAAGCATGTTTTCTTTTTTTTCCCCAAAATGAAAATGACCATCCTTCTTTTGTCCAAAACTCAAGAAAAATGCCTATAAACTGAGAACGAATACAAGCAGAGAAAAAAACCTCCCCAAATGTTAACAATTCAAAGAAATTTAGAAGAAAGAGCCCAACCTTTGTAACAGAATTTGCTGAATATCTCTGTCAAAATCCTCTATTCAATAAAATTTGATTTTTCTTATGATGGTGAAGGCAAAGGCTGAAGCCATACCTAATTCAAATTGCACCACCCTAGTGAGATGGAAGTATCTCAGTTTACAGAAGGACAGGTTTGATCCTAACAGTGTTTGCCTGAAGCTCTCTGGTAGAGAAAAGCTTGAGCTATAATGACAGTGTGTGCAGAATGACCCATATTACCTTTTGGCTAAGTACTACTTTTAGCAGGCTTTAGTAGTTTATCATCACTATATGGTAATGATGACTTTTCTCAGACACAAAGAATTATGGTTTTTATCAATGGTTCATGCCAATTCCAAGTCCTTAAAAGAAATCAGCCCAAAGCAGGTGCACAGAGCTGTCAGACCTTGAAATTTGTTTTGAAACCAACCACCTGTTAGTGTAATTGTGTAGCTGTTTTTCCTGGCTTATGGGATTTTAGTTCAGCTGTTGTTCTCATGCTAACGCTTATTTCCTCTAGGAATCAGTCTGTCCATTTACACTAACCTACAAATTTCTATGTGACTATCTTCACAGTCTGATTCAATGTATACATGCAGAATGTCTGGTGTAGCACCCTTAATCAGTAACACACTTTATTTACAAAATAGCTCATGATTGCTGTTAGAAAATGTCTGAAAAATAGTACTTAACATCCTCTGTGTCACATTTAATCATTTAGATGACTCGTCTCTGTTTCTTGTTTGTTTCAGACAGCAACAAAGAACATTTACTCTTAATGGATGATCTCAAAGATCAGATTTACTGTTGGTGGCTGAGTCACATTCTACTGATAACAGAGCACTGTTCCTGCCGCTGAAATAAAGTCTGAGTCAGGATACCCATTAAAACCTTCTGTTTCTAAAGGTTTATAACTTCACCAGAAGCTGACTCTGGGTTAGAGGGTGAACTGAGAGAATACTCTCAGTTCACGGGAAGATTTACTCGAAAAAATCTGAAAGAAAAAATCTGCCTACATGTGAGATAAAAGTGTAAAAATTATCACCAGAAGGACCATGGCTTAAGATGCTTTTTGTAAATGAGAAATGGCATGTAAGAAACAACAATGCTTTTGCGCTTAAGGGGCCGGTCAGAACTGCAGATCCTTTATTCTCCAGATTGCTGTTTTCAGCACCCTTTGGACATAAGCCACCACAGAAAAAGAACTGGACACTTGGGTGAGAACAATAGTTGAGCTGTTCATGAAATGTCTCCTGCAACAGTCAGTCCCAATCATCCCACAGCTCCGCACTGCCCTCCAGGGAGGGCCGTCAACAACCTTATGACGTTTCCCTCAGTTTACCTCTGACAGGAGATAATTCCTTGGGAGTAAACACATAAAGCGAGTAAGAAAAATATAGCTGACATAAACATGAAAATATTCATAAGATATTTCATGACATAAACCCAGTAAAAGATAAATTATAAAGATTAAATATTCCATGTGTTCTTATTCATGCACAGATAACTGCTATCCAAATGCCTTTCAAGCATCATATAAAGGAAACAATAAACAATTTATGGGTAATAGTTCATAAATATATGCAGTACTGTATGTCCAATGGGCATAGATATTTCATTGTGTAAGACATGATTACGAGGTTTATGCGTGATATGAAATGTGAGTTGTTTGCAGCTATTTAAAATAATTTTGGGACACAATAAACTGTTGACAAGATATATCCTATTTAAATGTATTGCCCATCCCTGACTGTAGAGCATGTTGTCTTCTGTTTATCAGAAGGAACGCTTTTAAAATGCATTGAGAAACTCAATTGTTATCATTGTCTTAACTTAAAAAGACTATACCTTTGTATAGAGTTCTGTTAAAAGAAATCCTGCTGCTTATCATAAGCACGTACTTCCCCAAATTTCCTGTTTTTTTAGAAGTTTTATTAATTGCAAATGTTGTTTACTAGAGGAAAACCGTGATTGAAGCTCTAAAACAAAGAGAATAGTTGTAACTTTAATCCTTTCAATAAGCCTTTGTTTCCCATTGACTAAAAACTTCCTAAAGGAAGTAGAGCTGCGAAAATCCAGGAAGGAATTAGATTTGCCAAATTCTGTTCCTACTTGGATTTAGATGCAAAGGCTTTGTTACTCATTGTACAAACGTTTGAGTAAAAAAAGAATGATCAATTACAAAAATGCATTTTTGCCAAGGTTGAAAATTATTAATAGCTTTCCCAATCACAGAATGCACACTATGAACTTACATATCTTTAAAAATAAATAATATATTCATTTTTTAGCTGCTGCTGCATTTTTTTCAGTGGTTTTTTTTTTTCTCTTTTTGCTATCTAAGGGGAACTTGGATACTGGCCTGACAATCATACAAGAACCTAGATAAGTAAACAAACCTGGAAAGGAAAAATCAAATGCAACCTCTTACTTAAATTAAGCATGCATTGCAGCATCCAAAATAAGAGAAATCTTCAAAATCCCTTTCCATGACAACAAGTAATTGCATACTGGAAAGTGTACTATTGTGGCAATAAAGCTGAATTCCCTGAAGACCTTTCAGAGACACTACCAATTTGTTTTGTATTTTTTTCCACATGCTCCTTTTAACTCTTTACCACTTCGTGCTCTCCTGGTTTTAACTAGCCAAACATGTAGAGACTAGGTAAATATACTCTCACTTATTCCACAGGCCAGAGGCCCTTTTAATTTCTTATCTTAAAATAACTTAAATGCAATTCCTATCTCCTTCCCACCAACATGATGTATATTTTAACTGTTCATTTCTTGATCAATAGTACACTGCAAGATTAAAGAATATCTGAGCCACCATTTTTGTAAAGTGCTACGTAAGGATAGATTATGGAAGGTGCTGACTACTTTCAACTTCTCATGGTTTCAGTGGAAGTGTTGTTTAGCATATTGTGGCACCCAGCTCTTAAGTAAAATCAGCACTGTATTTTAACAAAAGTATGTCACAGGTTTGGCCAAGCTTAGCTGGACCACTGAGTTGGAAAAACTATGCTTCAAGCTCCAGTAGCCAACAGCAGGCAACAAAATGCCATAATTAACATCATACTCAGCTTCTGTGAACTGCTAGCTCAAACTATCCTGAAGAGAGGCTGACTGGGTGTGATCTTTAGCCTAAGCAGAAGCAAATGGCTCTGGATTCCTAATGAGACATATTTATGACTCTGATATGGAAACACCCATATAACATTTGTAACACAAATACATATATGACCAAATTTTGGAATAGCTTCAGTTTAGGATATTACAGGTGCTAACACCTAAGTTTCAAGGGTATATTGGATATCATTATTCACAGTGACTTAAAACTTGCCCTAAGATTTTCCTGCATGTTAATAGAGATATGTGGAGTACATCCCGAAAATCACTAAAAAGTGTTTTGATTATATCAAATTGTAACAGGAGAAAAGAGAGGAAAGGAGAGGAGAGGAGAGGAAAGGAGAGGAGAGGAGAGGAGAGGAGAGGAGAGGAGAGGAGGGGGGGGGCAGGGAGGAGTCCGGAGAAGTACAGTCAGGTGGTG